>OX393563.1:19358577-19383929 GCA_947652115.1 Blastomussa wellsi | reverse complement strand
GACTGATAGGAACCTACCTGATCCTTACGCAGATTCTTCCCCTTGCCAACATGCTCACTGCTGTACATGTCAATGCATCTCTGACACAAGGCCCCAACTGCATCATCACAATCAAGGAGATCTTTACATGCCAAACATCTTATTTCATTTATTCTATCCCTTGCTGTTTCTGCTGTGCCATCTTCATAGGTGAAACTGGCTGCACTGTGCAAATGTTTTGGCAAGCCCTTCTGAAGTATTGAAAAGAACTTAACATAATGCAGAAGTTCACAGAATCAATCTCTGTGGCAGCAACAAGCAACCCAGGAGATGCGACTAATTTTCAAGCAAGGAAGCAGTCAGCCATGTGGCCTCAATTTGGATTTCCATTTTATTTGAGGAGTGATAATGCTATACTCAAGCTGTGCCATGGTTATCATGGCTAGCGGTAATGCTCGTGGGCGCGTACGCACGACGACGACGACAGAGTCGCGCAACATGGCGGCCATAAATAGCCATGCCTTGACAACACCTTGTCAGCCATATCAGCTTACATCTTTTTATAGGGCATCCATGTTATGGTCAATTGACAGCTGTCAAATCGAGGTATCTGTTGACCAGTATCACATGTCATGTCAGTATCACATGACCAGATCGCGGGCTCAAGTTAGAACTCATCGAGGTAACACGTTTTTTTGAAGTTGACCACTGACCAGGCATTGGTTTTCTTCATTGACCGTGGGCTCAGGTCCGATTTTTTAATGGTCATTCTTAGTGGAAATTCTGCAATTCTAGTTGACGTTTTTAATTATTATTTATTTCAGAGAAATTAAAGAACCAGCAAAAATATGGAGCTCTGGTTTTAGGCTTGGCTAAATCTATATATTATTTTAAATTAGGTCAATGAAACGGTTTTTTTTGGTTGTTACTCAATACTGTGTTTTTCCCTTTTACTTTATTAGTTAATTTCTGTTTTCTTAGACTTTTTTAATTCGGCTATTAAGGCATGGCCCACCTAGATTAGCTATTGCTAGTTGCGGATATGCCCTTATATATACTAAAGTGTGAAGTGTAGTTCAACATACATTATTCCACTGAAGAAACGGAAACCCCAAAACATCTGGACTGGAATAAATATTTGGTACTTTTCATTTATCTTTTTTGATCTTGACTAGTCTTACTACATTGCAAGTGCCACACAGCCCATGAGCTTTTTCCATATTGATTATTCTGATTAACCTCAGGCCTGATGTCCCTATGTAAGAAGTTTGACAGAGTTTGCTCAATTCAATTGTTTGGACTATTTTACAGGGTTCCCCTCAGTTTGTTATCTTGGAGTTTGCAGAAGAAACTTGCGTAAAGGAACTTCGGATTCAGTTTCAAGGTGGATTTGTTGGGAAGGGATGTTGTCTTGAGGGTGGAACATCATCGAACAGCTTAACGCCATTCTTTGAATTTTATCCTGATGATCTTAACACTCTGCAGGTATCCTTTGACTATTAGAAAGTATTAAAAACTGTAGTATGTCATATATGAAACAAATCACATTTTTTGAACAGTCTTAAAGTCCTAGGAATGTCATTATGTTCAAACCTCTAATGGAACCACGAGCCATCAGGCGAGTTGTTCCGCTGCCAAATTTTGAACATTCTATGGTGTCTTTTCTATCGTCTATAGAGGCATAGACCATGGAAAATGTGGTCAATTTGTTTTATACCAGCAACTTGCTGGACTCTGCCATTTGGAAAGCCATGACAATTTTTCAGGTTGTCTCAAATTGCCTTAAATACATTGTCTCATTTCCTTGACACAATGAGGAAGCAAGAATGCTCTCAGTTATGAAACACTCAGTATTGTAATACATGTGTTGTGGTTCAAATTTTATTTTCCTTTGTTTTGGGTATGTTAATTATGATAATGAGTTTGAAATAAAAGGAAATAAAAGTTGAACTAAGGATAAAATTGAACCTCAATGGGCGACTTTACACTAGGCCCAAGTTAAGCAAGACTCAGAACCTACTAAGCCTCTACTAAGCGAAAAAATTTGGTGTAAAGGCAACTACGCATTCTTGACTTCATAAAGGTCATCAATTTCATGGTGCATGAAGTTATGCAACATTAATTTTTGAGTATAGAGAGTAACCTGCAAATGTTATCGTGCCATTCATATTTAATTAAGTTCAGTAAATTGAGTTCATAAACAAAAACAAAACAGCGGAACAGAGTGTCAAGGTAAAAAAACTCAAATGAACACTTTCCAAAGTCATATATACATCAGTTTAAAAGTTGAGCCTGTATTTAAACTCCTTAACATTGTGTCTTCAGATTTTTCCAATCACAAGTTCAAGAAAAATAAAAGTTTTAAAGATTGTATTTACAAGTAGTACTGATCTCTTTGGAAGAATTACAGTCTATAAGCTAGATGTTTTGGGTAGTTGATACACATTTTACCATAATTGAAAAACTTATTAAAATAACAAGATACTGTAGATAGTAAATATGAGAAAAGTAGTGGGGTATTTTCATATAACACTTGCTGTTGTAGATTTATATTCTTCCATAAATATCACAAGTTTAGAGAATAAAGTACTTGCAACTATTAAAAGGAACACTGTGACAAACATTTATTCAAAAACTCCAGAGCCGAAAGACATATTTACACCAATGGAAAGCTAAAAATAGCGTACCTGTTTGGTTAAAAATTACTATGTTGGTGTCTATGAACCTATAAAAGGAGTGATATTGTGATACCATCAGAGCTTTGGATGCCAACTTGAAAAAGTTTGGACGACGTTTTGCAAGTTTGGCCCTTGTGGCTTTGAAAACTAGATAAAACCTAATAATGGTCCCACCCCAGGGGGGTACTCCCAGTGTACATAACCGGGGGGGGAGGGTCCGACATATTTTTTTGAGTTGAAAATTTACACGCTTGGTATTTTTTTAGGTCAAGAGATCTGTCATGTATTTTTGTTAGGTCTTAAAAAAATATGCATATTGTTTTGGGTCACATCTCCGAGTGAAATTTGTGTTGCGATCGGTGGATCAGAAAAATATTCATTCTAGTTTTTAGCAACGTGCAAAATCATGCATTAGAAGAGTCTGTTTGATTGAATAAATCCGTACTGAGGTATTTTATGGCGCGCCTTTCCAGTCAATATTCAAACAATTTAATATGTAATGCAGCTATTAAATTTCTGTGCCATATTTTTTATTTCCTTTCTGTATGTTTCTATATTGCTTTTATATATTTTATATATCTTTCTTTTATTTTATATATAAATGCTAAGCCCATTGTTTTTTTCGTTCTCTTTATTTTATATATGCTTTGCATGTTTTTTATATTTGTTCTATTTTTTTTTTTTTTTGGCGTTCCAAGTGGGATTTTTTATTTTTATTCTAATTAGTATGCAATACGTGATCAAAACTGAGATCGTGCACTTTCCCGTCAACCTCAAACAAAATGGCGGACGAGACTTTAAGAGATGCGAATGAAAGAGGCCTCTACAACTTCGTAGAGTCTCTTCGTAGCCTATTGATTGGTATTCAGAATATGGACGCTCAAGATTTGTCAGTTGAATACTTTGAGGAAGCTAACTTGCGCCTAGAAGATGCAATTTCAACTACCCACTTTACAGTTGCTGCTACAAAGTGTGTGGCAAAGTGATGACCCTGTGCTTCGAGATTTTAAGACAATTATTGAAGCTGTTTTGACAAAAGTACGCTTTGTTTTTCAAGTAACGACAATGTATGAGCAAAGAGACTTCGTTGAATCCACGGCGTCGAATTCGTTCGCTTGTCCTACTTCTAAACTAACAGGTAGTGTAAGACCAGTCATCGTTGTCGAAAGAGATCAGATTGAATTCTTACGTGAACTGCACTTCTCCTGGACAAAAATCGCTAGTTTGTTAGGAATTAGTGAAAGTACGTTACGTCGAAGAAGACGGGAATTAAAACCAGGTCTCAAATGACTTAAAACTTCCAAGGCATCCGCGGCTGCACGACATGCAGAAGAAAGTTCTTGCGCCATGTGACCGAAATCCAAAATGGCGGATAGTGACTATCGGTAATGTGATCACGTGTTTGCATACTAATTAGAATAAAAATAAAAAATCCCACTTGGAACGCCAAAAAAAAAATATGGAACAAATATAAAAAATATATACAACATATATATAAAATAAAGATCAAGAAAAAAACAATGGGCTTAGCATTTATATATAAAATAAAAGAAAGATATATAAAATATATAAAAGCAATATAGAAACATACAGAAAGGAAATAAAAAATATGGCACAGAAATTTAATAGTTGCATTACATATTAAATTGTTTGAATATTGACTGGAAAGGCGCGCCATAGTATTTAAGTCTTGTATTTTTGGGGGTAGGACATTTTGGTGCCAGGTATTTTTGGTTCTAAAATTTCAGGCTTGTGTATTTTTGGGTTTGCAATATGAAGCTTCGTCGCCCCCCCCCCCCCCCCGCCCGTCATGTATAATGCTAGTACCCCCTGGGGTTCCCACCCTTCCTTCAACAATTTTCTTGATATCTTTCATTCTCTTGATGTTCTAGGAGCATTTCTTTGTGAGGAAAAGTACTTTATCGCAATTTTAGTGCATTTTTAAGCCAGTGAAAAGCAGACAAATCCCTATGACAATGTTCCTTTACCATTTGTGGATTCCATCAGCAACCAGAATTATGCCATTTCACGTTTTTCATATATTTCCTTCCTTTATAGTGTAGAACAATTTGGCAAAGATTTATTTATATACATATTTTTCCATGTGTTCTTAATACATTTCTACAATACACTCTTTCTTTTTATAAGAATATATTTTATAAGAATATCGAGGCTGAAATTTAGGAAATTTTAAGAATATTTTGGAGAGAATATAATTTTCTGTTGAAAGTGTGCAAATACAATACTGTAATACATATGTAAGGTATGCAGCACAAAAGACATGAACTAAACTGTAAATTGTTAATCTAAGAATATTCATAAGAATATTTTTAGCCTAAAATCGACAGAAAGATAGGAATATTCAGCCTGGGCCGCAAAAACAATATTCTTATAAAAAAGAGTGTAGTGATTACATTCAGTAGGCCTTCTTAAGTTTACTGTTTGTGGCTTAGACAGCACGTCCTTCCCGTGGATAACACGAACCATCTGTGAGTGTAAAACGAGATATTTCCCACATATCTCTTACTTCTATGTCAGTATGTTAGTTAGATCAGCTCTCAGTGGAAGCAAATGTTTAGTGCCTCAAAAACATGTTTTGATGAAAGCTGTGGATAAATGGCCTTCAGCCAGTCAAGGTCTCCAAACACTAAAAGACCGGCAGCCCGTACTTATTCTGAAGTCTTGTAAATCAATCGATTTCAGTCATTTCAAACTATCGTTTGTTGATTAAGAAGTGCTAAGTGACTCATGTCAATTCCAACCCTTGGTTTACGCTGGACATAGAATATGAAACCATGATTGAAGAATGTGAAACCATGATTGACACTCTGATTCTTTATGAAGTAGGCGTGTCACGTAACGAGAGCAAAATATCTTTCCCTTCTCAACAACGCGAACCAAGTTTGGTGCGAATACAACGATGCCTTTTCGGAGAGCCTGCAACAGGTTACGTAACAATTTACCAAAGATACAGCAGGATTGTTGAACATTCAGTATTCATTTAGCCGCAACATTGAACAAACAGATGACCAGCAAAGTTAGCTAATGTTATGTACAATACAAATAGGCGGGAAAGGTTGAAAGCCCATTCAAACATTTTTAAAGTTTGTTTATTGGGTATGGCTAAGTATGTTTTAATTATATATCTGAACTATTTTGTTACACTGAAGGTTGGCGTACTTTGCACCGAGCCTATTTTAGATGCGATCGTATATTTAGATGCAATCGTATATTTTATGAGCTGGTGTCTCGGTGAAATTTGGGTTCACTCGTATTATTTGGGTATCATTTCTTTCTAATATGTTTCTAATGAGTAATGATTCCTGGTTGTGTTTAATGTTGTCTTAGTTACTTGCTCGCGGGTGTCAGGCTTTTGGAAGCGCTCTTCCTGGAATTTGTGATTTTGGGTTCTTTTAGAGGTTGGGATTTTTCTGTCTTATTTTTCGGCCAAACCTTAAGGTGGATTTCCACTGTCGCGTATTTTTTTACGTGCGTAAAAAAATTTAGAGACAATGTATGAACGACTAGCGTAAACGTAGCCTTGGTAAATTCGGTGCATCCACGTTTAACTCAACGCCAAGAGCAAACCACTACGAATTCGAATTTAACGCAGTTCATTTTGCATGCCAAGTGTGAAGACATCAACCTAGAACAACTTACTAGTAAACAAATGTACTGGATTCTCGTAGATGAGATACGCGTATATCCAACTGCAAGATTAAAATATTCTTCATTATTTAATGATCACGAACTTGACTGGAATCAGATCTATTTAATTCCACACAAAGTTACCTTAGACATAAGAACAAGAATGTTTCAATTCAAATTGCTCAATCGTATTGTATATACTAATAAATTGTTAAATAAAATAAAGTTAGCGGACACCTCATTATGCACGTTTTGTGGAGAGTTCGAAGAATCCCTAGAGCATCTGTTTTTACATTGTCAATACAGCAAAGACTTCTGGATGCAAACTATCACCTGGTTGAAGGGACTTAATATGGCAGTTGCTGAGTTAAAGGATATCGAAATCATGCTAGGTTACACCAAAGAAATATTATATTGGACCCTTCTTAACCACATTCTCATTGTAGGTAAGCAGGTAATTTATTTAAGTAGGCTTAGAAAAACAAAACCACTCTTACCTCAATTAATAGGTAAACTAAAATACATTGAACGGATTGAACATCTAATTGCTAAGAGGCGGGGTAGACTTAATATTCATCTTCAGAAGTGGGATATTTTTAAAACTTTCTTAATTCAACCAGGTGATACAATAAATACAATAATTACACAATAATTGATGTGAACAATTAGACAACACCAGCCAATGATGATAAACGCGTTTATGTTTCTCCATTCTTGTTTTTCCTCTCTTTTCTTTTTCTTTGTTTTTCAATTTAATGTACGTAATCATTTTTAATTTTGGCAAGTAATTAGCCCTATCGGTTGTGAAAGTAGTATCATTGTAAGTAGTTTAGTGTGAAAACGGATTAGTAGCAGGCGCAGTAACATAACATAATGTAGTATTTAAGCAGTGTAAGTGTATTGTAAGTATTGCATGATAATTGTTGTATTGTAATTTTTTGTACAGTATAGTGTATTTGTAATAGGCGTGGTAATAATGTGAAGTATAAAAATATAATGATGTGAAATAAAAAAAAAAAGACTAGCGTAAACGTGTACGCACGTTTTCCATACATGGTCTCTAATTTTATTTACGCACGTAAAAAATTACGCGACAGTGGAAATCCACCATTACTCATTTTGCTTACCTTTACGGACACTAAAGTATGATGGTTTTATTCACATATTTCATTCGAGTTTTGCATAAAGGATCATCAATGCTGACTCATGAATATCTTTGGACACAAGAACACGTAAAGATAATGATATGGAAAGGGAAGGCTCAAAGGTACAGCCCACGAGGCTTAAATTATCGGTCAACTTGGCAAAATGGCTAAAACTAAATCAATGGAAGCAAATATTGGAATTTTTATATTTTTCACGTTGCTTTATTTTGGCCAATCACCTAGAGGAAATTAGCGATTTTTTAAGAAGAAAATATTTTCGGCACTGTGTAAGCCTCGAAGGAAAATATGCTATGTAGGCTCCTGGTGCGATCTGCGCAGGTCATTACGTCAGCTTGACAGTTGACAGTAGGGAGCTCAAGAAAACCACGACGGCAACGGCAACGTCACTAAACAGAATGAGGAGAACAATGGCTGTGCACGTGCGTTATAATTCTTTATACATTTCTTTGCCGTCGTCTGCAAAACAACAACGTGAAATTACCAGATTCTGCGTTGTGTGGAGAACGTGAGTCACGACGGCTAATTGTTACATTTTTGTTTCTAATTCATCGTTGTGTCATAGATTCAGTTCGTGATAGATTTTATAGTGGTAAACAACTAACCATCAACCCCCGCGCTCCCTGATTTTTCCCGCCATACCGCCTTGACCGACCGGCGCCTGGGGACGAGGCAGGGTAAACAAAATATTAGGGTACCGCGAGAGTTTTAGGTAAAATATAAACTCATTATTTAATCGACGTTGCCCACGACGTCGCCGTCGTGGTTTCTTAAAGGAGCAGTGTCACGGTATTTGAAGTCATTTTCCCATTTACTTTCAATTTGAAGGAAATCTAAAAGTAAGGGTTTCTAATGCCGAACAACACCAACGAGATAATAAACTACTGAAATTATACAAGGATTGTTTCGAATGACAACGATATAGACCGATTACAAACGACAAACTTGAAAAAACTTGCCAGTTTTTTCAAGATGAGTTCCCGTGACGTAGCTCCTTTAAGCTCGCTCGTGATTTGACAGGGACGGCGGAGCGTAATTTAAAGTGGGGGGGGGGGGGGGCTGAAAACGAGCGCCGGAGGCGCGAGTTTTTAGGGGGAAATGGTATTTTCAACCTCTCCATGAGATATTTCTAAAAAAAAGACAACCTGGATAAGTGTAATATGACATGTACTTCGCTTGCTTACAGCAGACGTTTTTACAGTGGACGTTTTGTAAGCTTGATACATATTTTTCAGTCTTCCACGATATATTCCTGCCTTAGTATACTAACCTGGGTTTTTACACAGCCTCCCCGTGTGTGGTAAACACGCCGAAAAGTTTCCGACAGGCTTGAACATGGTTGTAGCTTTGTAAATCCTCGCCACTAAATGAAGCAAGTAGGATTCAAACACTTGTTTCATCTGGTTAGTGCTCTATGTATTTCTCAAATTCTTTTCTCAAATAACTACTTAGTATGAATTGAATTAACGTTAACGGGGTCCGGCTTTGACTTAGTCGATAATAAAAATGACTTACTTTATGTTTTACTTACGTTATTTTGACGTCTTTGTGGTCTTGGAGTAGATTTAAAGTAAAACTCACTTCAATGTGTTTAAATCGACTCCAATACCACAAAGATATCAAAATATAAACGTAAGTAAAACACAAAGTAAGTCATTTTATTTGCATTCTTTTCCACACATAGAATTTAGGGCAATTTTAGAACCTTTCTCGTACATTCTCTTACATTATGTCACGGAAATCACATACAACGCAATTTGAAAAGACTGAAAATCTGGAGATAAACTACGATTAACTCTAACCCTGCTCGTGTAAATATAAATCAGCAATTCCTGGTGAAAACTTCATCAACTCCCAGAACCTCAATCGCTCTCAAATGGGTGAAACGTCTTCAAACCCTAGCACCTCAAACACGCTCATTTTAGCCAACTCGAGATTTTCAATCCAGGTATAGTTTACAAATATTTGTCCGCGGACATTATCTGTTCCGAGACGCAAACAGTTTTCCGAGAGCGAAGGCAAATATCCGAGCATATTTCCGCGCCAAATGTAGGCTACTGTGTTTATAATTCTCAATCAGACCTCCCAATTTTGGAGACCTTTCTGAAAACTATTTAACACCTAAACGTTTCTGTGTATGTTCAAAATATTTTCATTCTGTTTAAAATGTTCAGTTATATTCAAACGGACACTTTACTCGCGATAAAGCTAAACGTGCGAACATAAATCTCAAAATTCCAAACCTGGGGAATGTCGCTTAGGGTATATTCTAGGATATTCCCCAGGTTTCCAGCGTCACGTGTCGTGTTTAGGCCAATCACGCGTGTGAAAAAATATTTCATTGACCATAATCTCGGATGTAGCATTAACGTTTAAAAAAACAAATTTCTGGTCTTGTACTATCGCTTCCAAAAGAAGGAACCGCCCCTGACTATCTTGACGCACGGATTTTAATTCAACGAGCGAACAAATTTTATTCTTTGACCAGATCAAAGATGAACTGGATAGAATGGATATTGATGATGAATGTAGGATTGCAGCTGGTGGAGATTTCAATGTTATCCTCGATTCGAAGCTTGACGGCCAGGGCGGTAATCCAAAACTAAAGGAAACGGTAAATTTAATCGAGAACATTTGCCTGACACATGACTTAGTTGACATTTGGAGAGTTAGAAACCCGACACTGAAACGTTTCACGTGGAGTCAGAAAAAACCGTTAGTGCAAAGAAGGCTTGATTTTTGGTTAGTTGCTGATGCTCTTCAAGAGGATGTTGATCAGACTGTTATTATACCCTCAATCAAATCCGATCATTCGGCAATTGTACTGGTTATTAAAAGTATTGAGAACCAAACACATGGTCCTTCCTTTTGGAAGTTTAACGCAAGTTTATTGAACGATGGCGATTATGTGGCTCTGATAAAAAACAATTATCCCGTATGGCTAGAAGAATTCAAAGAGGTTGTGGACCCCAGATTATTTTGGGATCTTATTAAGTATAAAATAAGGCAGGTCACCATTGCTTATAGTAAAGAAAAGGCAAGAGAAAGGAAAGCGAAATTGTCAGAGACCGAGAAAAAGCTACAACATTGTCTAGAACTATATGATGAGGATCCGTCAACTGAAAATATGAAGGAATTGGAGATTTTGAAAACTGAATATGACCTTCTCTATGATTACATTGCTCAAGGAGCAATAGTTCGATCAAGAGCAAGGTGGTATGAACAGGGAGAAAAAAGTAACAAGTACTTTTTAAATTTAGAAAGTTCAAGAGGGAAAAAAAGTTCCTTGCGAAAATGTTTTGTTAATGATCAAACTCAAACAACAAATCCCGAATCCATTTTAAATGAACTTTGTAGATTTTATTCAAATTTATACCAGGAAAATCCTGACTCGTGGAGTGAAACACAAACAGATTCTTTTTTGAGAGGAATTTCCATGCCCAAGCTCTCTGATGCGCAAAAGTTTGAATGTGAAGAAAAACTTGCTATAAGTGAATGTTATAACTCATTAAAAACTTTTCAAAAGAACAAAACGCCCGGCAATGATGGTCTTACAGCAGAGTTCTATTTAGCATTTTGGCCAATCCTTGGGAAGCATTTAGTTGCCTCTTTTAACTATTCACACGATCATGGAGAACTCTCGAATTCCCAAAAACAAGCAGTCATTACTTTATTGGAAAAAAAAAGGGTAAGGACAAAAGATTTATCAAAAATTGGAGACCAATATCACTAATCAATGTCGACACAAAAATTGCCTCCAAAGCCCTGGCCAAACGTTTGGAATCAATTCTACCGGAATTGATTCACTGTAATCAAAATGCCTATGTACAAGGAAGATCGATTTTTGATGCTGTAAGAACAATAGAGGATGTAATTGAATATACTAAACATACGAATAACGCAGGAATCCTGATTACAATAGACTTTGAAAAAGCCTTTGATTCAGTAAATCATAAGTTTCTATTTAAAGTTCTCCAAAAATTCAATTTCGGTTCATCTTTTATTCAATGGATTCGCACTCTATATTCAAGAGTGTCTAGTTGTGTAATTAACAATGGCTTCGCTTCAAATTATTTTATGATTAAAAGAGGGGTGAGACAAGGTGACCCTTTATCACCATTGCTATTCATCTTAAGTTTAGAAGTTCTTGCATGTAGCATTAGACAAAATGAGAAGATTGAAGGGATTAAAATTGGAAAGGAGGAGGTCAAATTGGCATTATTCGCCGATGATCTGTCTTGCTTTGTGAAAAATAGATCGTCTTATGAGCAATTAAATACCAGCTTAGGAAACTTCACTGCTATTTCTGGTCTTAAGGTCAACTCAGAAAAGACTGAATTTTTCTGTCTAGGTCCAAAGAAACTAGAATTTTTTCCCTATGAATTCAAGACATCATTAAAAATCTTAGGTGTGTATTTCAGTTATAACCAGTTATTGAGGAAAAAAGACAATTTTGAGGGAATTTTAAATTCTGTCAAGAAAACACTTAACATGTGGAAGTGGCGAGGACTAACACTCGTGGGAAAAATTCAAATAGTCAAAACTTTTGCCATTCCAAAATTTATGTCAAAAGCAGCTCTAGTTTATGTTTCAAAGGATCTTATTCAAGCTGTGAACAAAGAATTGTACGGTTTTATTTGGCCGGAATGGCAAAGACAAAGTTAAGCGTTCTGCGTTGATCAATGATATTGAACATGGTGGTCTTAAGATGCTCGATATTGAATGTATGATCAAAGCCCAAAGAATAATGTGTTTAAAGAAGTACATTGAAGACTATGTTAGTCCCTGGAAAATCTTGTTAGATCACTATTTAAGGAATTTGGGTGGTAAATTTGTCCTGAAGTGCCAGTTTGATACTTGTAAATTGCCCGTATCCCTTCCGGCGTTTTACAAAGACTGTTTAGACGTATGGTCTTCTCTTACTAAGACAGATGTTGAATCATATGGTGATATAATGAATCAAGTGATTTGGAATAATAAGAATATACTTAGAGATGGTAAATCAATATATCAACCCGTGTTTCACAAATGTGGAATACTTAAAGTAGGTGACTTAATCTCGAATGACCGCGTATTCCTTAAAAGTGAGAAAGTTGTACAAGCCCAATTATCTCAAAGTCAGCTTTTCGTCTTGATGGGTATAGTTAATACATTACCTAGTGAGTGGCGCTCTACTATGAAAGGAAATGTGTTTACTCCACCATTACCGTTGAAAGAAAGCTTTCATTTTTTGTCAGTAAAGGGTGAGATAATAGACATTCTTAATATCCGTTCAAAAGATGTGTACAGGGAATTTTGTTCCTATAAGTCAACCCCGCCTACTGCTCAAGCCAAATGGGAAGACGAATATCCAAGCCTTCTGGGTGAGTGGACAAAAATATACTCTTTGCCTTTTAAGGTTTCTCTAGATACAAAATTGAGAGCTTTTCAATACAAGTTTTTAAATCGTATTATATATATGAATGATAAACTGTTTGCCTTCAAAATTATAGACTCCCCGTACTGCACGTTTTGTAAAAATGAAGTGGAATCCCCAGAGCATTTATTTTTCTCTTGTAAAGTTGTAGATATGTTTTGGAAAGAGGTTTTATCGTGGATAGCCCTTCTTAGTAATGAAGTAAAGGACATTTCTTTTCATGACGTCTTTTTTGGTAAATTTAATGTTCATAAAGACTTTTATTAGGAAAATTTTTTATTTATAGGTGCAAATTAGATAAAAAAGAACCATCACTTGAAGTTTTTAAAGTTAAATTGAAAGCTACCTACAAATTAGAAGTTTATGTTGCTAGGAAAAACGATGTTCTCTCAAAGCATTATGCAAAATGGGAGGCATTTATTTCGACTCTTTCTTAATCCCTCTTTCCATTACATACTTGATCAACGCGTTTTTCATTTTTGCCGCTCATTACATTATATTATACTATATTACCGACATAATACACAAGATACTTAAACATACCCAGCGTGCGTTGTTAATTTATCCTTATTGGCCGGGCTCTTTGTTTTTATAAACACTTTACAGCTTATTTTTTGTTTGTATTTTCGTATTGTAAGTGCTTGTACCATAATATTTTTGATAGTGTTACGTATTGTAAGTAAAAAGAGAAATAAAAAAAATTATAAAAAAAAAATAATAATCTCGGATGTATGAAACAAATTAGAGTGGAAAGAAGGGACAAAATAAGATCTTTATATTAATTTTAATACAGTGACCTAAAAATCACTACCTATGTATATCTGTACAGATCGCATTCGCGTTCCTGACTGAACGTATCAGTGATTGAAATGCTGAAATTAGAAATCAGCGAGGGTTCTGTCGCTAAAGCTGCAATTTAATAGGCTAGGCTACTTGTTATCTTTGAAGTGGCTTAATGACATATTTTTGCTTTTTAAAATTCAATTCTGAGCAGCAAACTTTTGAGGAAACAGAATGAGAGCAAAATCTAGCATCCTTTTGTGTGTTCAGTTTATAAATAACTGCTAATGAGGGAAACGTTTAAAATACCATAATGTTGCAATACGAATCATTGATTACTTGCATGACTTCAGCTGCCAGGTGACAGGATTTCTAACAGCATTTCTAAATTTTCATTCTCCTATCACATTTTCAAATGAATATAAGTCAATCATTTTGTGAATTATTGCTTGTATTTCATCCTCTGTGCTTCCTGAACACATGGCCTGTAAAGAAAAGAGTCAATAAACAAACAAACAAACAAAATAAAATAAATAAATAAATAAACAAATACTGCAAGTCACTGGCAAAAACTTTTTTGCACTAGCTATACAAAATAAAAAACTTGTTGATTTTTTTCCATTTTGTTGTCTTTACTCCTAATACTAAAACCACAATTTCGAATTGACAGAGAATCAACTGGAAGGAAACAGAATGTGACACAAGAAGACCTTCCTCTATTCACACACACGTCATCAGTTATTGATTATATCAATAACTGATGACAGAAACCTGGGACATATTAGCAAACCTAGAGGATCAACATTTGGTCTAAATTTCTCCCTTCCAAAACATACATGTACCCCTGAGAGTGTGTAATTTTACCAGAACTTATCTTGGTTTACGTAGCATGAAGTGACTAGGAGTATTCCTACTCTCCCCTGGATTTATTAGGGTTTACTTCTTTATACTCCTAGAGGAAGAGAGGAACTACACGTATGAGTGACAAGATCTTCTCCTCAGTTCCCACACGACAAACATGTAAATCAGTTGTTTTTTATCATGTAATGTCTACTAATGTTTTTACCATGTCTGAATAAAGTCAATGTATGTATGTATGTATGAGTAAAGTGTCTTGCCCAAGAACACACCACAGTGACCACCCCCCCCCCCCCCCCGAAAAAAAGCTTGATCTTGGCCTACTGGATCCGAAGTCCAGTGCACTGACCATTAGGCCACTCCCAAGGAGAAGTGTCATAGACGTAGGGATTGGGCAGGGATTGCCCAGGTGTTAACAATAAAAAGAGGAAAGCAACTGTTTGAAAGAGTGGTTCCTTTTGCCTGAAATATAATTTGATAATACATAAGTAACAGTCGAGAAACATGCAAGACTGTTGTTTTGCAGTGCAGTAATAATGTGTGAGGAAGGTGGAACATGGATGATCTTAATGTACTCTCACTGATACTTTAAAAACACCAACCTTCCACCAACACAGTTGAGCTCCCTGGGATGGAACTCTAACCCCAAGACACATCAGCGCAAAATATATCATTGCTACTGCAATAACAGCAGGACTGTACTGCAAGCATAATGTAGAATGGAAACAATCTTGCAACAAACTCCAGCTGAGTTGACTAACAGAGCTTGCGTTCCACGATTCCTTATCAAGCCAATCTTCAAGACAGTTCAGGTAGTGTAGAAGATACTACGTTAAAGCAACGAGAAAAAGTTGTAAATTATATTATTGCCACAATTAAATTTCAATTAGTGTCAAAAGTAGTGAATACGGCTGGCTGTTTGAATTTTATTCTTTTAAAAAGACCAGCAGACAGTAAGCTCTTTGAGGTGAGGTCTGGCTACTCAGTACTTGAATAACAACTACTTTAGAACTGATAACATGAAGGTGCTCCAAAAGTGCCAGTAAATACATTGGTGAATGTACCCAGCATTCAACACTCAGTTGCCTGTGGAAGAAAACTACATCCTTCAGGAGGGTCCTTAAGGGAAGGGAACGCTCAAAATGGTTTTTGTTGCAAGCAGCTTTGGAGTGTTATGCAACATTAAATAGGGAATCACATTTGGGGAAACAGACCTGCTATAAAACAAAAACCTTTACTGTGAGCAGTCTCTTTCTTTTCCTTGGGTCCCTTGTGCATGGGTGAATCAAAAAGCGAGGGCATTCTTGTCCCCAAAGCCACTTGTTCCTTGCACACAGGCTCAGCCACAAGGTTCAGCCGGCTGGGCCTGTGCACCAGGAACAAGTGGCTCTAAGGACACATGATTTGATTGGCTAGAATCTAACAAAAGGAGTCCAATCACATCAACCAGCTGATGTGATTGGACTTCTTTTGTTCAATTCAAGCCAATCAAATCATGTGTCCACAGAGCCACTTGTTCCTTGTTTCCTGGCCAAGAGGGACAAGTGGTGCTGTAGACTTTCTAAATGCCATTTGTTTCTTGTTTTCAACTTGGCACTCTGATCACGCTTTGCACACTGTGCTTGTAAGCAAGCCTCTGCTTCATCAACTGCTTATCTGGGGATACTTTCCCTTCCCATCAACCCCTGCTCTGTCTACATCCAGTGCCCTGCTTGAAGTTCCCATGTGGATGAGGCAGGGCAAGTCTAGTGGCTCTGTGGCATCTTATACAATATTACCTTGTGTGGATTGTTGAAAGCCACATGAAACTGAAGACTTCGTAACAGCATCAGCTCACAATTAACCACACTGTCATGTAATTGCCAGTACAAAGATCCCACTTCCAAAGGTGCTTTGTCTTTATGTAATATCCTGAGGGATAAGTGATAACTTTTTAGCAATATTCTGTCCTTTTGCAGAAAATGATCAGCTGAAGTTGATTCTAAACTCCAAAACATCTATGTTAGAATGTATACAAGGTGACCAGGATGTTCTATTGGCATATTTTTGAGTTTTGATTGGATACAACCAAGTATTAAAATGATTAGCTGAGGAGGTAGATCACCTGTATGATACATTTATCACATCTCTCAGCTTGCAAGGAGATTCCTCAGCTTTAGATGCAAGATACAAAGCAGCACTACCTAGGAGCTAAAAACAGATGAAATTTTTGCATCATATTCAGGGTTATAAAGTAGGTGCCTGTAACTGGAAGTGGAGGGAGCTGCAACATGTTAAGTGTTGTCATGAGCCGATTGCTGCAACCAGGATAACCAACAGCACAATAATCAAGTAACTGTGTGAACTCTGGTGGTTGCCAGATTGTTTTGAAACCCCTAACTCTTAACTCTTCACAAAACTGGATACAACATAACCAAACTACTGTATGCATTTCTCATATGTACACAAACTCTTCCATAAATTTCTGGAAAGTGCAGGAAAAGAGTGTTTCTTAAATTGAGTAAATTTGTGTGAAATTTGGACCCCAAGATATCTCTCCAAGATATCTGCATCTTGCAGTCATAAAATCAGACCCCCTCCTATATCAGACTTGATTAACCACCCCCTCATGTTTTGTAACTTTTGTCTGTTACTCTATTATGGCCAAGTGAATATCTGTTAAAAACACGCACACCAAGAGCTGTAAATTAAGCTACTTTTTACAAGGATTAAGATATTTTTGAACATTTTTCTTTTTTCATTTTGGAGACTCTTCAATCCAATATGTGACATCTTGTATGCAGACTTTTAGCCACATGTCCGTCCGGGCGTCTTGTGGACGGCCACTTCTTGAAGAAAACAAACAAAAACGTAGGAAAATAAATTCTTTACCATCTGTTCAAGGCTAAACAAGCAAGTTCCAAACCTTGGAAATTGAAAAAAAAAATAATAAGGACAGAGAGCTGAGTTGCTCGAATAAAGCGAAATTTCCTGCGACCACATTCTTGCAAATCACGTCAGATATCTGTGGTGATTTATGGCATACCCCAAACAACACCTTTCAACAGGTATATTACTTGTGGTCTTTGGAACTACAGCAACCATTTTAGAAAAAGACAGTAGTAGAGGGAACTACCCTCCATTTTACGTAGTGACCATTACCACTGAACAATAATCAGCAGTGTCAATTATAGTCTTGGTGACCAAAAATAGTCACAGCTTGAGGAAATGAGCTGCAACCCTGGTTGACACCCAACATACCTGTAGAATCCTGAAGGATTTGGTAGGATCTCTCGACATGTGTGTACATATTGTGATTATGTTGCGGCCGGAGCTCCACTATTATTTGACCTTAAATTTACGGTAAATAACAGTTCAAAGGGAAGATATGGCTACAAACCACATTAACCACACATAGTGAATTATCCATGGATAGTATTATCCAACTGCATAGCTTTATTAGATAACCCGGGCCAGAAATTGTGGCAACTTACGGTTGGATCATAGTCACTTTGAAGGTGTTGCTTGTAGAAACGATGATACAGAACACACGCAGAAGCACAAGCCACTGGGGGTAGCTTTAGTCTATGACCTGAAGAATAAAAATCATTCACACATAATGATCTACTGGTATCTAAAGTTGATTTCCAATAATTAAACCTTAGTATTCATATGAAATGAATATTCATTTTTGAAAAAATGCATGCTTATATGGAATGCATTACCCTCGGGAATAACATAAAATCAGCCGAGGGGTTGTGCTGGGTAAGTGGGCAAGCCAACTGGAAGTTGATCACAGCAAACATAGGCATACAAGCCGGGGGTGGGGCGGAGGCCTGTGCAGCCCCCCAGTTTTGAAAACTGTCAACAGGCAAATGCTCAGGGTTCGGGCAACAGCAGTTGAAATTTCGGGGTGGTTGCATACCGGTTTAATTTTAACGCATTCGGGAATTGTGTAATTTTTTTTCAGACAGGGAGGTTATAGCCCCCTCACGTCTGAAGGCCCCTGTACACCTATGACGGTAAATTAAACACTGCAGCAAATTTTGAAAAGCTGATGTTTTGAGTGCTATTCCTTTGTGCAATCACAGCATACGAGGAGGTTAGTGTCTAATAGCACGGGGCTAGTGGATTTTGCCATTGGGCTAGTAGATTTTATACTTCACTTGCCCAACAGGCAAGTGAAAGTTTTCATGAATTAATTACTAGTTAATTTATTCATCACACTTATGAGAATGGCTGGCTACAGCTTGCCCAAATGGAAAGTTGGAGAATCAAACTTCCTTGTACGCTGAATCAAGTGTAGATGCAGGGCTTCCTATAAGATGTGGACCTGTCAGACCTCTGGCGGGTATCAAACTCAGGCCAGTGTACCCCCCCCCCCCCCCCCGGGGGGTACTCCATTATATGGGCTACATGTGCAGCTGGTTAGGATATGGTTTTCGACCCCTCAATCCTAAACAGGGTATATAATAGACCAATTTCGATATATTACTAAAATGTTGCCGAGGCTTGGGGGAATAAAACAAAAGATTTTGCATTGAGGCTCAGGGATGAATAAATAATTTCTTTTGTTTTATTCACCCAGGCCTCAGCGCCATGTTAGAATTTTAATATATCGGAATTGGTCTATTCAAGCAAGTAAGATAGGTATGGATATTAAGGAGTCATCCTGTATACACAGGGTATGACTTCAAGAATTTTGTCGAGTTTTAAGCATAGCCGAAATCAAAAATGTTCATCAGTATTTATTTAGCCGGTCAGCATCATTAGATCATTTTCAGGACTAGATATTAGCGCTATAGTATTAAAAACGTTTTCCTTGGTCCTAAACGGTGTATATGTTTGAGGTTATTTTGGTCCTAAACAGGGTCAGGGTTTCAGACCTACAGCAGCACCCCTATACCCAAACATGGGTATAGCCATGATGTCTGATCATATGTAATATTGAATTTTTCCGCGGTTTGAAAATTAGCGGAAAAATATTCTCTCGTCGGTATGAACTATCAAGGGACTCTCGGGAGAGTATATTAGGAGTGGTCGTATGCAAATTCATCCTCTTGGTGTTCTCTGGAGGTGACTCGCTTTTATTTTTTATTTTATAGATTTTATTTTATTTTATATATTTACATTCTTTTGTTTTTCAGATTCAGTTCTTGATGATTCCTTGCATAATAAGTTAGTTATTATCGGGGCAATTTGCGCCCGTCTATATTGGGACTATCTGAGCCCAGAACTCCTAGGTGTTTTTTACACTAAGTGGGACCGTCTGTGCCTAAGTTATTTGGGGGTGATTTTTCCACCCGAGTGGGACCATCTGTGCCCAAGATATTTTAGGGTGATTTTTTGACCCGAGTGGGACCACCTGCGCCCAAGATATTTAGGGGTAATTTTTTCACCTGAACGGGACCATCTGTGCCCGAGATGTTTAGGGGTGATTTTTCACCCAAGTCGGTCCATCTGTGCCGGAGATATCTAAGGATGGTTTTTCCACCTAAGTCGGACCATGCTCGTGATAATTAGGGATGATTTTTTCACCTTAATGGGATCGTTTTTTACCTAAGACCATCTGTGCCCTGAGATATTTATAGGGATGCCTTTTATCAGCCGTGTGGCTTTGGACTATCTGTGACCAAAATGTAGATTTTACCTGGAAGCAACTTTTATTGTGGAGAGGTTATTTTCCAGCTTTCCCTCGAACTTGTTGTTGTTATCCTCATTGTTCATTGCTGTTTGTTTGCTTTTGTTCCTATATGCTTTATTTTTGATTGGTCGCTTTTTGCCTGTTTGTCGGTTCTTTTCTTAATTTTCCTTTTTTCCAGATGTGTTCCAGTCTGAGATGTGGCGTGAATTCTTTGCCGCATTCCCTGATGATCTGCAGCCATTGGCTAGCCGCGTCCAGGAAACAGTGCTTGCATCGAAAGCGGAAGGCACCATTCGTACTTATTTGGCTGGGTTTAAGCACTGGAAGCTTTGGGCTTCATCTTACTGTCTTCGCCACTTGCCTGCCAATTCGTTTCATGTTGCGGCCTACTTGCAGTGCCTGATTTTTGAAGCTAATTCTCCTTCTCCTGTACTTAATGCTGTTTACAGTATCGATTGGGCTCAACGCTTGGCCGGTCTGCCGAAGGTCTCTGATCATCCTATTGTTTCTTCCATGGTTAGTGCGTCCCAAAGAATTCTGGGAAAACCGAAGGCAAAGAAAGAGCCCATCACCAGCGAAATGTTAAAAGCGCTTGTAACTTCAAAGATTTCAGATAAGTCTGCTTCTTTGTCGGATTTGAGGACAGTAGCTTTATGTCTCTTAGGCTATGCTGGTTTTTTTCGTTTCAGTGAGTTGTGCTCCATAAGAGCTTGTGACATTAAATTTTTTCCTACTTAAGTGTCTATATTTTTAGAATCGTCCAAGACAGACCAATTTCGTGACGGGGCGTGGGTTGCAATCGCGCGGTCGAATCAAGACACTTGCCCCGTTAAGGCGTTGGAGCAATACATTGCTGCCGCAAAAATTGACCTTGGTGAGGATCTGCCGTTGTTTAGAGCTTTATCGTCTTCTAGATCCACCTCCAAAGTCCGGTGTCAAGGCTTGAGCTACAGCAGAGCCCGAGAGATCGTTAAGGACGCTTTTAAGGACATAACAGACGTTTCCTGTATAAGTCTTCACAGTCTCAGGGCCGGAGGAGCCACCGCTGCCGCTAATGCGGGCATTAATGATCGACTTTTTAAAAGACATGGTCGTTGGTTGAGTGAAAATGCTAAAGATGGTTATGTTAAAGACAATTTTCAATCCTTACTGTCTGTTTCGAAATCATTAGGAATTTGATAAGACCGAGCCCAGCAGGTCGGACAGTACCATCCATGGGGCTGGGGTTTTTTCCTCTCTGTTACTGCAACGAGCGCGGTGAGGTTTTTTCATCCTGTGGATGCTCGTTGGTACTGTCCTAGTGTACTTTATTATTCTAGGCCTTGTTGTTCTTATTATTGAATCGCCTTGTATGTTTATGGTCAGCAAGTCAATCAATCAATAAACTGTGCGGCCTCCAGTGAGCGCACGATCGCAATTTTCTTGTGAATGTTTTTTGGTTCATTTGTTTTTTGCGCACGGGTGTTTAATGGTCAGGGAATTTAGACGAGAGGGCCATTTTACAGTTCTGTTAGTTACCAAGCCTTTGAATGGAAGTGAGGCTGAAGGTGACCCTGTTTTGTTACAAACCCTCTTACTTTTGATATGTAAATCTTTATATTCTAAGAATCTTATGCTAACTAGTTTCTGGTTTTTATCATGACAAGGTCACCCCAAACCTCGCTTTTATGCAGAGGCCTGGTCACAGTTCACAGAACTGTAAAATAGTCTATTAGAAACAAGAGCAGATCTTATCTTCAAGAAATGTGCAATTCTGGAAGACCTGGAAGAATGATGCATAATTTTATAATATTAAATATAATAGATTCGTATATCATAGAGTCAAATGCATTTTCCCTATATGAAAAAACTTACCTGCTTCCATGATAAATTTTGTGACCCTGAAATGCTCCTTAAAGGACGTCCATGGACAGTGCCTTGCTTGGCTGGCATTGGAATCCATACTACCACTTCTAATGTACACCTTTTTTATTTCCATTAGCTCTTGGTGGGGTCCTCTCGCCTCCTCAAAGCCCCAATCATCCTGTGAGCTTATTCCCTCATCTTCCACAGATTTTTCCGACACTCGATTATTGAGCCGTCAATAGTTTCGTACAGCAGCTGCTATCTGAGCATGCGTGCGACTCAGGCAGCCAGCCATCGCCATCTTGAAACTGACCAGCTTGCCAAAAGTGAGGGTAGGATGGGAGAGCTTATTCAGAGATTAGGACGATACAAATACTACGCAAAAGTTGGAAAATACTGGTAAGTAGTCTTTGTTTATGTATGATTTAATTTCCACATCGGAATTTATTTCAGTTGACTGGCAAGCCCTTCCGTGTGTTAATGTTCAGGATGATTCCCTGCCAGTATCCGACCGTAAACTATAATCGCCATTTTTTTACCTTCCGTTCACGGAAACTTTTCCAGATTTTTCAAACGACCCTTCATTACCCTTGAAATTTACGAAGTTTCATTTCTTCACTTTAATAGTAGTTTAAAATATTTGACGTTTTTGTGAAGCTCATAAAAGATGCCCAGTATCCGGATCCGGCCAAATCGTCCCAGCTACCAGATTGACGATTAGCAAATTTTTCATGAATACAGTCGAAGCAAGCTAGTGTGTGTTTTAAGATCTTTAATTCGTTTTCCTTCATTGTAAAAAGCGAAACTCGCTAAGTGGAGATGAACCCAGTGATGTAACAGCCATGCACGGGTGCAAAGTGATGCGGTTCATGTTGATGCTTCTGGGGTATATAGAAAATGTTTAGACTGCTTACAGTCTGTTTTTCTCTTGAAATTCAGAAAGGGAGTGCGGTAAAGGGTTTAAGATGCACAAAGAGGAATTGAGGCAAGATAACAGTGTGGGAGGAAAACTGGGCTACATACTCTTGCTTTTTTGAGTGTGTTCATCACCCCAGCAATGGAGAAGCGTATTGGCCAACCTCCAGCTGCGCACACCCAATGCCTCGCAGATCGTATGTGTTTGCATCATCATCAACATGTCAATGCAGTGTTTTGTTTAACAATGCTCTTTATAACAGAGCTTGTAAATTCCTTCAACATAGCCAAACAACACTTGAGGATTTCTTACTGATCTTGTCCTAGAGCAGTATTGTTTTAATGGGCTGGATTGTGAAGCAAGTGAGGTTTATACAAATGTAATGGGCTAAAGGCTGCACACTTTCAACTTAAAAGGCAGTTGATCTGCTGCATAAAGATCCATGACATCATCTTGCATGTGCAACTTAGATTGGTAAATCAGCTTCTCTGTTGCTGGGCTGACGGACATATTATCCCTAGAAACTGCAAAAGAGTGACTTTCACACTTTCAATCCCGCTGTGCACAATAATTCAAAATGACATTCTGAAGCATGAATTGATTGTTAAAGGGCCATTGTCACGATAATGTCCATGCGCAGTTTTAATTTGGACAGAAAGTATTTTAACAAATAGAAACTTGGAAGGGTTGCGCGCTGCACACTGCTACGAACCAATGGCCTTCTGCAATTGTTTTGGAGTTTTTACATGCACTCAGACACTTCTTTGTCTAGGTTCATCCTTTTGTTTCAGCTTTCGTCCTGAGCCGCTTTGTGTATTAACCATCGAGAACATCATATTTCCTGTGATGTTCATACATGTATGAAAATACAAGCAATATATTCCGTTTAAAACTTGGTGGTACTTTGTACAAGTTTCAATCGCCAGTTCTGACCGTGATTGCAGTAGTGTGTGTCTTTGGCATTATTAAGGACGTTTTGCATGAAAATCTGCTAACATTAATTTTTTCTTATGCTTTGAGAAAAATGGGTTGCCGGTACTCATACAGGTATCAGTGCTTTCAGTAAGCAGTGGTGGCTGACGAAAAGTGCTTTTCTTCGCTGTACTTTGCTTAGAAATGTTTGCTACTTTTTCCCCTAAATTTGAAGAAATAAAGGAAGATTCTTTAAAAAAAAAAACAGTCGGTTACCCTACTCATAATGGCTGCCTGTCATACTGTTGTACTCAACTTGTTATCAAGATAATAACAGTATTTTTGAAAGACCATGTAAATCTGAAAAGTTGGGCTTTTTTACTGAATGTGGCTGTGTGTACAGATGTGTATAACTTGACAAATAAAGCATATGACGTAAGCTGCATGAAGCTATAATGAACTCAAACTGACCAATCAGAGTTCAAGAATGTATAGTTTTTGAACATTTACAAAGAACATTTAGTCATATTGACTGAGTACCTGTTGCTGTGATTTACAGGATTCCAACAGCAGCAGCATGGTTCGCAGGCCTGGGAGTGGTATTTTTGTATATTACTGACTGGAAGGTTATCAACACGAGAATTCCATTTATTAAGGATAAATATGATCATGAAGTTCCTAAGTAAAGGTAAACTACCTTTTTGGAGTACTTCACATGCATTAATAAATCACATTAATTTAATGATTCTCAGTTTCTTTTATTTTCCACTATAGGGCAGCAAAGATTTTTACAGAAAGCTCTGGTGTTTACATTAATCAGGTCAAAAATTGTATTATGTTCAAAGGACATGTTTACTACGTTAAGCCTGACCTTGCCATGTTGTAAAGGATATTATCTTGTTAAATATCACTGATTTCCGAATAAATGATGCATTCATATTTTTAGTGTTTTGTTGCATAAAAACAATCATTTAAAATTATTTTTACTGATATCTCAAATAATAATAATAGTAATATTCAAGTAATTAATAAGATTAATTTTGTGCAAAACATTATCACTCTTGTCATCTGAGCTGCTTGTCCCTCTTACATCATGGCTAGGCAAGTGGCTCTGGGAACACACAATTTGATTGGCCAAAATCTAACAAAGGGATTCCAATCAAATCAACCATTTTAAAGGAGCTACGTCACCATATTTTGAATTATTTTTAAATTACCCTTAAAATGTAGAAAACCTAAAACTTCATGAAATAGTTTCCTAAGGAAGAAAACACCAAAGAGGTGATAGCAATGCAATGGGACAAATGACGATTTCGAAAACTTTAGGCCAAAATTTTCAAAGTGCACAAACCGTGACGTGGCTCGTTTAAAATCCCTGAAATAAAAAAATTATTAGCAGTAGCAGTAATCAAACATTAGACAATTGCGTTTGATTTAAGAGTCTTAACATTGTTGATGCTAGATTAGCAAAAGAACAAGGTATGCGCTGTAGACACCTTAGGCAGCACTAATAGGCAGCTTGTCATGCAACTAT
>OX393563.1:19301077-19353577 GCA_947652115.1 Blastomussa wellsi | reverse complement strand
ACTAAAAGACAATAGGGGTAGAAAATAGTGTTTCCAGCGAGGTAGAAGCTAACTAGGTTATTTTCATGCAAACGTTTTGAAAGGAGTAAAAGTTAAAACAACGAGCACCAAGAGTGAGGGATAAGGGATAACTGTCTAAATAATTAGAGCGATAAGGGATAACTGGGTTAGTTTCAGAGGTGATAAAAAATTGCTTCGATGATTTGCATCAGCGACACCAAGTTGCCCATGAGCAGCCATCACCTTTCTGTAACTAGCCTGGCGACACTGATGAAAATTGAGTATAGGCCGCAGAGAACCATGCAATGTATTTTGAATACTTGTACTGGTCAGCTCGAAACAATCTGGCAATAATCTGAGTACCAGACCAGCCGCATAGGTTACTACAACGGTCTTCTGTATGGATTACCGTCGAATTGTTTGATAAATAAACTACAACGGATCCAGAATGCTTGTGCTATACTGGTCTTCAGCGAACAAAACTTTTGCCATATAACGCCCCTCATCTCTGAATCACATTGGTTACCGGTCATATACAGTTCTAATAATTACTTTTAATGTTAATTTTTTAGCTCCATCTTATCATCTATTATTTCTCTTAGACCCCCGCTTTCGATACCATTGATTGTGGTATTTTGCTTTAAAAAAACTTTGGCATTCTCACTAGAAATAAGGAGCGCTAACACGATTGACAGTTTTAAAGCTAAACTAAAGACTCCCCTTTTAAAACGTGTATTTTTAACGTATATTTTCTGGCACCCCAGGACCCCCACCCCCCTACCTACGCCATTGGGGTACAAAGGACGACTAGATGGAACCAGAGGATGAAACACCGCAAGTTTTAAATAGATCGAGAAAGCGATCATCCGTTATTCTCCTGGTCACCAACATTCATACAAACACGAAAGGCAGTTGGCACAATGTCTATTATAGTGGGCAACAGCTCAATCTTCAGTCTCACACTGCTCACTGGTTTGTCAAACTATCTCTCCTACCATGTTTCGCGGTTACTCCATCAAAAGTGAGTTCTTGGTCGATACCAGGTCTTCAAGTGCAAAATGCTTTAATGATTTTTCGGATGATTTGTCAGTAAATTTCTTCCTTACTTCGAAGGAGTCAAACACGGAGTTCAAACCACCAGCAGCCGAAAAAATGCAAATTATAAACATCACGTCGATTATGCATGTGTGAAATGTGTGTCGAGGTTCCGTAGTCTCTTTTAATGTTGGATGCCAGGCATAATTTCCCTGACTTCACTTTTTTGAGTACGCTTTTTAGCCCAGTGAGGGATATTTTGACATTCAGTTAATAGGAGCCTTGCTGAACTTGCTAGTGGTAGCAGCCCTCTAGTGATGATCAGAATAGATTCATTTTGCCTTTTTAGGCGAAAAGGTAATCGGTACAACGAGTGCAGAGAGAACTTGTGTAAGGAAAATCGAAACTGGTCGGTGGGGGGTATCCAGAGGAGAGTCTCGGAAGCTTGAAGCAAAGAAAAATTGAAGAAGACTGGGAACAACCAGAAGTGTAGTTTAAGAGCTCAGAGAAAGCTCAGATTGAACCCAGTCCACCAGTCGGCCTAGCCTCCATCCTTTTATCTAAGTACAAACCGAGAGCACCAAGAGCCTTCTTGGCTACTTTCAGGCAATAACTACATTTGTTCACCTTTAATCGGTTTTGTTTGTAGTAGAATGAACATGGAAAAGTCTTTTATTTTGGTTGTTTCATATTAGCAAATTTGTTATATGTTAGGCTAATTCAAAACCGTAGCATCAGCTTGGAAAAATAAGTTTGAGCAAGACAACAAAGAACTCGAAACAATATAGAACAGAAAAACAATAGATTCAAATCAAAGATAAATGTCACAGGTTCTCACACCGAGGTAAACCCGAAAAATTACCTCTTCAATACGTCTTCTTCCAGAGCGGGACAATTTTTATTGTTATTATGTTTTTGTTAGAAATAAAAAAAGAAAATATGTAGATTTCATTTTCCATTATTTTCTTTTGCGGTGTCCAGTATTTGATCTCATAACCTCGTGATCAAGTTCGCATGAAAGTAAACTCTCTACCGACTTCAAACAAGGGACGAGGGATACGAACTCCCGTTGATCTATCAAGGCCTTTAGTCATTTGATTCACCTACATAATTCACGTGGTAAAACGCCTCCCTTCACTTGACAAAGGTCCCGAAAGGGAATCGAAAATTCACAGTGAATCAGTGATACCCTTAAAAATCCCACTTGACAAATTATCCCAAGTTCACAAATAGAATTCCACCAGGTAAAGACAAGTCTGCCCTTTACCCGGATATAATGTAAAAACCCCTATTAAGCTCCCTCCATTTTCATTTAAGTACCATTTTTCTTTTAAGCTCCCGGCCTTTCTAATACGCTCCCTCTGGAATTTCAAATTTTTAAAGCCCACGCCCTCTTCCTTAAATAGTAGATCATGACAAGATCTCTGAATATAATGATTTTAAAATCCGCCATTCACTTTTTACACTGCTAAACAACGCTAAATCAACAAAACGTCCACTCTATTTTTTATGTATGTGCTGTACTTGATACACGGTGTGTGAAATAAACTCGTCTCTAATAAGCTGCCTCTCTATTAAACTCTGCTAAGAAAGGCATCGAAAAGAACTAAGCCCTCGCGAGGTTTAGCAGGACTTTTACAGTAAATTTTATTCTGATTTAAGTAAGTCCAATATCCAGTGCTATGAATTAACTCTTTTGTTTAACACCATAACTCCCTCACACAGAAACTATCCTTTATTTTTTTGATCTTGAACTGCCGTAATTCGCACAAACCTGTTCGATATAAAAGAAAGATGGTGAACAGCACGATTTTGTCGAATTTTTTGGCTCCCGAGTAAGCCCTTCTTTAGCTTCTCAGAACAAATAGAACAAGCAGAGTTCGCGACGACAACAATATCATTGTTACTTATAAATGTCATTAATTATCCGCTTCAAACGAACACCTATTTGCGCGCATAAGACAAGCAAAACGCAGTCAAATATATGATAACGTCCTTATGTGTGATTACTTTTCACGACCTTTCACCGTTGCGGTCACAAATTACATCAATATCAAATATTTCTTAGTACTTGCAAAAGAAACCTGTAAAAAAGTAATTGCATTAATAACGATATCACAGTCAAATACGTGATATATTTCCCGTTGGTGGAAGAGTTAAAGTCACGTTCACTGAAAATAAGCTGAGGAACATTTCGTCATGTTTTGCTCTTTTTCTTTTTTGTTTTTGATGAAAAAGGGCTAAAAACATACTGAATACTGATAATAAACCATTGAAGTTTGAATGTAATTGCGTCATTTAAGAAAAACCTTTAAAAAGACCACAAAAGAAGTAATCCCAGAAAGTTTTGTCTTCAAGGCGTTTCATTCTGCTTGTGGTGTCTAAAGGTTGGTTTAAATCGTCTGAAAAGAATTCAGGACTACAAAAGGACCGCCGACTAATTAATCTTGTGGGTAGAACAGCCCACAGTTGAAATGTAAATAAAAGCAATCAACGGATTCCTATAGTTGCTTCAAAGAATGGTCAAGTTGTGTTTGTTATTTGGGCGGAACTTCGGCTAAAATCTCGGCAACAGAAAAGTAAACAAGTATTGCCAATAAATAGCAGCTTAAACGGAAATATGTACAAGGTTCAAGTCAAAACCCTTAAGGACTGTTTACACGGAAACTCCCGAGAGTTGCTAGGGAAAAGGACAAAATATTTAGCCCACTCGAATATTGATTGGCCTTAAAACACCAGGCTTCATTTAAGACTTTCTAGAAGGTGCCTTTTGTAAAGAAACAATAAGATCTAAGCCCCATTGAAATGATTTGACTGAATGCTGATGAAAGATCACGACTCAGTTTGTCTGTACCCTGCTTTTGTAACTTAGCTTAGAGTGGTTTGAAGTACAATTTGCGTGGGTAGAAAGTGGTATGTAGCATCCAAGACGGACGGCGGAAAACAGAGATTAATCACTTTACTAACTTCTTGGACCAACCTACACTAGCACAAAACCTCAGTCATTGCTTAGCTAGACAACACCGGTTAATTCGCGAATTATTATGCAAATCGAGTCTAAACGTGCAGGCATTCGCTTTGTTGCCATAAATTGTTAATCCATCCATACAAACGAAAAAGCTTTACACTGACAAATCGTTTTCTTCGAGCCGGTGCCGCACTGTTTCAGAGTCGAATATTAATTCCCAGTCCTGCTAAAAACTTTGTGCAAGCTCTTGTGCAAAAAGTCTCAACCAAACTAGGTTTCGAGGAAGGCATTTGGAGGAGCTACGGTCTTGGGACCTCCACGCAGCTGTTTCGTTCCATTTGCAAAGGATTCTTAATTAGGTCTTGCTAAGCAGACCTATGCACAATAGAACTTGACAGTTTGCCAAAACAACACAGAAATAACACGGTTTTGCCACAGGGACAATTTATGCAAAACAGCTGATACACTCAAAGGAGCGTAAACAGTAAATAATTAATGTCATCAACAGCCAATGAACGGTTGATATGATAATCGCAAGCCCCATGTGACGTCAACATAATTGGCGCCACTTCGAACCTTTTGTTTGCAAAAGAAGCGGTCCAAAGTTTGGGCCTCGGGATGAACACAACTCATATCTAATATTTTCTTCGTATTTTAAAAATCTTCCCAAGCCTGACAAAATTAAAATGAAAAAATATCTGCCTGTAGTTTAAACACGAAAATCAGAAATCACTTCCAAAGTGTATTGTGGCGTTTATAATTTCACGCACGACATCATTGTAACACTGGTAAACTGAACACAATGAATATTTCTCCTGCTGCTCTTGCAATCTAGGTGGTAAGATTCTTGATTAGAATCAGGTGTTCCAAGGGGCGCTTTTGCATTTTCATGAGCCAAGCCGGTAAAATAGTTCCCAGAAATCAGCGAGCTTGTTTTGTATGGAATAAAAGCAGGTCGCGTAACGCGAATCTGTGCATTCGAGATCTAATGGCCTCCAACATTTCATAGACACGTTTCGTGTGTTTACAGGTCATTAAAATTTAAATACGAAAGGGTGGAAGGCGAGATATGATAAACAAAACTCCAAATTTATATACGCCGCGCCGAGGAATATATATTTCACACCTATTCTGTCGTGAATTTTGACAAATATTTCCTTGCATATTAACATTTTAAACCGAATTTCTTCGATTTTTGAAGATGCAGATTTATAAGTCGCCCTTTCGTTCTCAAAATGGTTTGTCTGTTTGCGTAAGATGCAAAGTGTCAAGTACAATGACAGAATTGCTCTACTAAAACTTCTAGTTCCATTTTTATTAAAACAATTCTTATACAACTACGTGACGATGCAAAAATCTCTCTGGGAAGTACCAGTACATTCACTGGCTTCCCAATCACACTTACTGCCACAACTCTCAATGCTGTGGACTTCTAGAGCTCATTTTCCAAGAAAACGGATTATAGACTCAATTTTAATAGCAAAAAATAAAATTTACACTTTCTTCTCTGTATAATTCCATATAGTATTATGTAGAGTGCCATAAAATAAAAAATACTTTAAACTCTCAATTCTTAACCAAGATTCTCTGTGAGCATTTGCAGCTAAATATACAGAAGAACTATAATCTTGGTCGACTTCTCTTAGCAATATTAAAATAGTAAATACTTATAGAACTATGGTGCAACACAATATTATATAGAAATTATGACTATTTATACAAATATCATATAATCTTAGGGCATAGAATTCCTTAGAAGGCTGTATCAAAAACGTTATCGATATGACATAAAATAGTTCACATAAATAGGCTATGCGTTTGTGCTGGGCAGAGTAACCTAACCCGTTTTAATGTTTCATATATAGCATATACTTTCATTTTACGGATTTCCGATAATTTCGTTCTGACTGATTATAAACTTAGAAACTAATTTTGGAATATAAGATTTATGAGTTAGTTGGTTCCAAACACGACCAAGCGTATTTCATTTCTTTGATAATTTTAACCCAGCGTTGTGGTATCTTTACATAACTTAAGTTCTCATTTATACTAATCTTAAATTAGCAAAAAAATCTAGCTTTACATAACGTTATCACTTAACAAAAGTATAGAATAAAAGCATTCTTGAAAAATTTCAACTAAATATACATAGAGACAAATTCTCTCTGAATTAATTCAAATACACTCCATAGATTACTTCAAAATGTTTATAGCATCACATGACATTTCAATTCGTTGTTTTAAATTCACTGAACTTCGTCGTAAAGTATAATCTTTTTGACAAGTTCAGTTCCTAGCAAAATATACGAAGGACTTGGTCGATATTCTTTTGGCAAACTGGACAAGAATTATTCTCGTCTTTGATTCGGTTGGCGCACTCCATGCAAAATAAGTTATGGCCACACGGAACAAGAGCCGCCACAACTTCGCTCTCACAACAAATGACGCAATCTTTCTTCTTCATATCTTTACCGAGCGGACTTAATGTGGTGTTGTTGTTATTCGCTTCCTCGGACGCATTAAAACCGATCGTACTCACCCCGTTTGTTTCACTTGTGCAGATCGTTCCATTAGAGCTTGTAGCTGGAATCGAAGACGCACTCGATGCTGTAACTTGGGTGGTAAAAGGAGTGAACGCCGACAATGGAGAAAAGTTCCCAGTCAAAGGATCGCTTTTCATCCGTCTTGCAGTGGTATGCGGACTTGCTGGCCGGCCGATCGCTGAGCATAAAGTCTGGCCATTTAAACTGGAGCTGCGAGTGAACGGTGCTTGCTCGTTCATGATCAGGGAACGAGTAGACGGCACGTTTCCCCAGATAGACGGTGATGGAGGTGCGGGTGCTGGATCAAAACCAGAGCCAGTTGAGCTGCCTTCAGATCCAACATCGCGATCCGTCGGTGAAGGCAAATCATTAAAGAAGAAACCATTCGCAGAAAATGGACTGTTGATCGGATTGAACCCGCCATCGTTAACACTGGAGCTCTTGCTGCTCGGGTAGCCGTAGAATGAATCCGAGCTGGTACGTTGAGGTAATCCAAGTGAGCTGTTGCTTTCTCTAAACGCGGAGAAGCTCGACGGCATGCTGGAATATATAGAGCTGGGAGCATAGTCATTGAAGGAGCCTTGCAGTCCATCATTTATGAAAACATCGTCGCTTGTATCCGTTCTGCCACCGGTGCGCATAGTAATATGGTCGTTGATTTCTTTTCGCGCACTTTCGACGTTGTCAGGCATCCCAGTGACTTCAAATACCGGCTCCTTGTCTCTGGACGGTGTTACGATGTACGTGTTAGTTTTCTGCTGGATTCGTTTAATTGTGGCTCCTTTTGGACCCACAACAAGACCAACAACTCTGTAAGGTACGCGAACGTGGATAGTAGTTTGTCCTGGGGTTGTGGGGCTTGGAGGCCCAGGAGCGAGTGTATTCAGGCTGTTATTTTTTCGTTGAGCTCGAATTTGAGAAAAGTGTTCTGCAGCTGAAATGATTTCGCGTTTTGCAAGAGCTACATCCTCTTTTCTTCCCGTTACTACGAAAACAGGATCCTCTCCACGCACAGGTGTTTTGATATAAGTGTTCGTCTTCGCTCGCAAGGCCTTAATTTTGCAACCTGAAATGGAACCAAACACAAAACACGTCAAATACACGCGGTTTCCACAAGTCAGCTAGCTAATTTGATTACTGCCTCGCGAAAGACTCCAAAACTTACCCTGTCTTCCGACTATCTCCGCCACATGCTCAGAACTCGGCACAGGAACGCACTCCGTCATGTTCATACTTTTCTTGTTACGAATATCGTCAAACGCGTTCGATGTTTGATCGTCGTCATTTGTCAGCCCGAGCATGGAGAGCTCGAGTGCGATTTGCAGAGCTCTCTGATCGTCCAGTTGCCCGTTTGAGGAGCGGTCCATTTCGACAAGGAGTGAGCTCGGCATATGGAAAGAGTTGCTCCGAGAGCCGTCAGCTACAATTCCGTAATTCAGCCGTGGTTTTGTTGCGAGGTTCGAACCACCTCTAGATCGTTCTAGTTTTGCTTCAAGTGAAAGCCGGAATAGACGTCATTTGGTTTTGACCTCAAGTCAGGCCATAATGCACCACTCATTAGCAACATCTGCTACACGTGGGGCTCTTGGCTTACGCTGATTGGTTAGAATTCGCGGGAGGTGCAGCGTCTTGTCAATTTCAAACGCCGCTTGTCAAAAAAGTGTCAATGTGTTGATTGGGAGAGTTTTAAACACCATCACGCCCCTAAACTTGGCGTTGAAATATAATTTCCTGATTCAGCAGAACTAAAATCGCCGCAAACACGCCCAACTTTTTTTCATCCTGCATTCTTGTACACAGCTAACCCGGCAAATTGTTTCTATCAAAGTGCAATACGAAAACAGGGCATATTTTGACGGAAGTTCATTATGCAAAATCTTCTCTCGTTCTGTTGTCACCAAGTGCGTAGCACACCCAATATGCAAAATAGGAACGTTGTTATGATCTCGTGTTCTCACATCTGCTAAGCGATGCAAAATAAAAAGCGGATAACATTCATTCAGAGCATACATGTCCTCTGCTATGCTCCGTTCCCACGAGGACGTGTTTTTAGGCGGGAAAATGGTTGTTCTTAGAGTTTAGAGCGGATGATGGTTTATCAGTACTCCTGCAGGTGAACGAGAACTGACAACTGCAAACAATAATTTCACAGTATTTAGCATATGAATTTCGGACGAGAGGGGCCACCCGTGAACATGTAATATTCCAAATGCTTTATGACCCCTCAAATCACGAGAAAAAGTTTCATTTCTCACAAGCGTTATTTTGCATGCGACCAGTTGGGAAATTTAGCAGTTTGTCTTGGTTCTTTTCGGCATAAGAACGCATGTTATATTTCTTTTTCTGATATGCATGATCGCTCAGACAAAGGCGGTAGTTTCAACATGTGCGTTTCACAATGTTTGTAAACCCTATGTTGAAATCTACCATTTCAAGAAACAAATAGACATGCAATGTACAACGCTATCGGGCAGTAATTAACAAGGTGATTCAAAACGGCGAGGGCAGCATTTCGTGAATTTCACTTTGTTCGTCGTAAAATATACTGATACGAATCCAGTGTTTACATTCAAAAGAACTGTCATTTCTTATTCATGATTCTATTATTAGGCTGTCGCATTTGGCGGTGAGTTTGGATATTGACCGAAGCAACTCATGCATAAAGAATATAGTCAAGTAAATTAGGTTTTGTTGGGAGGGGATCAAAGCTTATGCCTTGGTTTTTCTTTTGTCCTGAAGTTGTCTGTCAGGGGTCGCTTTTTGCTATTTATAGTGTCCAGACAAACTTAAACTTTGCAGTCTCATGAAAAGGGTTGCAGCGTATCCTTGGAGAAGAGATCACCTCCTTTGCTCAGTCATAAACCGCATAAACTTCACCAAACATCACACAAACTGTCGCGGTTGGAAGGCATGACCACAGATCAATTAAAAGAAAAATCCTTATCCATTGAGTCTCCAATCGTGAGTCGCTTCATTATAGACATTCTCTAAAACACAGGAAAAACAAAACATTTTGTAGTTTACAGCACTAATTAATCTAGTTTTGCTTGATGCAAAATCCTTTTTACAAGACGTAAGTGAAAAGGGAGATGTTTGTTCAGTCCTCTCTGCCAGTTTGTACGGGGTAGGTACTTAAGCTTCAATTACTTTGATTGCAAAATCTGTTGAACTAAAGTTATGTTATCGGTCGAAGCATGTTTTATTCAGGAATAGAAATTTTTAATTGGTACCAACTCCCTTCCTTTCCAAAGCGAAGTTTTCAGAGGCTTTTGGTACGATCACCTTTTGAGCGGTTAGCTTTGATGTCTCATTTTGCATGTTCGTTAGTTAATGCTATCAGATTACTATTATAAGAAATTCGTAATCATATGCACATAAGGGGTTGACATGTAAGTAGAGGAGGCGTGATAAAATGCCCTGTTTACGACACATTGTTCTTACAAACCACAGCAACCATCAACAAGATCGTTTCTAAAGAAAATAAAAAAAGAGTAGAAATAAAAAGCTATAAGTACTTTACCGTATGGGTATTATAACTTTAGTGGAAAAAGAACGTTTCGCAGTTTGGACCTAAACTGGGGTTGATAATAAAATGCTAATAATAAGGGCCCTTATCTTTACAAAGGTTAAAAGCTATTGCGATTCCCTCAAGCGAAAGGCACTTCGTCTGGAATTGTATTCTCTTCAATTTTATTTTTATACTGCGATGCCTTATTAACTAAAGTAACTTTGATTTTTTGTCATGTGTTACGTTTGTTAAGTGTCTATTTTGAAGCGAACCCAGTCTAGTGTCTTATAGAAACACAGACGCTTTTCACAAGGCCTCCTCTTTCTGCGGTTTTAAGTTGCCACATTACATGTATGTTCAAGGTTATGTAATGAATTTTCTTTGATTTTACTTCAACTACACTGACTTAATTGCCTAAAGGTTTTTTGTTAATGGCCAATTAATAATCCAACTTGCCATTGAAATTGTCTGAATGAGTACAACACTGGATATAGAGTTTAATTAGCGTCGTTCTTGAGGTTGCTTTGGTATTTCTAATTACAACCCCCGCAAGGGAAATTCGTGACTTTTGCGCTCGACCCAAACTTCCTTTTCGACTCGTCTCACTTCTGGTACGTAGAGCCAAGGTCATTTTTTTAATAGCTGATATTAGCTATAAAATTGTTATATTGGACTTTCCACGTGCATTCATTGAAGCTCTCAGTTCAGTGACGACATTTGGAACATTGAGTTCGTCAGTTGGTTTGTCTGTCGCCGACGTTACTGAAACGCGAGATACAGGCCTACTACAAAAAATGGATAGCAAATATATCATGTACTAATATTATACAAAGAAACTAAAAGCGTATGTTGCCACTTTCTGCGAATTACGAACGTAGTGCACAAAGTGGAACAACTGTCGGAAATGAGAAATGAATGGTCGAGATTTGCGTTCGAGACTTAAATAATTAGTCATTGTAAATTATTCCGTTATGTCTCAAGAAAGTTACGCAAAGTGATTCACAATGCGATAAAAAAGAAAGAAATTACAAAGTAGTTTGTTGTTGGCAGAGCAGATGGGTTTAATCTAACAAATACAGCTGTACATGCGATAAACAAACGTAATGTTGACACATTATTCTTCACTGATCAGTTGTTTGCCTTTGCTAATGACGCGGCCACTATTAAGACCAAAGCTTGTGTGAACAGCAATCTGTGCTGACTCGTGGACACTGTTTGCTCAGGTTAACTGCTGGAATAAATTTTTCTTCTGTTGAAGGCTTCGATACCAGACCAACAAAACAAAAGAACCTCTAAACAAACAAAGATACCAAAGCGTGGGTCCTTGGTGCATGTACAGCGACGCCCGTTTCCGTTTCGTAAACGGTCCATGATTTTAGCGACACTTGGTTAGCTGTCGTCATTTTTTTCAAACACAAAAAAGAAAAATAACAAGTCGACAACCAGAATCGAACCAGGAACTTCTGGTATAGCAACATAGCAACTTCCCTGTCTCACCACCGCTTCTTAATCTATTTTACTTATATAGTATTGCCCTAGCTAAGAAATAACAGCTAACCGCAAGCGAACCAGTGCGGAAGTGAACAATTAAACATTTGCCGAAAGTGTGTATGAGTCTATCACCAAATTATGAACCCGTTTCTAAACTAGAGCAAATAGCATCGTCCATTCCGAAAAGCTTGGTCACCAATTATGACATCCACCGTTAAAAATGGCATACACCGTTAACGAAAGGGAAATCAGCCCCGGCGACATATTACAAACCGCTTTTATTGTCAAAAATAAGGTGCAAATAATAAAAGTTCTTTAATTGATTAAGATGGAAAATGATTATTAGAACGGATTGTATGTATTCACTTGTCGATGAATTATTAAATTTTATCTATTTTCTATGAACAGCTAGTGTAGCAGAACATTGTATTTTCAATTTTTTGTGATAATCAAATTGCAAAGTTTAAAGATTAGTGATCAACTAAGTTTAAAATAAACCGTTTTAGCAGTTTTTGATAAAGAAAAGCGGTATATGATCAGATTAGCTGAAAATTCCAATTAAAAATCAAACCTTTTCCTTTTCTTTAATTTAATTGCAAAACCGGAAAGATACAATCTCGTTAAAAGAAGAGACAGTTTGACTGGCAAGACACCCTCAATAGCAGTCTAATTATAAACTGGGAATATCTATTAACGAACTCACTCTTTTCTCAAAAAACTCGCACGCAACAGCCGCTCGCCAGTGACGTGAAAAAGAACGGACTAGACAAAAAAGAACTCAAATCATTATAGAACAAAAAAACGATAGTTCAAAAACAAAGAAAAAAGTCAGAGGTTTTTGCGAGGTAAACCCCAAAATTTACCACATATTCATCGGCCAAGTGCAAAAACTGCGATCGTCAAGAGGTGTTACAAGTGAGCGCGATTTCGTATCGATTTATCCTGTAATTACGCAGAAAATTTCGTTATTGTATAAAACAAATCGACCAGATTTTTCTAAGGTCTACACCTTATAGACCACAAAACTGACTTCACAAAATCTTCAAACCTCGAGTCGAGGAATCTGCCAAGCAAGCGTGAACGACTTGGCCACCGTTAAGGCAGTGGCAAACGAAGACACATTGTTGCTCATGACGATTTGTTGCGCGCGCAAACGCGGAAACATTTGTTGCGGACACAAAATGTTTCTGAATAAAATCACAAAATTTTTGTCCGCAACAATGTTGCGCGCGGGCAAACAGGGCAACATTTGTGTCCGCAACAATGTGTCCTCGTTTACCACCGCCTTAAGAAACATTTTTTGTGTCTCGGACACAAAATTTGTGTCCGGAACAATGTTGCGCGCGCAGGCAAACAAGGCAACATTTGTGTCCGCAACAATGTTACCTCGTTTGCCACCGTCTTTACACTGGGTTTTATCAGATCGCTGGTTCCCACAAGTGCAACCTCAATAAATTTGGCCGTTGGGTTAAGCACGAAACAAACAAGGATATTCCGCCGGTATGCAAAAACAGGGTTTGTCACTACCCGGAACGAGTAACGTCATAAAGTTTCACCATTTTCAGCAACAAAACAATAAATAATAGCAAGACAAAAAGATATTTTGACTGTGCATTAAAAGTTTCTTTAAAATACTAAGAAAACTCGGTCTTCGAGGAAGTCTGTTCGTAGTACTTAGTCAATTTCAATCTCACTGTCACTTACGTCAATTAGCTAACACTGTTTGTTTATGGGGGCGCATATTCGAGGCTGGGCGCTTATCAACTTTTCCAAACTACAGGGAGGACGCTTAATTGAATAAATACGATATGACAAATCGTAACAGCGCCCCTAGCTCTAGAAAACAACAGCGAGAGAATGAAAAATAGCAGGTTCCAGATCCAGAGAGGTAGTGGTTAACTGAAAGCTTGAAAAGTTGGTTAAGCACTATATCAAACACGAGAGACAGTGTTTCATCGGGACACACCGAGAAGAGAGTTAAAATACGACACGCAGCGGAGTATTTTGAATTAACTTCAAGGTGCTTGGATATCCAATGAAACACTGTCTCGAGTGTTTGATATACCTTCTCAATCGAAACTAAAACTACGGAGTGAACGGAGAAATAAAATCATCAAAATCTATGCTAATTAAGATCGGGTATCCCGACCTCCTTCACGGTATGAATTATTAATGAGTCTGAGGAGTACAAAACCGAGCTGCCCTGTCTGCTACGACTGATTATGGAAATTCCTCTTTTCTTGTTTCCATATAATATTGCCAGATGCTACCAAATATACAAATGGATTGGATAAAAAGATTCAAAGCCGATTAGAAACAAAAGAGGCAAAGAAGAAAGACACAAAATAGGTTCCAGGATGTAGGAGTGGATTACAATTTATCAGATTTTATTTTGACAATATGCCAAGACGTCGAAAGTCCCATTATGGAGAAATTTTGAATCTTTATTCATATAGTTGATATTTCTTTGCTTTCACCAGCTTTCGAGATAATGAAGCAAGTCGGGCATACTTATGAAGTCACAATATACCAGCCAAGACACTGTTCTTTTAAGTGGACAGGCTAACACATAATACCGCCTTTTTTCTTCAACTTTTTACTACTCGCTTTTCAACTGAACAAACTGGTTAGGATATCGACTTCTGTAAACGATGCAGGGACCACTTAAATAAACAGGAGCAGATTGTAGCTGGATTTTGGTGTAGAACAGGCTCAGCAATAAACTTAATAACGCAAGGCTGATCAAATAGCTAGAAACTGATGGTTAGGAGTCAGCCTGGAATACAATATATTTTTCCCGACAGCGTACATTTGCTGGCCATTACAAACAGTGATAGTCAAAGATCTTCGCATTAATACAAATTCAAAGACCAAGCTCTATCATTAAAAGCCCAAAAGACCCATTCAAGAAGTGGCATTCATCCAAATTAACACATTGTTAACGTGTGGTTAGTCAGTCCAGAGAATCAAATAGCCATTTTTATTAAGCATTGTTTTAACCAACGAACGAAGCCTTATAAATAGAGCGACCGATGCGATTAGAGTTCAGCCTGCCTGCTCTTCCGGGTGTGTTGATAACACCAGTTCTATCTTGATTGTTCTTGATATCACAAAAGCCTCTCCTAAAAAATGTTTCAAATTGTGGCCACTTTTTGAATCGGACTTTCCGTAATTCACCGCAATATGTTCTATTCTGATAAGAATGGGTCTGTTATTATACACTTTGATTTCCACAAACATCATAATATGTAAAAAGAAAAACTCTCGTTGAGTCACGTTACTTTTAGACCTTCACGTATTTCAAAGTTCGCGTTAAAAAACTGGTGATGCTTGAAGAATGCTGTTCTAGTAGAGATATTTTTTACATCTTCTTGAGAACCCTGAAAAGAAAGAGACAAAGTAAATAACAGCAACAACAACAACAAACTAAGTAAAAATAATAAAAAATTTTGTCACACTAGTAAACATTGCCTCAAGAAGTGGAGGCTAAGCCGGAGCGCGACATTCATGAACGGCTACCGGCAGAAAAGCTTATCAGTAATTTGAGAATCTTCTTGACACTGCTTGTAAGCTTTCCCTGAAACATTTCTGGTAGATGCAACTTGAACAGTTGATTAAGTCTGCGTTTGAGCTTATAAACCCATGATACCGAATATTATTACCAAAGTACCTAAACGTTGAAAAATGTAACCTAAATTTTTCAAATTCGCCATTTGCAATCCGTCTCCGCAATCTTTGCATCCTTGTTCCGCACTGGTTTAGACACATTGGGGTTTTTCTTCCTTAGTAAACTACTATTGTGAGATTTCCTTCATTTTAACGGGTACTTGGTTTGACGCAAAAAATGACTCAAAATATCGTGACGCAGCCCCTTCAGTTGCAAATCTGACCAACGAGGAAAGGAAAGTGTTCCATTTCTAACCTGCTGACGGTCGTGATCTACGGTTTGGTAGCCAAGTCCCGCGCTTGAATGAGAACTCAAAGGCAACAGAGTGAATCGTGGTGGATTGGATGCCAGCGGCATTACATTGTGTTGGTCGTGAGAGCCTGGAGAAGGGCGTTGAGTTACTCCAAAGGAGTGGGTAGAATGCTTGTCCAGACAAGATAAGACGCCGAATAAAACCTAGAAGTAAAGTCAATAGAAAAGGAAATTTCCTTCTCACACAACAAATGGCAGAACTCAATCGCAATAATCAATACTGACAATGACAATAATATGGCAGAAGTCACCTATTCCAATGAAGGCCTTTGGACATTGTTTTCTTTTGAAAGAGAAAACGTACGTCTTCTATTGGATCCCTTTTAGTTTAATGGTGATAGCCATAAAAATACATCTTGAAAGCCCAGATATGGCTATAAGTATTTTATGAAACGATATCGTAATAGCATGACCAAATGAATTATTTACTTCAATAAAAAAAAGAAATGACAATTTCGGCTAGCGATGAGTGCCCCGAAGTAAGTCTTGAAATGTTTAGACCATTATGTATTTTTATCTAAATAATAAGAAGTTGTATTGATATGGAAACTTATTACAGCAAAATGAAATGTCAACTTATATTTTTAACTTGAAAGCTGCCGCTTTGCTGTCGAAATAACATAAATAGTCTTCGCTGCCAGACAATAACAAAGTATTTTTACCTTAGGGGTGATTAACGTTTATCGATGTTGTCAAGTGGGAGGGAAGACACAAATCAATTTGTTTTTCTAATATCTTATCGGAAAAAGGAATGACATACAGCGGTTTGGTTCCCCAAGAGACTGAAAGCAACACGAGCTCGTTAAATGGCCATTAAGCCAACGAAATGTCAGTGGACAAAACAATACCATAACCCTTGGACAGTTTCCAAGGTTTTACAATTAAAATGCGCTCTTTTCAAGCACGTGTAAAAGGACAAATGAATCCACAACGCCACAACTATTTGTTCGTAGACAAAAAACTACCGTCAAATTAAACGACAAAGCGACAATCTGTCTGTCCATCTCTTGAATTAAACATTGCCTGAAAAGGCAAATATCTTGTCATTGCTTCGTTTTTGCACACACACAACGACTAAAACAAAACAAGGACTGACATTGAAGTTAAACCATGGTTACTTATGTGATAAGATAATATTTTCTTTGACTTGAACTTCCCAATTCACGTGATTAATTTTTTGCACCGTCATGCAATAAAGTTGATGTCATAGCGTGACATTGATGGGCCATGGGATGTTGGCGAATAACTCTATTTTTTTCGCTTAAGAACTTTATCGCCTCAATTTAATATTTCGCTATGAGGATTTATAATCTACGGTACAGTGTCTATAGACAATGCTTTTCCTTTAAACACGACAAAACAAAAAATCCTGCTTAGGCAATATATGTTATAACAAAAATTAAGTCAACTATACATTTTAAGCAGCCCACGTTAGGGTAATACCCGTCGGGCAATAAAGGCTGTAATTCTACCGTCTGTACGTTTTGAAAATAAAAAGCTGTTAATTTACATACTAGGCCTGTGATATTTTTGGAAGATGGCCTCACTGCACATTGTGTAGATGATTGAAGATCATCGATTAAATACACATCTTTTCTCTTTGTATTGCCATATATGCCAGAGATAATATCATTCAGCCGGAGTTATTTATTTATTAGCAGTGCCTGAACTGGAAAAACAGGTTTTACGCTCGTTCAATTTTTGTGTCGCATCTAAAGGAATGCAACTAATCTTAAAACCTCGTTCCCAGGGTCTCTCATCTTCTCGCTCTGGGTACGAGGTTGCTAATCTAACTAAAGAACCAACAGTCGGAAGTTCAACTGAAAGAACTGATTTTCTTCTTTTAAGAAATGGGTACAGGAAAAATGTCTTGAAGGTAGATGAATTTCACTGACGGAATAAACTAACCTTACCTTGGAAGACTCGTCATCCTTCAAGAGTGTTCATTACTAACTCTTGTTAACAACGAGCTTCAAGTTGGATTTTTACTGTTCTGAATTCACGCCCGTTCATGTTCGTGGAATTACGCGTTAGTGAAAATCCACCTTTAATATATGGAAAGCTTGCGAGTGCGGAAAGAGGCCTGGTACGAAGACGTAACCCGTAAACACATTATCTCTATTTTCTTTCAAGTACGCTAAATATCGCGACAGTGAAAATCCATTATTAGGGAGTTCAAGCAGCCGGGACGGCGATAACAACACCGAACACTTGATTCTTTAGCATTGCATTGCGCAATCACACTGTGCAGTGCGTAAATAGCGCGCGCACAAAAACAATAATTAAATGTCGCACAACAGAAAACATCTTATTTCTGAATACGAAGGCCGTACTGGGACTGAGAATATCGGCCTGAGGTTTTGACAGTACGGACACGTACAAAAATGATTGAGGGCTCATATTTGCCCACTCCGGTCCCAAGATAGGTTGCTTATGCACATATCAATGTTAAGCCCGAGGGGGGGGGACCCCGGGCATATGTGGGGCATTTGACTTTTCAGAAGATTTTTTGGTCAAAGTCCCCACCGTGGGGCCCCAAAACTGGGTCAAATAAGATCAAATATCCCCACATACATTAGAATGTATGAATGAATTCCAAGCCTTGATTCTCTGACGGAAAGCGAGACATTATCAAAAATCCACGCAATCCCCACAGAGTAAGGAATAAGGTGTTCCATCAATTTATATTGACAACCAGTAGTGAGAAGCAGTGTTTTTGTTTACAGAAACGAGTGCTTACCTCAAAAACAGCCGTGCTTTCCAGCCAGCGCTCCAGTGAATTCCAAGATGGCCGGCACAGACGTGACTAGCTACCAGTCCTCCTCGCAAAAAAAAGCAAACGTCCCCACCCTGGGGCCCTGATTCTAAGTCAAACTCCCGAGGGTGGGGAAGGCAAAAGAGGTCAAATGCCCCACATATGCCCGGGTTCCCCCCCCTCGGGCTTAACATTGATAGGTGCATTAATAAGAGATTTATTACACGACTGGAAAAGCTGTTATACATACTATTATAAAGGATCGAGAAGAACGGGATTCTGACCGAGCGTTCATAAGGTGTTTCGGTGGGAAAATTCCCTTACGTTTTACAAAGCAATGAAAGGTATGGATGGTTTTTCATTTCAGTCAAGTTAATTTCTTTTTTTTTGTTGTACGCGGTCCATTACAATGCAGGAATCGCCGGCGGAATCGTTCAGTACAACACCCGGTCCAATACTTAGAACACATTGGATGAATTGATGACCTCCTTCACGGTATGAATTATTAATGAGTCTGAGGAGTACAAAACCGAGCTACCCTGTCTGCTACGACTGATTATGGAAATTCCTCTTTTCTTGTTTCCATATAATATTGCCAGATGCTACCAAATATACAAATGGATTGGATAAAAAGATTCAAAGCCGATTAGAAACAAAAGAGGCAAAGAAGAAAGACACAAAATAGGTTCCAGGATGTAGGAGTGGATTACAATTTATCAGATTTGATTTTGACAAGATGCCAAGACGTCAAAAGTCCCATTATGGTGAAATTTTGAATCTTTATTCACATAGTTGATATTTCTTTGCTTTCACCAGCTTTCGAGATAATGAAGCAAGTCGGGCATACTTATGAAGTCACAATATACCAGCCAAGACACTGTTCTTTTAACTGGACAGGCTAACACATAATGTCGCCTTTTTTTCTTCAACTTTTTACTACTCGCTTTTCAACTGAACAAACTGGTTAGGATATTGACTTCTGTAAACGATGCAGGGACCACTTAAATAAACAGGAGCAGATTGTAGCTGGATCTTGGTGTAGAACAGGTTCAGCAATAAACTTAATAACGCAAGGCTGATCAAATAGCTAGAAACTGATGGTTAGGAGTCAGCCTGGAATACAATATCTTTTTCCCGACAGCGTACATTTGCTGGCCATTACAAACAGTGATAGTCAAACATCAATTCAAAGACCAAGCCCAAAAGACCCATTCAAGAAGTGCCATTCATCCAAATTAACACATTTTTAACGTGTGGTTAGTCAGTCCAGAGAATCAAATAGCCATTTTTATTAAGCATTGCTTTAACCAACGAACAAAGCCTTATAAATAGAGACACCCACGCGATTAGAGTTCAGTCTGCCTGCTCTTCCGGGTGTGTTGATAACACCAGTTCTATCTTGATTGTTCTTGATATCACAAAAGCCTCTCCTAAAAAATGTTTCAAATTGTGGCCACTTTTTGAATCGGACTTTCCGTAATTTACCGCAATATGTTCTATTCTGATAAGAATGGGTCTGTTATTATACACTTTGATTTCCACAAACATCATAATATGTAAAAAGAAAAACTCTCGTTGAGTCACGTTACTTTTAGACCTTCACGTATTTCAAAGTTCGCGTTAAAAAACTGGTGATGCTTGAAGAATGCTGTTCGAGTAGAGATATTTTTTACATCTTCTTGAGAACCCTGAAAAGAAAGAGACAAAGTAAATAACAGCAACAACAACAACAAACTAAGTAAAAATAATAAAAAATTTTGTCACACTAGTAAACATTGCCTCAAGAAGTGGAGGCTAAGCCGGAGCGCGACATTCATGAACGCCTACCGACAGAAAAGCTTATCAGTAATTTGAGAATCTTCTTGACACTGCTTGTAAGCTTTCCCTGAAACATTTCTGGTAGATGCAACTTGAACAGTTGATTAAGTCTGCGTTTGAGCTTATAAACCCATGATACCGAATATTATTACCAAAGTACCTAAATGTTGCAAAATGTAACCTAAATTTTTCAAATTCGCCATTTGCAATCCGTCTCCGCAATCTTTGCATCCTTGTTCCGCACTGGTTTAGACACATTGGGGTTTTTCTTCCTTAGTAAACTACTATTGTGAGATTTCCTTCATTTTAACGGGTACTTGGTTTGACGCAAAAAATGACTCAAAATATCGTGACGCAGCCCCTTCAGTTGCAAATCTGACCAACGAGGAAAGGAAAGTGTTCCATTTCTAACCTGCTGACGGTCGTGATCTACGGTTTGGTAGCCAAGTCCCGAGCTTGAATGAGAACTCAAAGGCAACAGAGTGAATCGCGGTGGGTTGGACGCCAGCGGCATTACATTGTGTTGGTCGTGAGAGCCTGGAGAAGGGCGTTGAGTTACTCCAAAGGAGTGGGTAGAATGCTTGTCCAGACAAGATAAGACGCCGAATAAAACCTAGAAGTAAAGTCAATAGAAAAGGAAATTTCCTTCTCAAACAACAAATGGCAGAACTCAATCGCAATAATCAATACTGACAATGACAATAACATGGCAGAAGTCACCTATTCCAATGAAGGCCTTTGGACATTGTTTTCTTTTGAAAGAGAAAACGTACGTCTTCTATTGGATCCCTTTTAGTTTAATGGTGATAGCCATAAAAATACATCTTGAAAGCCCAGATATGGCTATAAGCATTTTATGAAACGATATCGTAATAGCATAACCAAATGACTTATTTACTTCAATAAAAAAAAGAAATGACAATTTCGGGTAGCGATGAGTGCCCCGAAGTAAGTCTTGAAATGTTTAGACCATTATGTATTTTTATCTAAATAATAAGAAGTTGTATTGATATGGAAACTTATTACAGCAAAATGAAATGTCCACTTATATTTTTAACTTGAAAGCTGCCGCTTCGCTGTCGAAATAACATAAATAGTCTTCGCTGCCAGACAATAGCAAAGTATTTTTACCTTAGGGGTGATTAACGTTTATCGATTTGTCAAGTGGGAGGGAAGACACAAATCAATTCGTTTTTTAATATCTTATCGGAAAAAGGAATGACATACAGCGGTTTGGTTCCCCAAGAGACTGAAAGCAACACGAGCTCGTTAAATGGCCATTAAGCCAACGAAATGTCAGTGGACAAAACAATACCATAACCCTTGGACAGTTTCCAAGGTTTTACAATTAAAATGCGCTCTTTTCAAGCACGTGTGAAAGGACAAATGAATCCACAACACCACAACTATTTGTTCGTAGACAAAAAACTACCGTCAAATTAAACGAGAAAGCGACAATCTGTCTGTCCATCTCTTGAATTAAACATTGCCTGAAAAGGCAAATATGGTGTCATTGCTTCGTTTTTGCACACACACAACGACTAAAACAAAACAAGGACTGACATTGAAGTTAAACCATGGTTACTTATGTGATAAGATAATATTTTCTTTGACTTGAACTTCCCAATTCACGTGATTAATTTTTTGCACCGTCATGCAATAAAGTTGATGTCATAGCGTGACATTGATGGACCATGGGTTGTTGGCGAATAACTCTATTTTTTTCGCTTAAGAACTTTATCGCCTCAATTTAATATTTCGCTATGAGGATTTATAATCTACGGTACAGTGTCTATAGAGAATGCTTTTCCTTTAAACACGACAAAACAAAAAATCCTGCTTAGGCAATATATATTATAACAAAAATTAAGTCAACTATACAATTTAAGCAGCCGACGTTAGGGTAATGCCCTTCGGGCAATAAAGGCTGTAATTCTACCGTCTGTACGTTTTGAAAATAAAAAGCTGTTAATTTACATACTAGGCCTGTGATATTTTTGGAAGATGGCCTCACTGCACATTGTGTAGATGATTGAAGATCATCGATTAAATACACATCTTTTCTCTTTGTATTGCCATATATGCCTGAGATAATATCATTCAGCCGGATTTATTTATTTATTAGCAGTGCCTGAACTGGAAAAACAGGTTTTACGCTCGTTCAATTTTTGTGTCGCATCTCAGTGAAAAGGAATGCAACTAATCTTACAACCTCGTTTCCAGGGTCTCTCATCTTCTCGCTCTGGGAACGAGGTTGCTAATCCAACTAAAGAACCAACAGTCGGAAGTTCAACTGAAAGAACTGATTTTCTTCTCTTAAGAAATGGGTACAGGAAAAATGTCTTGAAGGTAGATGAATTTCACTGACGGAATAAACTAACCTTACCTTGGAAGACTCGTCACCTTCAAGACTGTTCATTACTAACTCTTGTTAACAACGAGTGTCAAGTTGGATTTTTACTGTTCTGAATTCACGCCCGTTGATGTTCGTGCAATTACGCGTTAGTGAAAATCCACCTTTAATATATGGAAAGCTGGCGAGTGCCGAAAGAGGCCTGGTACAAAGACGTAACCCGTAAACACATTATCTCTATTTTCTTTCAAGTACGCTAAATATCGCGACAGTGGAAATCCATTATTAGGGAGTTCAAGCAGCCGGACGGCGATAACAACACCGAACACTTGATTCTTCAGCATTGCATTGCGCAATCACACTGTGCAGTGCGTAAATAGCGCGCGCACAAAAACAATAATTAAATGTCGCACAACAGAAAACATCTTATTTCTGAATACGAAGGCCGTACTGGGACAGTACGGACCCGTACAAAAATGATTGAGTGCTCATATTTGCCCACTCCGGTCCCAAGATAGGTTGCTTAATACGAGATTTATTACACGACTGGAAAAGCTGTTGTACGTACTATTATAAAGGATCGAGAAGAACGGGATTCTGACCGAGCGTTCATCAGGTGTTTCGGTGGGAAAATTCCCTTATGTTTTACAAAGCAATGAAAGGTATGGATGGTTTTTCATTTCAGTCAAGTTAATTTCTTTTTTTGTACGCGGTCCATTACAATGCAGGAATCGCGGGCGGAATCGTTCAGGACAACACCCGGTCCAATACTTAGAAAACATTGGACCGGCAATGGAGCAATTTGATTGGTTGATTTTAGTCGTTCGCCCTCTCATCATCATCATCATATCCTTTATTTAAACACGATAAAGTGTGAGTGCCTTAATCGTGTAATAATGTGCTTTATGACCCACCGATTAATTTTGCGCGCGCTAACTGGACAAAAAACATAACGTGGTACGAAATCGAACGACGGGTATCAGATATTATTATTCAACAAATTGTAACGCTGTCCAAATATGGTCATTATGCTCCCAATATGTGTCAACTGCAGCTGACAGATATTCTGCGGCATACGTTGAGTAACGATAATTCGGTCAAAGTCTTGCAATGCGCCGCATCAAGACAATTTTTCCCGCTGTAAAAAGCGCTTCGTTGACAATAGGTTGAATAACAAAACAATTATCATGCTCAATCTTGTGGAATATCGCCTGATTTTACCCTACTCGGCGTACGGCCTCGTGGGCTAAATATCAGGCGATATTCCGCGCGATTTCGCAGGATAATTGTTAAATATACCCCCGTCGGTCCGATTTGATATCTGCCGCGCGATTCTACGGGAGTCACCACCTTTTCAACTCTAACTTTAATCAAATTCATAGTTTTAATACGAAAATCAATCAATTTACATTTATTACAACCGCAATAACGCCGAAATTATCACTATAGACCTCTTTAGGGGGGGGGGGGGTAAGTTTCTAAAGAAACTGTGGTGCTGCGTCGGTGGGAAGTATAACAATATAATTTGGTTTTATCAACTGGGTTGATAATGGCAATTGGCCACCGTAAAGAGATTCAAGAGCTGACGTTTCGAGCGTTAGCCCTTCGTCGGAGCGATTCGCTCGCTATATTGCATTTAAATTAGCCTTTCTAACCTCATTTGAAAGCAAAAAATCGTTTGATTTACCAACTCAAAAACGAAGTTAGAAAGGCTAATTTAAATGAATACAAAAAAATTGAAAATTGGCAGCCACTTATGAAAGAAGTCTAAAGGTTTTTCCTTAGACTTGTCACAAGTCGACCTCATGAATTTCAGGGCAGAAGTCGCGAGAGGTCGACTTGTCTCGCTTGAAGGGTTTTCATTTGCGTTTCGCGCCAAAAATGAGGAGTGGCATGACTTGCAACTAGTGTCTCATATTACATTTGGAAGTCCTTGAACTGAAGATTACATTTGAAAGTCCTGTACTAAAGTGATTACAAACAAAGATTTTAAACGAAAATCGACGATATCGGGTTGCCAAAAAAGACCAAAGCGTGCTTAAATCTTGAATTGATCGCCGGAAAGGAGATAACCGGCGAAGGCTCACTTTTGACAAACATTTTGTGCCGAAATTGCGCAGTCAAAAACGAAACCGTAGTTCGGAAGATTCTTGAAGTATTAAAGGGAAAGCTTCAAATCACCAAGGAAGTCCACTGAAGCCAACAACGGTGGGACATCGTCCGTAATAGGCTTGCACGCGCTGAAGATAGTGGTGGTACTGGCGAAGAAACTCGCAGCAACAAAAGGGCGCTGTTCGTAGCATGTGATGATCGCACTTCGACCGCCAGCGCTCTAAGATCCAGAGATGCAAGCACGCATGTGGACTTCGAGGTTAGTTTGAAAACAAATATATCTTTTTATGCTACCAGGAAAAACCGGAAACTATATTTCTCCACTCGATAGGTTAATTTTCTTTTCAATCCGAATAATTTTTTCTGTTGAAACTTGAAAAAAATAAGCTACAAAGTCTAGAGCTTCACTGGGAATTCAGAGTTCAAATGCACAGCAATTTCCGTGAATTAAATAACACTAGATTTGACGCGTAGTGTTCTCAGACCGTTCTCACTCAAACGCATACGGAGCTAGCTCGAAAGTAAAACTTTTCCCAGCTCCGGATGGCGCAGAAAAAAACACATCGATAGTACACACGAATGACCACGAATGACCACAAGTGAGAATTCATTAAAATATTTCACTGACATTGTAATTACGGCTAACCCTGGTTTCCATCTACCTACCTCTTTTGCTGACTTCAGATAGTTTGCTGTTTGATCGTTAGCTAGAGTTGTTTAATTTTACTATTGACCGTTTCTTGCGTTTTCCGTTTCTTGCGCTATACGCTGCCCTCTTGCAAATGAAACTGAGTTCACTAACCTCGTCATCTGACGGACATCGCTGCATCTCGCGGCGGCAAGATCAGAGACAACGCCTTTCTACAAGATGAATTGATGGAAATTTCTGACTGGCAGCACTGTGCGTTTGAATGGCTTTATAGGAAAAATATTTCTTTCTATAGTTTGTTTTCTGAACGCGTTTTCTGACTTGTGTATTTATTTCTTTACTGGGCATTCTATATCATCTTTTCAGATAACTGTTTTTCAGTGCTGTGTATCATTATAGTTACCCGATGCACCTTACAAATTTTTCAAAAAGGTTTCAAAATGGTAGGGGGAGTTGACAAGTGCAACGATGTTGAATAGTTTCAAAACAGTGCTTAGTTAACATGTTTGGAAAGCAAGGGAAATTTCTCGCAAGAGACTTGAAGGTAGATTACGTTTATTGTCGACATATTTTGGGCAAAATGGCAAAACATTCCCTTTTCGCGAAACGTGAGCTGCTAAATAATCGGGAAAGGAAAATTATTGTGAATTGAATGAATCTATCCCAATAAATCAAATGACCGTGAATGTTCGCATTCCGCGATCTTTTACAGTCCGAAACAGGTAAAACTATGCTGTTTAATTATATTTGTTTATCTATTTGTGTTTGTCTCTCTGTATATTTATTTATCTTTTCATATTTTTACACACACTGCACTCTGAGTTTACGGAAAAGCGAGAAATAGAAAGACAAAGAGAAAACCAGGTAAAGTCAACAAAAGATGGATGAGACGGAGGTGGAAGTTAAGACTACCCACAATACCCTCCTCTATCCTGTACTGGACCCCGCTCTTTACATGCAAGAAAAGAAAACGTTAATTATTTACACATTTTACTGTCCGAAATGGTTTATTTGGGGTTAATCAAGATATTTTTTCGATGAAGTAACGAAATAATGACGTAATTGCAATGCCAGTGAAATAATAAGTTTGACAAACCCCGTAATGGAAGTGCAAATAAAGTGTTATTGTTGTTAAAGTGTTGTTGTTGCTGTTGTTAAAGAATTCTCACCCGTGGTCACTCGTGGTCACTCGTGGTCACTCGTGGGTACTTAGACAAGATCTCTTCGCTCCGCCTGAAGAATGATTTTAGCATTTCCATATCGTAACTGTGTTCTTAAGATTTTTCTTGGCGTTTCTTATGGCTTTCCTTTCCATAAAGTTCTCAAAAGTACGAAATTTGTAGCCAAGACATAAACTGCCTTCAGTCGAGAGCATGCAAACTTGCCGCTCGTTGTTTTCACAACCGAGTTGGAAACCATTTGAATTCCCGCGCTCTGATTGGTTATGCCGTTCTACTCTTGATGCTGATAGGTTATATCTTTCACATGTGAAGAAAGCTATACGCGAAGCTGATTGGACGTATCGCTTTTCTCACATGTGAAAATATAGCAAATATAGAATTCTATTTGCAAGGTTTATTGCCTAAAATTGGCGCGATGTATATAATAAAGTATAGGATCGAATATCAAATGGCGATGGTGTTTCTCGCGGAAAGTACAAATAGCACAGCAAATTAGGCTGACTCCGGAGAGGAGAGGACTGTTCATTTTATTCCCCCCAAAACACGAGCGGGTTTCTTCCATACGCATGGTTCGTCCCAGAGAGTTGCATATATGGCGTCGCGTTCCTATGAAGCCACGCGGAAAGAAGACTGGGGAGATTATTCGATCGAAGGCAGGCGCAAAGATAAGTGACCGCGCGCTTTGTAATTATCTCTTATCAGACGACATCATATCGACGACACAGTCACTAATTGTTGACGTTTATTGCATTCAAAGCTATATATTTGCGAGTGCGAGGAGTGATTTATTCTCCATTCTACGGTTGCTATTTCTTGAAAGCAAAGATTCCCAAAAGCGACTTCATCTACAGAAAGCATGGGGAAATTGAAGACTTTCTTCTTGGCTTGTGTTGGTATAGGGGTAGCCGCAGGAGCAGGCTTTTATCTCTACAGGAAATTTACCAGCGCAGATGAAGAGGAGGAAAACAGTGCTACAGAGGTAACGGCGAAAAAAGCAACAAAAACTTACACAAACCTGAATCGGAATTCAAAAGTGAAATTGAAAAATATAGAATTTGTAACAATGCGCAGAACAAGAGCAAAACTCAGTTGTCTGCAAGGAATGACTTTTTCCCGTATTTATCACACAGATTCTTATGTTTGACAATTAACTCTCAGTGTTTTCTACATCTCTCAGAGTGACCCAAAAGAAGATAACCATAGAACAAAGCAAGGCTCAAGCGATGTTTCCAAAGACACCCCAACAGCCAGCTTATCAAATGAAGCACAAATCGAGATAGTCTTCGATGCAAATACACCAGGTCCGCAAAACGGCTTCCAGAAACGGCTAAATAACATGGTAACTGAAAATCCAACGGCGACTCAAAAAAAGACCGAGAAGAAAGATCGGGTCAAGAAATCCACTTTCGGCGGACTGAAGAAAGGTTTCCTTCTATAAATAAACAGGTTTTCATTTTCACACACAAAAAATAAAATTTACTATGTAGCAGGGACTGCGCAGGGGGAGGGGCTAGGGGGCTTAGAGTAGTCTCTACGCCAAAAGAAATCCATTTTGAAGTTAAAAAAATTGAGTAATATCCACGTTTTTTAGTTCGCTTTTGGCTGCCTGTTTTCATATCATACTGCATTCAAAACGCACAAAATGCAGTCTCAGACAATCTCCGGCGCCCGTTCGGTCCGTCTTCTCATTGTATCGCACCCTCCCGCTGCCTAAGGGCCTGAAAATAACACATTTCATTTATAAGCGCCAAAAATCATCAGTTGCATTTGAAGTGTTAAGCGTTTAGTTTAATTTGTTTCTTGGGACTTTGTTTGTTTTTAAATTATTTTCATGCGGAAAGGAAAGGCACCAAGTTCCCCCACCAACTTGACTCACCCAATTCAGCCCCCCCCCCCCCACACACACACACAGACACACAATAAAAATCTTGCTGCGCGGGCCTTGATAGTTAGGGACCGGTCATTATTTATCGTCGGGGGAAGGGGTTGCGGAGCATTTTTGTTGCGACAAGGGAGCCCTTATGTGATGCCCCTTAAAGGATAGAGCGTTTTTGTGCCCCCCCCCCATATTGGTGATGGAAGATTTCATGACCCCCCCCCCACCATTCTCTCCCAGCCATAAAAAAAGCCAGTGTATGTGCGTCTGATATCTATAATTGTCACTGTCACGTAAGAACGAGTGAAGATGCTCAACGAAGAACTTCAAGCAGGATGAAATAAATAGACAGCAAGTCTAATCAGGCCCGTTGGCAGGTTTTCTTTCGGAAGAGTGCGATCCAACGAGGAGCCGGACCGACCGAGCGCCGGAGGTGCGAGCCTAGGGGGTCCGGGAGCATGCCCCCCTGGGAAATTTTGAAAATTGGGTGGCCTGAGACTGCATTTCGTGCGTTTTGAAGGCAGTACGATATAAAAACAGGTAGCCAAAAGCGAACTTCAACGTGGATATTACTCAAACGTTTGAACTTCAAAATGGATTTTTTTTGGCGCAGAGGCTACTTTAAGTTGCATTTTACAGTTTTAGAGGATAATGTCACTATTAAAGAAAAACAAAATAGAAATCAAGTTGAAATCCGAACAGAACTATACTATATATATATCTGAAGAAGAGGCTATGCAATGGTCAGTAAATGAGGGGGTGAATCCAAGAGTCAGGGAAGGAGGTTGTCCAACAGCCGATAGAGGGGTCTTCCAAGAATCTTCCAAGGAAGCGTTAAGGGACGAAACAGATGCATCAACGAAACCTTATTGATATATGTATATTTTTCTCACTTCCGTTGTTGTTATTTGTGCCGTTCGGCCGCATTTATCAAACGTTCCTATTGACTCTATGATGACACTTTCAGAAAATTAAGAATATAACAGGTCCCTTAAGGCATTTTTTCGCTTTGGTTATTTATAGTTGTTTGCTTGTAAATAAAGATAAATAAATTAGCAATAAACGTTTCGTTGCAACGGACCCTGTGTTGCTTTTCTTGGCGTTATTTCAAAACAATAAAAGAGCTTCGATGTTTCAATATCATTGTTCCTTATCCAGTCTTAATTTTCTCATCAGTGGAAACCAGTCAAGTTCATTATTGGTTAACTCTGCCGAAAATGAAACTTCTGAAAACAGGTTTTGTCTTAGCAAAAGGATTAATGGACGAACGGTAATAATACTCTGGAAACTCTTCGAGAAAGACCTTTCCCTGGGAAATTCGCTGGTTTGTTGTATTTTCATGTTACAGGTGTTATATGTAAACCCACAATACCCTCCTCTATCCTGTACTGGACGCCGCCCTTTACATACACCCCTCTGTAACAGACCTGATGAAACCTAACTTTTCACCAGGGAGTCAACAAAAACTCTACCAGGGAGGGCAAAAACCCACCAGGTTGATTCATTTTTTTTTCACCAGGGAGATAAATGACTTATGAAATCTAACGATATTGTACGTTGCAAAACGGTGTAACCCGGTAACATGCATGTTATTAAAAATGCTATGTTCTGTTCTGTGTAAGTCATCTGAGGCAACGAGTTAAATTTACCTACTGTTCCAATCCCTGGATTTATTTTCTATCACGTGGTATGTAATCAGCATGCCACTGATAACTCACCATTTGCTAACTGGATATCGCGTGAGAGAAGGTTAATGTTCATCTGAGACAGGCAATGATGGTGTTGTACCTGCTGGCTCTGCCTCGTCTTTGCCTCCGATCTTCATAGTTAACAGTTTTTTCTGCTTCAACTGATTGTAAGGTTGCCTCTTCGTCGTCATCCTCCTGGTTGTTCTCTTCATGTTCCTCTGCATGCAGTGGTACCAATGATCGTTTGAGGGAATCCTCAAATTCCTCAGCTATTTCTAGAATTTCATGATATGTCTCCACTGACATCTTGTAATTGGTTTCAGTGATTGTTACAGTTTCATCCAGGTTTACAGCCATGGCATTGTCATCGCTGTCTCGCAAGATATGTGCGTATGCCATTGAAGCACCTTTCCAGTTGGGGTCTATGGTGTAGATAATGTTCTCTTCATTACGGGAGGTTTCAGCCAGAAAATCTCCCCGCAATACAGATCGTGGTCCAATACTCTCCCTTGATACATTTGAGGTAATCTTTAGAAGATTAAAGGGTAATCCATCAGTTCCACGAAATACAAGAACTTCTCCAATTTCAAAGACGAAATCAGTCTCACATGCACCACCTTCATTAGGACCGAGCTCCTCCCTAGCTTCCACTTCAACGAAAATACATTCTCGTACCGGTGCGATGTCTAGTTCACGTCTCACTGCGTGTTGACCAATAATGGTTGGCGGGGTACCGTATTTCCTCTTCTGGAAATTCCTCAGGCCTTTCATTGGCCTCGACTTCGTAGCCATGTGAATGGCTCTCAAATTGGCCTTTTGCTCGTCACGTACAGTTTCGTTGCTTCCAAGTTTCTCCACATACCCACGGCAACAATTCATTCTCCCGATGTAAATCTGCTTTCCAATCATCAGGGCTTCGTCTTCCTTCCCCTCACGTATGTTCCGTTTGAGCCTCCTTAGGTCGTCAGTCGAGAAATTATGCTCATGGCGTTGTTGGAACATCGCCCACATCGCCTCTGATGAATTCCTACTGCTGTCGTGATCATCGTTTGTGTATGTGTACGTGGCAGATACTTCATCCCTCGTTCTTCTGACACTAACACTCTGGCTCTGATCTGATCCTGACGTGACCACTGGAACAATGAAGTGAAATGCTTCTGTCGCCACACGCTTGGAAAATTCCAGAAAGGTTGGATTGTTCCCAGGAATCTTCTCCGTTAAGTGGCCAAAGAATCCCTCAAGCAAGCGCGTCCCAAGCGTCTTCACTTTGACTAGGCCAAGAAGATCTTCCTCTCCAATATGTACAAAGTAATCAGACAAGTAGTCTGCACCATTGATAAGGGTCTTGTAAAACCCTTCAGCTGTTCGAGAAGCCATAGAGCAATGGCTTATATCAAGCGAAACAGCACCTGTATACCTTCTAGTACCTGTGATCAGGCTTTCCAACCTTTCTGCTGCCGTTTTCAATTCTGGCAATGAGGCAACCAATGTTCTATCCCTGACTTTCGCAGCATAATCTGGATCAGATGACCTAACTCGTTTTGACACCAATCCCATTCCCTCGCTAATTTCTCGCCATGTAGACTGAAATCTAATCAGGCCTCGTAAGGAACAAGCCATTCTGATGGCTCCTTGGATTTGCGATGGATGTTCAGCAACATACAGGGATGCACCTCTTGCTGTCAAACCAGCTGGGAAACACAGCTTTGGAGACTCGCTGGGCCCATCATTTTGCCCAGAATCATCCTCTTGTCCAAGAACCAAAGTGGCTGAATGCTCTGAAAAATTGATCTTGTAGATGGAATGCTTGAAGTGGTCAGAAAAATAAACTTCGTCATCCATTTCACACAGTCCAAAAGGAAAGTTGATGCCACTTGCACTGTCCAATTTGAATGCCTCTCTTGTTGCAGCATCTTCAAGTATGAAAACCTTCACTTCCCCACTCGTGGTCTCCAGGGATGGACAGTCTGTAACGACGATTACGTTATCAGCAAAGTACAGACAATCAATCGGGTGAGAACAGTGTGAGATGTTGATGGTATACAGGGCATTGATTGCAGGGTAATTTTACTGACCATAAGCCTCTAACTTTGTGAGAGATACAGCATGCATTACTTTGCTTGGAGATGAATAACAAGTGCTATCCTGAGAACAGTATAATCAATCCAGAATATGTATTTCTATGCAATTTTTGATTGGCTTGGGTTTTCAAGACAATGAATAAAATACATTTAAATGTGGTATACCTGTCCCCAGCAGAATCAATCAATGAAAATCAATCATAATCCACTGATTAACATTGATTGGCTCAACCAATCAATAAAAATTGATACTTGCCCTGACTCCTTACTTACTGGGTGTTTAATTATTGAAACAAAAAATAATTACGGAGATTTGAGATTTCATTAAAGATCAATACTAATCTATGTAAATCAATAGTAGTCAATAAAAACAAATCATAATCAATGAAAGTCCAAGGCTTTAATTTTTATTGATTTCAATATTAATCAATTAGTTGGTGCTGATTATTATTGATTATATTGATTATATTGATTATTGCTTTTGTAATTATATTTAGTCATTGTATATATCATTATTATCATATCTTTCATTTTTATTAGTATTTTGTATAAACGTAATTCAGCCTATTGGCTGAGATATTTGTCTTAATAAAACATGTAATAAAGTATTCTATTCTATTCTCATTGATTTACATCCCCGGGACCTGTCATATGCTTCACTAAATTAACTAGTACTGTTTACATACCTCTGTAGCATGATCGCACTGGGTCATCCACATGACAACTTTTGATGTGTTGAAATAAATTGTCCTGTTTAATAATGATGTCATTGAAGTGACCAAGTGACACAACTGATGCACAGATTGGGCACTGTGCAAACAATGGGTTTAGAAGCAAGTCTGCTGATCCATACACTTTTCTCACTTTAGCTCTCTTGTCAAAAAACTTTCTCAATTCACATGCTGTTAAGAGTTTCTTGAGTTCACCAGGCAGCTCCTCTGGGCATTTTGCGACAGCAACTTTCGAGGAATGTGAAGTCGGGCATTGTTTACACTGGCTTATCTTCAGATGCTCAGTTACTAGCTCTCTCATGGCTCCTTCCCTTGCATTTTTTGAAAGCCCGTATATAAACACACTGCTCCATTCCTTTTCAGCTATCATTTTTAACACCGAAGTGTTTGGTGTTTGTGATCCACGTGGCAAGTTCGCTGAGAGAAAACGTGTGCTTGGGCCTTTGGACTGAATGGAAGCATCCACTTTGCTTGAAACGATTTCCAACTCTAATGAAACTGTATAATCCGTGCGTCCCTTTAAGTAATGCAGGAACGCCTCCCACGTGGTTTCACACAACTGGACTCTGAGATCATTTTGAACATAAAAACATTGAACAGCTTTACGAGACGCGACACCGCAAGCTTCTAATACTTTCTGTTTGAGGGCGGCAAAAGTCGAAGTACTTTCCAATGAGAAAATTACGGGAATTCGACTGTCACTTCTGTCCTTCCTCACTAGGGCTGTAAAAATGACGTGTTCTCGGTTTCTTCTCCCTCTGCGTGTTCCTCTGTGTGTCTTCTTGTGCACATGTTTGTGTTTTCGAGTCTTTTTCACCTTTTTGTGCTTCTGAGTCTTCTTGTGCTTTTTGATTACCGTGTCGGAGCCAGAATCTGAAGAATCTTCCATTTCGTGATGTTTCCGTTTCTTGTCTCGCTTTCCATACTCAGATGAGCTTGTACCGTCTGCTATCTGAATATTCATAAACCACACGCTCACGCTCCGCCATTTTGAAAGCAGAATTTTGAATTTGAAAGCAGAAAAGGCCTGGGGACGAGGTTGGTCACCGATCTATCAGAAGACGTGATTGGACGAGGAATGCGTGACGAGCCCAAATAAACGTCAAATTCGACTCGTGACAAAAAAACATGTCAAAAATTACCAGCGGTGAATGTTTCCGGAGAAACAAGATCGATGCGAACAAAGTCGCATCTTTTATTTTCCTGTCAGAAAGTCTAGCCCCACCGGGTACCAGGGAAATCTAAATTATACACCAGGGAGAATAAAAATTCACCAGGGACTTTTGATATAGCCGTCAGGGACCAGGGAGGTTAAAATTCCACCAGGGAGGGCAAAAAAACCCACCAGGTCGGGTTTCACCAGGTCTGTTACAGAGGGGTGTTTACATGTAAGAAAAGAAAACGTTAATTATTTTAAAATTGACTGTCTGAAAGGGTTTATTTGGGGTTAATCAAGATAGATGAAGTAACGAAATAGTTCCCTGGGAAATTCGCTTGTTTGCTCACCGCAAAAAGTTGTATTTTCATGTTACAGGTGTTATATGTAACTATGGAGAGACGCAAGTTCGCAAATCAATTTGCGTTTTGTTATTTTGGAAGTTGCCGGGATTTTGTGAGATCCGATTTTTTATCAAAACAAGACACAATTTAATAGATGTACAGTTTCACTGGAGTGTCGTAAGTAATTCACGTCTGCTCTGGTTTTTGGCTTACTGTGCTCAGCGATTGGCCTATTTTACTAACCGTTTCTTGCGTTTCCCACCCGGTTTTGAAAATCATGCGCTATGCGCTACCCACTTTTCTTGGAAATAAATCAGTTCACTAAACTTGTCTTCCGTTGGACATCGCTGCATCTCGCGGCGATGAGATCAAAGACAACACCGTTTTGCAATTCTGACTGGCAGCACTGCGTTTGAATGGCTTTTTGGAAAAAATATTTCTTTCTATAGTTTGTTTTCTGAAAGCGTTTCTGACTTCTTTTCTGGGCGTTCTATATCATCTTTTCAGATTACTGTTTATCGGTGCTGTGTATCTACATGTTTTTAAAACCTTAGGGATCGGAGTTGACAAGTGCCACGATGCATGTTTCAAACCAAGGCAAATTTCTCGCAAGAGACCCGAAGGTTGCTTACGCTTTTTTGCGACATGTTTTAGGCAAAATGTCGAACATTGTTAATTCCCTTTTCGCGAAACTTAAAGACGCTAAATGGGGGAAGGAAAATTATTAGTGAATTGATCGAATCTATCATTTTGGAATGATGAATGTTTGTGATCCGCGATCTTTTAAAACATTCCGCAACAGGTAAAGCTGTGCTGTTTTATTATATTTATTTATTCATTTATTTATTTGCTTGTTTGTCTGTTTATTTATAATTTTATACACGCTCCACTGTGTGTTTACGGAAAAGCGGAAAATGGAAAAAAAAATAGAGAAAACCAGGCAAAGTCAGCAAAAGATGGATGGGAGGGAGGTGGAATCCATGATTAACCCTTTCCTGTCCAAGCGTGACTTATAGATTTTACTCTGTCTAACGCCAGACGATTTTACTCGTCAAAGGGAGACCCCTTGGGCAGTAAAGGGTTAAAAAACTATCTCCCTTAACCCTTTCCTGCCCAAGCGTGACTTATAGATTTTACTCTGTCTAACGCCAGACGATTTTACTCGTCAAAGGGAGACCCCTTGGGCAGTAAAGGGTTAAGGCTGAAAGACTGATCTCGAAATTTAACAGTTGCCATCGAAGCTTCGCTTCTCGGCCAACTATTTATTTTTCGGACAATCTTTCAGCCTCGGGCATTAACCCTCCAGTATTCCAGCTGTCTGAAGGCGGTTATTTTCTAAATATTGTTTCACATACCCCGCATCTCTGAAGCTGCTTGTTAAGGTTTGTTGCCATGTGAGGAGAAAAGACATCCAGATCAAACGGATCTACACAGCTTTCTAAAGAGTCCACCACTTCTTCGAGGCGGTTTGACAACTCAGACCCTTCGTTGTCGCCACGCCCCATGAGGATAGACATCATGAACCTGAGGTCAAACAATATCTGCAGAGCCTGATTTTGGATTAGGCTCGACTTGTGTTCCCGGACTAATTTCTCGTGCGTCAACAGAACTCCACGTGACAGGCTCGTGACAAGCTCCTGCAGCAGTTTCCTTCCACAAAAAACAAAAACCAAACACAAGCGCATGATGACTTGCTCAATGGAAACACAGAGTTTCACGACCCACAACATTGATGGCCATGAGTAGGGCGATGTAGCAGCTCTCGTAAGGTCTCACCACAGGCAGCCCAAGCTCACGTTGTGATCAGGATCATATTGCATAATAGCTGTCATGGCAAAAATAAAAGAGTTTGTATGGGAATATTTTACAACACCTTTTAGCAAACCGAAATACTGCCAAATCTTAAATAAAATTGCCTTACCTTACTTTCACTGTGTTTTTACTCTTGTCTGATTCTTGGCCGATTCTTGGCCATTTAGGCGAGTTATCGCTTTCTGGGGTCCCCACTGCAAAGAAAAGAACAAGGCTGCACACTCCAGTTCGGAACGCCCGACAAACCAAGCAAAAAATACCAGCTTAAAATGGTCAAACGGCCTCAAATCCAAGAAGAGATATTCTAGTTTCATTTTAACTCAACAACAACTCAGTCCAGGCTCTGTCATCGATACCAAGCGGCCGTTTGCTTTAAAATATCCAAGGTAAAAAGATCTCCATTGTGCCTGTACACGCTCGTCACGACACACGACCGTTAAAAAACTCCTTGGTAATCCCGCCTCGATAATCGTCCTGAGGGGACCAGGGGAGTCAAACAAAACTTGTTGAGAGCAATTGACGGTGTGGTTTACGGTGTGGTATTCCGGTGAGGTATAGTTTGTTAATGAGGCGGGTTACCAAGAAGTTTTTTAACGGTCGTGTGTCGTGACGAGCGTGTACAGGCACATGGAGATCTTTTTACCTTGGATATTTTAAAGCAAACGGCCGCTTGGCATCGATGACAGAGCCTGGACTGAGTTGTTGTTGAGTTAAAATGAAACTTGAACATCTCTTCTTGGAATTCGCGATGGATTTGAGGCCCCTTGACCATTTTAAGCTGGGATTTTTCGCTTGGCTCGTCGGGCGTTCCGAACTGGAGTGTGCAGCCTTGTTCTTTTCTTTGTAGTGGGGAACCCAGAAATCGATAACTCGCCTAAATGGCCAAGAATCGGCGAAATAAGCGTTCAGACAAGAATAAAAACACAGTGAAAGTAAGGTAAGGCAATTTTATTTAAGATTTGGCAGTATTTCGGTTTGCTAAAAGGTGTTGTAAAATATTCCCATACAAACTCTTATATTTTTGCCATGACAGCTATTATGCAATGTGATCCTGATCACAACGTGAGCTTGGGCTGCATGTGGTCTCACATGAATGGCTCGATGCCCTGCGTGAAAACAATGGAACAAACAACAGGAACACCGCCCTTAGCCCCTAAAACAATAGCAACTGCTACCAGTAGAATTATAAGCTTAATAGAGCTGCTACACTACCGCGGGCGAGTAACAAAACTCAAACATTCCGTGGAGCCAGTCATTACTATTCTTCTAATATCATCAAACATGTTATCAGACATGTTATCAGGTTACCCAGTTCCCTTACTGTTTCAAAAAGCAACCAGCTTATGTAAAAGGCTGTGTTCACACTTGGTGCCCGGGCACGGTGACCAAGTACGATTCTCACTGGGCACTAATGTGAACACACTATTAGTCTATTTTCTCAAGTATCCACGACAAAATTTGCACTCAGGCACATGACAGTTCTTGGATACTTTGGTTTTCACCGTCTGAACACGGCACTATTATTTTCGGTGCCCAGGTACCAGTGCTCGGGCACTAATTATGAATACAGTCTACATAGTTTCCTTCAAAGAGAGTTTCGACTGACTGTGGTAAAACCAAAACCAAAGAAATAACCTCCACTCTTACGACAAGTTGACTTGTTTAAAACAGTACCTACATTTCCAATTTTGTCGGATAAGCGAGAAATATCATTTAAAAGCAACAAAAAATGGAAAATATTATCACTTTTAAATATTCCCGCGCGCCGCCATTTTGGATTTGATGACGTGTTGTGGTTGCCCAATTTTTTTACACAAAAGATGCTGTGCTTCATAACTATAACGGCAACCACAACACGTCATCAAATCCAAAATGGCGGCACACGGGAAATTTAAAAGCGATAATCGTTTCCATTTCTTGTTGCTATTAAATCATATTTATCCTTTGTCCGGTAAAGTTTGGCCACTATTACAAACAATTTAAGGTCAATTTTTCAAAAGAGTGGAGGATCCCTTTAAACCAATCACTGAGCTTAGTAATTCAAAACCAAAGCAATTCGCTAATTACTTTCGACACTTAATGTAAACCCGCTCTAATGCCTACCTGTCTAAGGCATGCGCTCCAGTTCTGTTGAGTTCTTGGCAAAGACTGAACAACAAAGACGTGACGTGTGACGAAGCCTGTCCGCAAAGTCAAACAAACAATTAGAACAAATGACACCTTCAAAACCTTACCGCTATCTGCTGATTGACAGCTGTCATTACCTGGGTCGGAACTCTTATAATAGATTCCACTTTCTTCCCCTCCTCTGTTTCCTCTTCAATCTTGACCACTTCCCAATTCTAGGTAAAGGAATATTGCAATTAAAACCCACTAGAAGTTAATGTTGACTTTAGGTAATTCCCTAGTATTGCAATACACATCACTACCGCGTATAATTCCACGAGTGATTATCGCGTGCATTATAAATGGAAGCTTTATAAAATTGTCATTCTTTGCAAAGGGCAGGTACAAAACACAGGTCACAGGTCACAAGTCAGAGGTAGGAAAAAAAGGAAAACTCAACATTTAGAGAATACAAATAGCAAACGGGTATGGGGAAAATTGAGGTGGGTTATTAAATGCAATAATAAGGCTCTGGTTGTTAAAAGGTGGATAACGCTATCCACTGGATAAATCACTATTCGGTACATCAATAAAACCAACTACGCCATCCAGTGGACAGTGAGTTATCCGGTGCCTTTGAACAAAGTACTGATATCCGACATCCTTTCGAAACAACGAAGTCACACCCCGCTATGATGTCATAAGTCAATGTTTTGGCACCTCGATCACTGACCAGGACTTCCTACGGGTAGAATGTAGCCAGACATGGAATATGTTTTTGACATTGTAATTCAAAGGGACAGACCACAATCTCAATGTTGGCTCCTGCAAAAATATCTAATTGCCATTAACGTTCATAAGTAGGATGCCTAAATGCTTAATGCGTAATGTAATGCCACGGATAAAATCAAATCTGATTAGATAAATTTCAAGATCAATTTGTAATTTGTTGGCGTGATACTGATTGCAGTTGTTTTTATAGAGAAACTATCTTCAGTACGCCCGAAATAAAAATAACTTACAGTCATTGACAACAAGAACGCACTTTTGCCGCCATGAATTAAAGTCAGTTCTAATGACGACAAAAAGAGCACGGAGATCCAATCTTTCCACAACCTGAAGTGCAAAGAAAAAAAACGTGAAGAATCAAGTGCTCTAAGCACAAATGAATCAGTTAAAATTTGAAACACAACCTAAGTCACCGTTACGCCGATTGGTTCCTCCAGTATTCAATAAACTAAGGCCGGAATAGACTGTAATTAGCAAAGCGCTTTTGATCAGATCTGGAAAGAGCGCTATAGAAATTGTTAATTTATTATTATTTATTATTGAGCACTCCACGCAAGAAACCTTACTCCACGTAATCCAATATACCTAACTGGAAAAGAAGTCACAGACTAGTGCATTTGCCCAATATCCTTAGCGCTCTAAAAGCCGTCGGGACGAACGCGAAAATACCTACACAGCGTAATGTACGAGTGGTAAAACTCGGTTCGCGATTCGTCGCTCACTCGCTCGCTATTTTCAGTTGGGGGAACAGGTACCAGTTTTGGCAAATCTTTGCTGAAGAACTCGAGGATTTTCCGACTTACTTTATCCAATCAAAAACTAGCGCGCGAGATCTCGTGTTCGTCCTTACATAGTTAAGAGCAAAAGACAAACGTCTCGCAGTCTACTGGCGGGATGATTCAATCATCAGGATAGCGTTTACTGTATTACTTGCAAATAATGACAGACTTGGTTTACCAACAATACACCTTATTCCAAAATGGCCACTGACTTATGCACGTACAAATTGGCCCTTGTTGCCTGGTTCAAGGTAAAATATTCTTTTGCTTTTTGAGCTTAAAAACGAGGTAAGAAGGGCTAATTTAAATACCAACAAAAGAATATAAAGATGGTAGCCATTTTGGAATAAGGTGTACACGTCGTGAATGGAAAACCGTGCAAAGACATATCAGTGAATATTAAAGAACTTTTAACTGATATTCATGTTTAATATTTAAAAAATCGTCAATGTTCTATTTCATTCCTATACAGGCATATAAAAGCACCATGATTAATGAAGCTATAACTGAATTTTCCATCGCACATCACCAAGAGAACATTAATTGGTTGTTTAGGGCCCAAGAAACCAAACAACGAATGTTTGCAGTGGAAGATTGCAAAATACAACCAGAAATCCAACAAGAGCTTCTACCTGTATGCCGCAAAGTATCTCTCTTTTAAAAGACTGGCAAGTTCCGTCATTCTGTTTTCTTTGCCTTGTCCCTCCTGTATATTACAAAAAAATATCCAGGAATTGAAAGAGACTCTGTAATACTGGCTCATCGTTACAGTAATTGCTTTCAAGTTTAACTAAACAAGAGTAAGAAGCAATTAAATGATAATAAGTATTTGAAGGAAATTGACTAACAAAAGGTTCTGCAGAGCGATCAATTATTGAAGCAGTTGTAGAATGTTGCAGAATGTTGCAGCAAGTTAATAAGACCAGTAACAAGTTTTGGAAGGAATTCTTTCAAATACAACTTTTGATGTTAGACTTTGCAAATGGCTCTCTTTTTATAATTTCTGTAAAGTATCTTTTCGAAACACACAAACCTTTTTCTTTTGCGCGCTTGAAGACTTGAGCACTCTGTTGAGAAAATATCACACAATGATTTTTGTAACTGCTGCCATGTCATACAAGTTTGATAGTAAGGCATGAGGTTGGAAGTAAAACAAACAAACAAACAAACAAAACCATCTAACACCGGGAAATTGTGATTGACCGGTGTTAATCAACATTTAAAAATGATGTGATCAATGCTCATTGATGTTAACGACAACGTTAACTTCTCAAATACATTCGTATGTTATTGGATCGTGAGCTGCAAACACAATCTACATCTCTACAAAAGTCTTTCTCAAAGACTTGGGCACTGATGCTGATCCAGACAGTTTAAGAGGTACGATGAGAAAAAGTCCTGGATATTTCTCCTTTATTCAAAGCATTTAAATTAAGAAAAATCACGAAATTTGGATTTAATTTCTTCCGACCTAAAGGATGTTGAAATGCGGCAAACGTATTGGACTCAAAGAGTTTCCGGAGACTAAAAATAAGCAGCAGACCAAACACTCAGACAAGATAATAGACTAAAGTGATGTGAAGGTAGGGGTGGGTGAATGCTCGGCATATTAGCATAGTATTGTAGAGGACTAACAAGCCTCATAAACCCGAGGGTAGCCCCGAGGGTAAATAAAGGTATTTGAAGCACTCTGGCCAATCACAAAAGACGGAAAAAACACAGTGAACCAATCAAAACGCAAAGCAATTATATGTAAACAAAGAACCGAAAACGTGTGAGGTTCACAATCGGTTGTGGTTTTATTCAGATTGGTTACGAGTGCCACGAATTGTTGTGGACTAATCAACAAACCAACACTAACCTTGGTGTTGCTCGTGCTTTGCCCTCCGCTTCACCCCCTCCCATGACAGACTTGATATTTGGACACTGCTCAGTGAACGAGTGACACAATCGGCCAAGGAATAGAACTCTGGGAATGACAAAAAGTCAGCAAACATTTGAGTTTAACGAGAACATCACATATCTACGTTAAAACTTTCAGCAAATTAAAGGGTATGCGTCGGTAATAGAGAACGTTTGCGAAACCCAGCACACGGTGTGAGGAATAGTATCAAACCATTAAATAACGTGATATCACCTGTCAATGCAGACCGTGTCAAACATGGAGTGTGATTTGGCATCACGAACATCTTCGGAATTCAACAATAACTTGTCCTTGTGATTAGCTATGATGTCGTCAATATACTGTAATAAACTGTGGACAAAAGAAATCTCTTAGACAGTTTGTCCGACAATTTTAACAGAGTAAAGTTATTTCCAAACCTGAAATTTCCAAAACCTACAAAGAAATTTAAAAATTAACACACATGCAAAACTTGTACATCTTTTGTTACTAAATATAGATGCCGTCAAAAAACATTTGTTGCTTTAAATTGTCAGCCTTTGTAACACCTTGAGTGGTATCGTTAGAATCGTACTCCTTCTCTCTTCATTGATGGAGTGCGCTATTCATTTGCTTCATTTCATTACATGCACGTGAAGAAATTCATTTTTGCTCCATGATGATAATGATGATGATGATCTTCACGTGGACGATGGTGCAGCGCATCAGTGGAAATTTTTTCTGTTGGACTTACCGACTAAACGCTGAAAAGCATGTTTCCTGAAGAAAGGACTGGATTTGACGAGAATCACCAAATCGATCAAACGGGTCTGCTTCCTCTGGGCTTGGCTGGTTTCTGATAAGAAATGATAAATCAGAGACTTTGCTGACTGAAGATCTTTTGGTAAGCTCAGGACGTTGAGTTTTCTGAACATCCAAAATGAAGTATTGAGCATCTTCAAGAGTTGCTGCTAATTTGTCATCGACTGCTTTGCACAATCTGAAAAAAGAACAGAAGTCACGTGATGGTGATAGTGATACCAAATTTTCAATATATCAATCAATCAATAACTTTATTTACGTGTCGAAAAGGTTTAGCATTGCTGCTAATCGGGGACACCTAAAACGAGTTTCATTTATCTGGGCTATGTACAGGTTAACATTTTAAACATAGAAACTATTTACAAGATAAAAAGAAAAAAATATAAAACCTATCTATCATAATAAAAGTACAGAAGTTAACTAAGAATGAAAAGGGTAGTCAAGTTAAACACAAATGACATTTGCACCCACTGCTTGCATCAATTAAATTGTTTAGATCCCTTTCTCTAATGTAATTTTTAAAATTAAATATTCAGACGCATAGAGACTAGGATGTCTCCTAAGAATAGGACTCCATACCATCCACCGACATGGAAGAGCAGAGCTTTAACCATATTCACAACATAGCTAGCAGAGACGGGCAATCAAATTCACCAACCGCAAGTGAGCATAAAACCTAATAGTGCATGCTGATACCGTGTGCAGATTGCTTCGTCATAATTCTTTTTCTTGTGCGAGTTTTGGTGCGGTTTTGAAGCAAATTTCCAACACCGGACAATGTCATGAGCACTACTGAGGTATGGTGTACTTGTCCAAATGAGAAGTTTGGAAAGCACTCAAGAAGCTAGAGTTGCTCTTGGTCATCCCCTCAAGCAACACATGTGCTTCTTTCATGCTATCTAAACTTCATGCGTGCACCATAACTCAACAGTGAACCAATTGCTTAGCAGTAACAGCTGGGACTTACAATAATTGGTTGATATTAACTATCAAAATTCACTCTTGCCTGTCACTGATGGTAACAAAAAACTGTGCTCATTTGTTCATTAGTAGTGAGTTTATATATACACTACCTCTGTACAGCTGGAGTGCAGACTCGTGCTTTTAATGTAAGTCCACTTTCCTGCTCATGATGCACTGTACTGTCTTTCTGTGCTCCCCACATGGTTCGAGGAACATCATTTGGACTCTCTTGCCACACATACATGGCAACGTCCCTTTCCCAGAGTACACCGATATCAGTGGTAGAGGTATGAGGGTCAGAGATGTCATCTTGTGATTTGGTTATCATGTTCTTACAAGATGACACTGTGGCATCAAACAGACCGTTCAATATGTCCTGCAATGGAAGTAGATAATTTCTTTGTTGACTTTAACTGTAGTGCGTAACAGGGGTTGCTTTAAATAACACAAACATGCAGGTTTACACTTTTCGTTCTTTTTAGGTGTTTTTCGATTCATAGCTGAGCCAGGGCAGTGGAGCTCCGGCATACAAACCGCACTGGAGGAGCACCATGGGTAAGAAATTTTAGCCCATCAAGCTGACAAAATTTGGTAGTCTTGTGACCTTACGAGCGTCTGTCTGTTGAGAGAGGAGACCCCATATTCAAGAAATAGGCCTTGGTTAACGTCAGCTTACATCATTTTATGGTCAATTGACAACTGTCAAAACAAGGTACCTGCTGACCAGTATCAAATGACCATATCAGGGGCTCAGGTGTAAAGCTCATTGACCACTTTTTTGGAAGTTGACCACTGACCGGTTATATTTCTTTGGATTGCTCAAGTATTTCCACAAAATATTTTTAAAAATGTAGAGCTCCAGTGGAGCTCCACTTTTAGGCTTGGCTAAATCTATATATTCATTTGTTATTACCAGTGAACCCTTAAGAACAAGTCAAAACATCTAAAAGTAATGGAAAGTCTAGCCTGTGAATACAGACGTCGTCTTCACTCCCAGTCGGGAGCGAATACAGGCTATGGAAAGTCAGTTACAAATCCTTTCAATGGCGAAATTTTGGCAGTATACCTTAGCCCTAGAGAGAAAGAGGGGTTGAAGAAATTCACTCCAAATGGACACATCACGTCCCAATACTCTGTTGCAAAGAGTTGACCAGTCAAGGGCGTGGTCACTTGCTGATGGTAAAGCGTTTGGCATCTCTATGGCAACCTGAACAGAAATCCAAAACATATTGGAAAACAACACAAATCTGTTGGCTGCTGTCATCTTCATTTTATTTACTGTATAAACTGTATAAGTTTCTTTCTTTCTTTACTTTTCAGTTATGTCAAAAAATAAGTCTGGGGGCAGGGAAGATAAATGCTTTATTACAATATGGGTTACTGGTTTAGATACATTACTATAATTTTTTCTTTAACAGAATCAGAAAGGATATCAGCTAGTATTACAAGATAATTTGAAAGTTTAACTCAAAGCTACATCAACAAAATTAAAAAAAAAGAGAAACTGAAAATGTTTGTGTTGGTGATTTGAGAAACATGCATCAAAAAGTTAAATTAGGGCATGTTACCCCCAAGTTATGCACACAATTGATAAAAATTAAATAAATTGGTTTACAATGGATTCACTACCATTATATTATTTTATATGATGGGGCGACCAAAAGCATTGCAAAACACCTTACAATACACCTGGTGATAAATCTGGCCTTTGCTTTGTGGAATGACAATAACATGCAAATAACTTGCCCTTACAATAATTTAATGTTTACTAAATGTTACTCATAGGGGTATACAAAATTACTTACTTATGATGCAATGTGACAACAAAGTAAATAATCTGAATTTAACATACATATGATATACACAGTAGGTAATTGTACACAAGGATTGCAAGACTTCAAGGTACCTCATTAAGCAGGTCCCACACAGCATCTCGTATAGAGGCCAGACCCTTCAGACTGCCAATGTACTTCAGCAGATTGCTCACTCCAATGGTTACATCCTTGATACACCTAACAAAAATTCAAACAAACACTTAAATAAATAATATGTGGAAAGGTGGCTTGGATAAAGCAATATAAATGAAGAAGTATTTTCAACTCCAATTTACCGTACTCAAAAAAGAATTTCAAAGCCCCCACTGTGACCATGTCTAAGTCGTAGGTCATAGGTTCAATTTCCCCTGGGGGCAAACCATGATTCTCCCATAGCTCAGTAGTTAGAACGCCAAACTGGTACCTGGGAGGCTGTGGAATCGACTCCCGTTGGGAGCTCACAAATTCTTTTACTGAGAAATTTGACTTTAGAATGCTCCCTCATTCATTATAGTAATAGTATCATTGGGTTGGTTCCTCTCTTCAGATGCAGATTGGAGAACACAATGACAACTTTTCTTTTCTAATTTCAATTCACTTGCAGTTCATGTGTTACTCAAGCTAAGTATGCATGTGCATAAGAAATTAACCAACTTACATTGAAATCCATTCTGTACAGTTGTGGTGAATATTTTTTCTGGATATCACAGATGGAAATGCTCTCATATGTGGTCTGTAACCTGTATAAATAATAAATGATGTACAAAGGAGAAGGAATTTGTAGTAATTTTTTATGACTTTAATGTGATGTCATTTATTGCAAACCTCAAATTTCAACATCTGATACTTCAATGCCAGAGTAATGGGAAAGGAGATCTGATTGGCAACAGTTTTATCACTGATGATAACATGACTTTCTTGACATCTAACATTCATGTCTTGTGTACACTATTAAACACTAAATTATTATTTATTTTATTTATCCTCTTTGGGCCCACGTGGACTCTTGAGGCCAGAAAAAAAAACACTAAATTAGTACACTATTATTTGCATTTAGATTAAAAAACATTTGGTTGAATAAATTATTTTTCTTGCAAAATTTAAGTATTTTACTTGCATTCAATTAATTTGACATGTACTGCATCGTGTTCGTAAGAAGAACAGTGAAACAGAACCAAGTAGCTGAAGAGGAACCTTTTAATCACTCTGCGTACAGCGAGCGAGACAAAACCGGAAAGCATGGTCCGTTACCATGGTACAAGATGACGTCAATAACGACCGGAAGTGTACGCTAAATAAAATACGATTAATATCGTTACATCTCCCTTTCTTTCACGAAAGTAAACAGAAACAGAAATAAATCAGCAAAATGTCACTGTCCGATGAAATTAAATCAAAAACTTGTCATGTCCGTTCTGAACGAGACTGATCTACGACTGAGAGTTCATATAACGGATTGGTGGTCTGACAACTCTTCCGCTACGTGTTGTCATCACAGGTGGTGAAGCCATTTTGTTCTGTTCAGATGACGCCGGTCGCTCAACTTCTGGCTTGTCTGCCTGCCGCACTGGCGCTGTGCTCTGCTGGGTACCCTTACTCGCAGTGACGTTTGAAGAGGCAGGTTGTACCGACAACGGTTTCTCACATGCACCTGGGTTTGCAGGGCTGGCTGGGGCTCTGGGTGGCAATAACACCTCGACTTTGCTGTCGCACATAGCTTCTTGTGTGCACCTCAGGTGTCTCCTGTTCCTTCTATACGCTCGTCCGTCCTCTGTCCTGACTTGATAGGACCTAATGTCCACTTTGCCTTCGACTCTAGCTTGGGTCCACTCCTTCTTCTTCCCGAACTGTGTCTTTTGAGGCTGGATTCGCACTACGTCTCCTGGGCGTAACTCCTCTAGTTCTTTGGCACCTTTGTTGTAGTGCATACTTTGCTTCGCCTTCTGCAGCTTCATCTTCTGATCCACGTCCTCTGGTATCTTCGGTTTCAATAGCTCGTTTGAAGTTGGAAGCAGTGTCTTCGTCCTTCTGCCGAATAACCGCTGAACAGGTGAAGTGCTGAGCATTTCCGAGGGAGTGTTCCTCCAGGCTAGCAGTGCCAGGTACGGGTCCTGCTTTGACTTGGCGGCTTTCTCTAAGAGAGATTTGACTGTCTTCACCGCATTCTCAGCCTTCCCATTGGACTGGGCATACGTCGGGGAGCTGGTCACATGTTTGAAGCTGTAAGTATTTGCGAACTCTTGGAAGCTAGCAGATGCGAATGGTTGCCCGTTGTCTGATACCAGCTGATCCGGAATGCCGTGCCTGGATAGGTGGGCCTTGAGCTTCTTGATAACTTCTTCTGCTTTCTTGGTTGTCAGTCTGTCAACGGTGACCATGCACTCAGTACCATTCAGCTCAAACAGGTCAACGGCAATCTTCTCCCATGGTCTACTCGGGATGTCGCGACATATCATGGGTTCTTTGGCTTGCGCTGCTGGTTTGCTGTTGCATACTTCACACGTTGCCACGTACTCTTCAACATCCTTGCTCATGCCTGGCCAGTACAGTACTTCTCTCGCTCTGCGCAAACAGCCTTGGATACCGATGTGGCTTGCATGAATCTTCGTCAACATGTCTTCTCTCACGCTTGTGGGAATAACTAGTCTTTCACCCTTAAAGACTAATCCGTTCTGCAGTGATAACTCTTCGCGAAAAGGGAAGTAATCTCTGATACTTGCTGAAGCTTCTTCCTTGGTAGGTGGCCAACCTTTCCTGATGATTGACTTCAGCTCTCGTAGGGTAGCATCCGACTCTGTTGCTTGTTGGATCAGCTTGAGTTTCCTCTGATACTGGAAGGTACTGTATCATGTTGATGCTCTCTAGCTCTCTTTCTGTGTTTCCTCTCATCTCCTCTATGTACACGACATCCTCAACTGCATTCTTCCGCGTGCTCTTGCATACTTTGAATGCTCTACTTAGGGTGTCCGCTAGGTACATTTCTGATCCTTTCTTGTACTCCACATGCAGTTCAAACTTCTGTAATCTCAACAACATTCGTTGCAAACGCTTGGGAGCGCTGAGTAAGCTCTTTCTGAAAATGCTCTCTAAGGGTTTATGGTCCGTTTGTATCTGAACAGGTCGGCCATACACACATTGCTGAAACTGCTCTACTCCGAAAAGGATTGCCAGCATTTCCTTTTCTATCTGCGCATAGTTAGCCTCCGTGTTAGTCAAGGACCGCGAAGCATAGGCCACAGGTTGGCCTCCCTGCATAAGACAGGCACCTAGTCCTCTTTCAGATGCATCACACTGTAGCTCGACATCATCCGTTGGATCAAAGAACTTAAGTACAGGCGCAGCAGTGAGTATTTCCTTGAGCTGTTCAAAACTGCGTCCCTGCACTTGCTCATCCCAATGGAACTGGTTCGTTTCTTTCAGCAGGTCTCTCATTGGGGCAGTTACCTCAGATAAGTTAGGCATGAATTTCTGCAGGTAGTTGACCATGCCCAGAAGTCTCTTGACATCTTGCTTGCTGGTCGGAGTCGGCATCTCCCTGATACCTTGCACCTTGTCTGGGTCTGGTTTTAGTCCATCTTGACATATCACATGTCCCATGAACTTCACTTCTGGAAGGCGGAGCTTTAGTTTTTCTTTGTTCAGCTTAATGCCTTTACTGTGGCAACGCTCGAACAATGCTCTCAGCTTTGCATCGTGGTCGGACAATGCTTCGGCTTGCGTTTCTCCTGCGCCAAAGATGAGAATATCGTCAAATATGGGCTTCACTCCATCTAGACCTTCTAGTGCATGCTCCAGTCTTCTCTGGAATTCTTCCGGGGCGGGTGAAATTCCGAATGGCATGCGGGTCCATCGGTATCTTCCCCACGGGGTACCAAACGTAGTCAACAGGCTGCTCTCCTCATCGAGCTGAACATGCCAGAACCCGTTCTTAGCGTCCACTACGCTGAAGACTTTGGCATTTGCTAGCTGAGGAAGAAGATCATCAATTACTGGCAGGGGGTAGTAGTTCCTCCTGAGCGCGTGATTTAGGGGTTTTGGGTCGATACACAGCCTTATCTTCCCGTTGGCTTTCTTGACCACCACCAATGATGAAAGCCAGTCAGTAGGTACATCCACTGGTTCTAGGATCCCTTTTGTAACTAGGCGCTGTAGTTCCTGTCTTAGTGGTTCCTGCACTGCAAAGGGGACCTTCCTCACTGGGAGAGCCACAGGCGGTACAGACTTGTCAATCTCAAGGTGGAGCTTGTCAGGTAACTTTCCTTCTCCCGAGAACACATCTTCAAACTCGCTCACTACATCAGGCTGTGCGGGAGTTGCATCAGAAACAGACATTATGTTGTCAGTGTTCACAGTGATGAGACCAAACTTCTGAATTGACTGGGCACCGAGGAGCGCTGTGTGCCCATTAGGGACGACGGTGTACTCCGTGAGGAGACACTGTTCATTCTTGGGGTTAAGGGTTTCTACCTGGATACACCCCAAAGGTTTCAGCTCGGATTTGTTAAACATGACTAGTGTAGTTTGAGTTTTCTGAAGGCGTGTCATGTTAGGGTCATTGTAAACCTTCTGATAGATATCAGCTGGGAGGATGTTGACTGTAGCACCACAGTCCAACTGGAACTTCACTGTTTCATCCCTCAAGCACATGTTAGCATAAAGTTTTTTGGGACTGTTCTTGACATGCAGTGTGCCAACAGATTCTACACTGACCAGATAATCATCACTATCTTCCCCATCATGGCACTCCCGAAATTCGTGCTCTACGCTGTGCACTCGCTTAGTGTTGTGCTGTTTGTTGGCTTTCGGGCTGTTGCACGCTACTGGAAGGTGATTCATCCCGCCACACTGGCTGCACTTACGCTGCCATACTGGGCAGAGTTCTTTTTTTCTAGGGTGAGTTTTGTGACAGAACTTGCACCTAATTAGCGGTAGTGATTTGTTATCCATGGGGCGCTGGTCTCTTCTGAGTTTTTCACCCTTGTTTTGATTCGCAAACTTTGGGTTCCCTGTGGTAACGGCGCTAACTTCTTCTGTCTGAGTCATCTCTTTGAGTTGTTTTGATGTGGTTTCGCTCGCACGGCAAATATCAATGCACTTGTTTAGCGTTAGTTTGTTCTCGGCAAGTAGTTTTTTCCGGGTCGCGTTATCTCTGATACCTACGACAACTCTGTCTCTGATCATTCGATCTAGCATGCTACCAAAATTGCATGTTTTAGCAAGCGAACGTAGGGTTGTAAGAAATGAATCAAATGACTCACCGACTTCCTGCACTTTCTGATTGAACACATAAGCTTCATAGATTTCGTTTGTCTCACCGATGAAGTAAGCCTCTAGAAGCTCTATTACTTTGTCCACGTTTGTCTTCTCCTCTTCGTTTGCGAACGGCAGACCATCGTATATATCCAAAATGTCAGGTCCGATACAGGTCAACAGTGTCGCTGTGCGAAGCTCACTTGTTTGGGTTCGAAGGCGCGAGGCGATCTCATAGTTCGTCCACAGACGTTTGAAGCGTTTCCAATTGACTGCAAGATTCCCTTTCAACTTTCAACGGTAAGGGGATCGTTGACTGAATAAACTGAGGAGCTGGGAGTAAATGTGGAGCTTGTGGTTGAGGTCCTTGCGGGGCTGATGGAGCATGTTGAGCGCCCGGCGGCGATTCTCCTTCTGTGTCGCTCATACGGAATTAAGTCGCTACTAAACTTCACTAGGTGTTCCAGGCGACGGTTCTGGAAGGAGAAATCCCGATTCTGACACCATGTATCGTGTTCGTAAGAAGAACAGTGAAACAGAACCAAGTAGCTGAAGAAGAACCTTTTAATCACTCTGCGTACAGCGAGCGAGACAAAACCGGAAAGCATGGTCCGTTACCATGGTACAAGATGACGTCAATAACGACCGGAAGTGTACGCTAAATAAAATACGATTAATATCGTTACATGTACTAATATTTTCCAGACCAACAGACACAAGTTTTCAACTTGCATCTATCGATTGGCCAACCAATGCAATGCAAGTCAACAAAAGGGAATGAAAGTTGTTTGAAAGTCTGGTTGTTCAAATAAATAAATCAACAAATGAATGAATGAACGAATGAATGAATGAAAGAACCATATTTTGAGAAGAAGCCACATCAGCCTCACTGGTTTTCATGCACGTCCTCAATCCAGGTCAAATTGGAATTTAAAAATGTTGGTTATTGAGGAGGAAGGAAAATTGGAGAACCCGGAGTTATTCTTCTCGGACTTGCCGGATATGAGCTAAAATAACCAACTTGGCCTATGGCCTCGTTGGTTATATATATCAGCTCATATCCGGCGCGTCCTTGAAGAATAACTGTTAAATAACACTAAAGAAATCGACTATCTTGAATTGCGGCTACTTTGAATACCCAGGCCCAGTTTACTAATTGACAGAGCCTGATGGAACAATTTTTCAAAACATACCTAGCACAGTCTTGGGGAGGAATCTTGCACTGGTTACTAGGTCAAAGTCTGGACCAAACAATGCTTCCAAAGCTATAATGACAAAAGAAAATATAGAAAGATGTCTTTAGATTTTTGCATAGAAATGTTTGCTACATGTTCTTGTTTGTTCTTGATGAGCTCCTTGTAACTCACCTTCCTCATCACAGTTTGGAGAAGTGTCTCGTTTTGTAATGTCAGCAAGAGTTTTGAACACAAGTGCTGGATTATCTGAGAAAAATTGAGAAAAATTCAAGATACAGTATAATTTTACAAAGCTGCATATGTGTATGACATGGGATTACCAGTATATATATTTGCACATATCCTAGCTTGAAGGAAAAATCAAATTTGTGTATCCAAGCCAGTATTTTGGGATACTAAGACAAATATATAAAACATTATTTCATTAATATCTCTTGTGTACTCCAGGGGATAGGAAGGAGTGGACCACAGGAACAAGGTTAAGATCATAGAATGTAACAAGGCCTTGTCTTTAAGAAAACATCTAACACTACTAAAGTTAATTAATTAAGAATACAAATCTGCATGAATACCAATGTTGTAACTATGGTTACTGAAAACAGATCACCTTTAAGTTCTTTTTCTCCACTTTCATCATCACAGTAGAACAGCGCATGTATTTGATACAGACTTGACCGAATAACTCGTACAACTTCACATACTTGAGACTTAATACTTGTAGCTAAAAAAATTATAAGGGTATTCATCATACATAATTCAGAAGGAAGAAGATCTTACCAATGTAACAATTACAAAAAAATTCATCTTTTCAAGTACGGT
>OX393563.1:19056077-19296077 GCA_947652115.1 Blastomussa wellsi | reverse complement strand
TTTTGGTTTGGCAACCGGGCCTTATGTTTTTACTAAAATCCAGAGAACTTTAGTCAAGCATTGGAGAAGCAGAGGATTTCGCATATTTACCTAGCTGGATGATGGCGCTGGTGGGGAACAGGGATTTGCTGAGGCTTGCAGTATTTCGGAGTCTGTCAGGAAGGATGTGAGATCCAGTGGCTTTGTGGCCAACGAGGAAAAGAGTGTGTGGATGCCGTCTCAATACTTGGAGCTACTGGGATTTATTGTGGACCTTAAAGCAGGTACTTTTCTTGTTCCTCCCCGCAGAGTGGAAGCTTTGAAGCAATTGCTTGACATTATTATTGCTAAGGATTTTCGTGTATCTGCGAGGACTTTGTCTCGCTTGACAGGCTCCCTGGTTTCTATGTCTCTTGCCATGGGTCCAGTTGTACGTCTTTGGACAAGAGCAATGTACAGAGACATTTGCCAAGCCCCTTGTTGGGATCAACTAATATGTTTGTCTTCTGACAGTCGCTCCGAGGTGCTCTTTTGGAAACAGAACTTTGACAATAGTGGGTATCCCATCTGGGCACCTAGCCCTAAAGTCGAGGTCTTATCATATTCAGATGCTAGCGGTCTCGGTTGGGGAGGATTTGCTGTTCACATTAATGGTAAACCAGCTGTGGGAAGCTGGTCTGAGGAAGAGAGTAGCAGGAGCTCTACATTCCGTGAGTTGAGAGCCATACGGTATGTGTTGGAGTCGTACAGTTACGACCTTCGCGGGAAAGAGGTGTGTCACAGGACTGACAACAAGAATGCAGAGATCATAATGTCTGTTGGTAGTCCAGTACCAGACCTTCATAGGGAAGCGGTGTTGGTTTACAAACTTTGTCGTGAATTAAACATTCGGCTATCTGTAGAGTGGGTCAGTAGAGATAATAATGGTATTGCTGATGAGCTTTCAAGATTGGAAGATGCTACTGACTACATGCTGGATCCCAAGTGCTTTCGTTATATTGATCAGTTATGGGGACCTCATACCGTCGACAGATTTGCCAGCATTAAAACCAGACAGCTGGTCAGGTACTGCAGTCGATTCCGCAACCCTGGTTGTGAAGCTAGTAATGCGTTGATGGTTTCCTGGTCACAGGATAACAATTGGATTTTTCCACCTCCCCTGCTTATTCCGAAGGTTCTGAGACATATGTCTGCTGGCCATGAGTATGGTACGCTGATTGCTCCAGAGTGGCCTTCTGCGTTGTGGTGGCCTCTTCTTGTTGACAGGTCTGGAGCTTGGAAAAGCTTTATAAAAGACTGTTTGAGAATTGAACCTTACCAGGGAATCTTCCTCTCGGGGTCTGCGGCCAGCAGCATTTTCACTTCTGGAATTCCATCATTTGCTGTTTTAGCTTTTAAGATTTGTTTTGATAATCTGGTGGAAAGCACCTGATATGCTGTTATGGCATTACTTTGGTATAGGCTAGGGGTGAACCCCTATGCTGGTCAAGTATGAGGATACAATTGTAGTGACGTAGTTTGCTGTGAGGGCAAGTCACTGATGCTGTTATGGCAATCACTTGAGTCGACCAGATGCTGTTATGGCAATCACTTGTGTTGATCAGATGCTGTTATGGCATGTTAAGGCTTTTCTTGTGACAGATGCTGTTAGGGCATGGCTCTATATATGTCGTTATGGCTATCTTCTCTGCAGTTACGCTTTGGTTAATGCTGTGATAGCATTTTTTCATTGCTGTCGTTAGGGCATGTGACATATCATTCTTAATACGCGATATCTGTACATGTTGTTAGCATATATTTTTTGGGCCTAGCATCTTGCTTTTAGCTGGGGAATTGTGATTGATGATGTTCGGGCTATTTATCATTCTGTCAGGGCTTATCCTTATGTTTTTGGTTCCTTACACTGTCATGTTATGTGTTTTCAGTGCCCAATGGTAACACTAGCAAGTTGGACTTGTCATTTTTGGTACCTATGAATGGACTGCAGCATCCAGTGCTGCAGCAGCTGGCCAAGGTGCTGCCCTCAGTTCTTCTTCAAGATAAAGCTCCAAAGACAGTTAACAGTTATCTCCATGCGTTTGGGGCATGGAAGCGTTGGGCAGAGCAGTGCCGTGTGTCTGTTCTACCAGTGGAGCCAGTGGTGTTCTCCCTGTATTTAGTTAAGTTGATCCAGGAGAACAAGTCAGTTTCTACCATTAACTCTGCTTTGTATGGAGTGAGCTGGGTACAGAAGAAGGTGGGTCAACCACAAGTCACTGAGAACCCTTTCGTGACCCAGGTGGCGTTCGCTGCCCGTAGAATCCTGGCTAGGCCACCGGAACGCAAGAAACCTCTTACAGCAGACCAAGTGATGCGCATTATATCTCGTTTGGAGAGGGGCAGTCTGGCAGACGTGCAAGTTGCAGTGGTATTTGCCATGGGCTTTTTCGGGTTCTTACGGTGGGATGATTTAAGCAATTTGGCAGTGGACGATCTGTTATTTGCTGATTCGCATGTTGCACTCTTTTTGCTCCAACGTAAGAATGACCAATTCCGCGAAGGATCTTGGGTTTTCATTGCAAGAAGTGAGGTAGCCCCTTGCCCCGTGGCAGTGTTAGAGAAGTTTCTCAAGATGGGCAATCATTCTGAGGGGTCACGGCTGTTTCGTAGGATCCAGAGCACAAGGAGAGGCCAGATGCTTAAAGAAGCAGCTATGTCGTATTCTCGTGCAAGTGAGCTGGTAAAGAAAGAGTTGAAGAGTGAGGGGTTGGACCGAAGCTTGTACAGTCTTCACAGCCTACGGTCAGGGGGTGCTTCGGCTGCGGCAGCCCTTGAGATTCCAGATCGCCTGTTCCAGAGACAGGGAGGATGGAGAAGCACTCAGGCGAAAAACAATTATATCCAGGAGTCATTGGACTCCTTGTTGTTAGTTACAAGGCGGATTCAGAGCTCGGGTTGAAGACTGTGAACCAAGTGGTCTCTTTATGTGGGAGATCTTCATAGATATTGGACTAAGGATTTGAACATTTACTAAGATTTAAACAATTAATAAGGATTTGAGGATCCGGACTTGCTGTTGCATGGAAAATATTGGTTGTTAAGAACTTCTGCGAACGTGTCACTGTTCATAGTATTGCAGACTAACATTGGTTGGTTGTTTTGTACCTTTGTAATGCTGGGCTCTCTATGCTTTGTTATTTGCGGCGGTCAGCTTGACTATGGCTCCCAGAGGTGTGTGAGAAGTTGTATTTTCCACTGGCTGAGGAACGAAATAAGTGGAAAATGTTTTCTCACACACCTCTGGGGCCTGGGCCCGAGGGTCTATTTTTTGAGTCACGTGCTCAGTGTATTTTGTCAGTTGCTGTTTTGCTGTCCGCCATTGCTGACGTTTATTTTTGAGCCCCAGTTCCCACCCAACCCTTCATTTCAGTCGAAAACATACACTCTGTTGGTTAGATATTCTTTATTGAGATTGTCAGCATAGAGTCGTACTAAGCTTATGACTGTTGTTTAATACTACTGTATTTTGCCTACATTACGTATAATGCTAGGCGGTATTGGTTTGAGAAATAAAAGAGTCAGTTGGCGGCGGTCAGCTTGACTATGGCTCCCAGAGGTGTGTGAGAATTAATTAATTATATAATTAGGTACATGTACAAAAACAAAAATATAAATATATATATTAAGATATGAAGTTTGAACAGTATTTGTAGTATAGAGAACAATTAAATAGGTAAATAAACTAAATAAATTACAAAAAGGGTGCCCAAGTTGTTTCGAATTTATTTAGTGACTTGTTTTTTATAGCTATTGTGCGCATGATATCTAACTTGTTTTTTAAACGTAGAAGAAAGCAATCAAAGCTCAGCCTGTCATCGCAGACACTTGTTGTGAAAATGTGATATTTGGCAATGATAAGAATGTAATTGAGCACTCTCTTATTCTTCGCATTCTGGTGCCAGCCAGATAAAATCACATTTGCAGATAGGACAATTGTTTCAGAAATTTTTTCTTCCCACCATCGCGTAAATTTTTCCCAAAAGAGGAGCGATTCGCTGCAATTGTATAACATGTGAACAAGCGATTGTTTTTCTAACCTGCACAATGAGCATATATCATCATCTACAAGGCCGGCGCGAAATAAACTGGAGCGACATGGCAAAATATTATGTATTATTTTATACTGGAAGGCAATAAGCTTCGTTTCTTTGGTAACTGAGAAAGGAAGCAAGTAGACGTTGTGAATATTCTCTTTGGTGAATCCGTAATCTAGAATTTTGTTTTCATTTGTCGGCGGTATAAAAGTTCTTTCAAGGATGTTTTTGTATGCAGTTCGAGTGCTGGGATTTGTTAATGGAATGGAAGTTTCAGGAGAAGCAGTTTGTATTGGTTTGTTTGAATTCCGGATTGACCTTTTCCACTTGTTTGGAATAGCTTTTATAAGACCGTGGTACAAGGTGAATGGTGTATCGATGTTAAATTTTTGTTTAAAGAATTTGAAGTTAGGAAGGCCATATACTCAAGAACGCAGGGTACAGTAATTCCGGAGAAACAGCTTTCATTGCAGACGCACCAGCTCTGGTAAATATTTCACGAACCGTTCGTAATTAATTGGCACAAATTTCGTAACAACCAGAGAACAATGTACTAACTGTACTACGTTTAAAAAACCCTTTCGAAAGATATATTTTTTCCATTTGATCCGTTTATTGTCTTTCGATAAAATACTTTGGTGCGTGTTTAATAAATCACAAAATATGACGCTTTGTGTTGAAAATCAGCGATGCAGAAAAACAAAGTATCATGTTTCAATGTTTCGAAGAAAAACAAAAGTATCATATTACAAATAAACAAAAGTATCGTGTTACCGCTGTCAAGAAGAGGCTAGGAATCACGTTTGGTGTCGCATTCTGCACTGTCCTGGAGTCTCTGAGTTTTTCATTTTCAGGTAGAAATAGCTTTGTTAATTAGAATTGGCATTTAGTCACAACAAGCGGTAGGTGGGTATGTCTTCACAACATTGTAATGCCGTGTAGTAGTGAGTAGTGTTAAAGAAGAGAGTTTAAAAGCATTGATATTTTCTAAAGATTTGTGGCTCCTTTCCTATTCTTTCGAGGAAGTGGCGAGACGTACAGGTTAGATTTCTCCTTCAGTTTTCTTTATAAAAATAAATGTAGTCTTCATGATTTCGTTCAAATAGCGTTCAAATTTGTGAGTAGATGTGCAACAATTGCAAGTCGGCCGTTATACCTTTATTAAGGACGACGTCGCGAGATACCAGGGACTTTGCGGTCGCTTTCAGAAAAGTGTAGTTCTTGAAAAAACGTCTTCATGTACTTCTTTTGCTATTTTTACAGAAATCAGTATTTTTATCTCGAATTTGTATACAAAATGACGTACTTGTGGTCGACGAGGAGTCCCGGGGGTGCGGAATTGTCTTTTTCTGTGTGCCCGGGGGTGGGGAATACACCGCAAAATAGTTAAAATATGGCAAATGCCCGGGGGTGTGCCCGGGGGGATGGTTACAGGGAAAATTGAACCACGCATTAGTGACGTACATCAATCCAATCAGGTTTGGGGTTGCATCAAGAAACCAGTCAAATTGTCAATCTGGTCCCCAGAGCCCGCTTTTCTTGATGGTGACCAAAAGAAAAGCGGGCTCTGGGGACGAATTTGTCAAATTGTTTGATAGAAATGGAATGACATGCGCAGTAAAGTGATTGATTAAACTGATTACTGCAGTTTTTACAGATATATTATTCATGGTCGACAGGAAAGTTTCGTCGTGAATGAATTCGCTAGTCAAACGTATTTTGCATTTACTTAAAATGCACACGCCGTCAGCAAAAGGCCCAACACTAAATTGGTCACTGAGCGTTGTTTTGGACGGGCTAGCTTTGCTGACCAAAAAAAAAATAGCCAATACGTCCATATCAAAACTGAAAAAAAATAACTCTCGCACGCATTGCATGCCTATGTTTTCTTATTGTTTTGACAGTGCTTGAATAATGCGGAGACTGATTGTACCAGATACAATTTGGCAAAGTCAATTTTTAATTATATCTTTAAAGTGCCTATGAAGCAAAAAATAACTTGGTACTGGAAATGTACATCACATTACCATGTTGCCATTGCCATGGCAACACTCTTGGTTCCAGTTTCTCTCATCAAAGGGTTGCAAATTTCCCCATTTGCAACCCTTTGAAGTGGAACAGAGGGTTCTGCTTGGAAAACACATGGTGCCCATATTATCTTAACTCTACTCATTAGCTTGTTGGGAGTGGATGATCCTTGGTTAAGGCAAAACTGGAAATGTCACTCTAAATTATAATAGGCTTGCCGTAAAACTGCTGCTGTGGCAACGGCACAATGGTGTAATTTTCTTTCGTTCATGATGTAAATTTCTGGTGCCAAGTTTGAAGAACATTGCTCAAATATTTCTAGAGATATTCTTGATTCAGTGCTTTATCTTTTTATGGAACGATTTATGACATCATCACTTTCCTCATTTGCATAATACAAAAACGCAAATATCTCTAAAACGAAAGAAGATATTTCAAAAAGTGAAATGCCATTCCTCTTTATTTTGAAAAGTCTTTCAAATAAACAGCAATTATTTTTACTTGATAGGCACTTTAATGCACTGTTAAAAAGTCACATGTCGATAGTCCTATGAAACATTGTTTGACTGATGATGTTCCTCAAGAAACAAGCTTGTCTCTAGAGGTCCTGCAACAAATATTGAACTGACAAAGTGAGAGTTCCACAGAAAAACATTTACAGTGGATTTCAACTCACTTTGGCTGAGCTGGTTTGGAAACTTCTTGGAAACTTGGGAACTACATTCCTAAGTTCGCGGTTTCATTGTTATTGGAGCAAATCAAATTGAGAACTTTAAAATGAAAACCACGAGTTTGATCTCGAAGTTTGATTCAAAATTGTTTGAACTTCCAAGTTGCAATAGCAGGTATAGTGATGGCCTGGGCTGAAGGAGATAATGAACTGTTTCCCTTATATTGGAAATAGGAAGTGTAGACCCTAATGGGCACAGTTTGAAAAGTTAAAATTCACTTGAAACACTGCTTTTTTTATTGTGGATTAGGAGGGATCTTAGGTACAAGTAAGTTGTTGCTTTGTTTACATACTTCACAAAGTTCCTAATAATTATTATAAATTGTTGGGTTTGCAAGTTCGGTCGCCAGTCTAGATCTTATCACACACGCAAATTCGGTTTCTAAGGCTATAAATTCACTTTCTTATGTTACAACATCTTTGGTTCTTGCCAGTCGTGTCTTGTTTACCCCAATTTTGTGGTTACTATGTCCATGTTTAGTGAAATTGTCAATTATATTTTGAACGATGCTTTTTGGAATGTTCAAATCTCTTCCTGTCTGCCTCCTGTCAACGATATCCTCTCTTGCTTTATTTGGAATCGCCTTTCCTTGATTTACAAAAGGATTCTGAGCCATAGTAAAAAAATTCTATAGTAATCGGCTAACCACTTCATCTTGATAAACTTCAAACCTGGAAGCAAAGTTTGCAATTTGGAATCAAACTTCGAGATCAAACTCGTGGTTTTCGTTTCAAAGTTTGCAATTTGATTGGCTCCAATAACAATGAAGTTTCCATACCAATGCAGCCAAAGTGAGTTGAAATCCACTGTAAGAGAACCACCACCTTTCATTCAATTCCTTCTTTACTTTGAAGCCAGCAAATGACATGCAACAGTATTGGCACGGCTTTGAAAAATATTGAACTCACCAGTAATTTAGGTGCAGAGGAATCTCCAGTATCAATATGAAGAATGCTAACAATGTGACGTGAGAAAAGGTATAACTGAGCTGCTTTTAAAAACTGCTTTCTCTCCAGTGCACTCCAAACCTGAGTTGAAAATAGTAGTTCATTACCTAAGTAACAAAAAGTACTAACAAAAAAGAATTCCCAGTAAAGTTAAGTGTCTAGCCCATTTTCTATTTCTTGTTTTCTCTTTCATGTAATATGCTGTGTAAGCAGTAATGGATTTCTGCATGCTTTATATGACAATATATGCAACAGATCTGATGGCTAAACATGCAAACGAACAAGGGTAAAGTTTCCTGGAGACTATGTACAAATGAAAATAACAGTAACTATGCAAACTGATTGCCACACCCCACTACTAGCTCCATCTACAACAAAGTAATAGCAAGCCTCTGGCAGTTTGAAGGGCCACTGGCAGAGCTCTGTAGCCATAGAAATTGTTAGAGAACCATGCAGTTCATTTTTCATTTTTCAGCATGGCTTGCAGGCACATACGACGATGACAGAATCGGCCCCAGCATGGTGGCCATACTCCAGAAATAGGTCAACCTGGTTAACATTAATGTTAACGTAAGCTTACACCTTTGTCATTGGAAATTGATGTTATGATCAATTGACAGCTGTCAAAACAAGGTATCCGGTGACCAGTATCACATGACCACAATGCCGGCTCCGTTTTAGAGCTCATCGAGGTCACATACTGTACATGTTTTTTAGCCGCTGATCATGTGATGATTTTTCATTGGATCACGAGTTCAAGTCAGGGTTCTGACAGGATTTTGTACTATCAAAATCACTAGAGTGGTAAAACTGCAGTTAGAAATTTGAATTCAAAGCAGTTTGATTCTTAACAGGTGATCTGAAAAAAATTGTCACATGGTTTTGTGTTTGCGAGCGTCCTGTCAGCGATGGTGTGACCACTTCAAGGTCATGTGAACATCGTTTTTCCAGAATTTGTCACAACAATAATGACACTATCAAGTAAACGGAGTCGGAAAACTCACAGGATGTATTCAGGATGAAAGAAAGGCAGGTTTCGTCAGTTTCATTTTAACGGATTTCATACTGTTTTGCAGCAAAGAGTATCCGAAAGTCACAAAGCTTTCTGTTTGCTTTTTGGTAAACAGTGTCCACGTAATAAAATATTTTAACTCACGTGATCGAGATTGGCGCAGTGCGAGACTAAATTTAGCGACTGCATTTTACCACTCTAGTGATTTTGATAGTACTTTCATGCAGTGGAATTTCTGCGATTGGTGTGGAAGATTAATTCTCATTTATTTTGGGTCAGTGAAACCAAGAACCAGAAAAAAATATGGAGCACCGTTTTCAGGCTTGGCTAAATCTATATAATTATTACATAATTAATGCAAAAGTACCTTTTCTGGAGTATCTACCAACAACTTCATTTGAGAGGCAATGGCATAGAAGCCACTTTTAGACTGTGGAGGACTAAAACAAGATATGTTATAAATTACAATAACTTATTTAAAGATCTTGTTTCTCTGTGTGCACTGAATACGTTCATGTATTAATTTTATTTGCAAAAAGAACCCTGAGGAAATCAAAATGATGATCAACATCACCACAAGATTATAATTAATTAGCACATGTTTGAATGTTTTTATCAACTGTCACTTCTTATAAATTCGGACTGTAATCTGTGATTAGCTTGATGAAAACAAGGCCAAAGGGAGAGTGTTGACTTCTTATTGGTTAAGAGGTAACAATAATAGACAAATTCCCATTCAGTATTGGGAAAGCTGAAAGTGGGTCTTATTTACCATATCATACTATCTGGAAATACTTTCAGGAACTTGGTAACTGGCCGATTGATAGAGGTAGGCCATTTAATGGGTGGTGCTTAATAAGGGTTCAGCTGCATATCAACCTTAAAATTTTAGTCATTGCTACCTGTGGACGGTTTATTACGCTGCCTTATACTACCTTATACCAAAAGTACCGGTAGGAGGAAATAACAGAAGCTGTTAGATTACCCCTTGTCAGCTGCTTTGGATCCCTGAGTGCCACCCACTCCATGGCACCTGTGAGATAAATGAAGGGCCTTACCCTGCTTCTGAATGTCATGGACAAACTGCATCACCTGGTAATGAATGGTAACAGCATTAACATTTGGTTAGACAAGTATACAGTGAGGTATTCTTGACAAAAGTGGAAATGAATTTTGTACATAAAATTAGATTTAAACAGATTATATTAGCATTGGACAATGCAATTCAAGAGTTTTCATTGGCTAACCCATAGGGAATATGAGCAATTATACTATGCTCAGGAAATATAGTAAACATATGGGTCAGCTCAAAGTTTGTCTATCTGCTTTTTAATAAAACAATTATTCCAATCACACTTGCTGGATATGGGATGATTATAGGCCACTCAGGACTACCCGCCTAGTCAGCTATCTATCATCTCATACTAAGTACGTGCTTGAAATAACATTTTATTGTTAATCATATCATATTTATGATAATTATTTTTATTATTATTGCTGTTATTTCTATTGTTATTATTATTATTTTTAAAACAATATGACAGAAACCGATAAGGCAGGGCTGCAACTGTGGACAGCTTACATATAAGGGAGTATCCCCCCAGGGAGGATGCACTCACGTGACAGTTCCGCGTTATTGCTATTGCTATTATTAAGGTGCCATGAGCAATAATTTTAAAACAAGCAACATGTGGCAGTCTGCGGCCTTTCCCTTCACCAAGGAAGCACGGAAAGTCGCAAAACTCTAGAACAAAAATTTATTTTTCAAATCGGTACTCTTAATCCTCACAGTATCAACAAACGCTTCTCATTCAACTAATTTATTCAGTTGTTTTCACGTTACCAGGCACCATCCATCTTTCTGAAAATAAACAACACACGACTCACAATTCCTTGATTCGCTCCGACGAAGGGCTAACGCTCGAAACGTCAGCTCTTGAATCTCTTTACGGTGGCCAATTCACATTATCAACCCAGTTGACAAAACCAAATTATATTGTTATACTTCCCACCGACGCAGCACCACAGTTTCTTTAGAAACTTGCCCCCTCTATCAGTTTGAAAATAAGATGTTTGATGAGTAAACTGTTATTTAAATGTAAAATATTTGGACATCATTGGAGTTATTATCTATAAATAATACTATTTTCAAATAATTTACTTCTTTTATGTAAGTAAGTTATTTTTGTTATTAGTATTATTACTTTATATAAAAATACATGTATTATTTTATTATTATAATTATTATTATTATTACCTGACCAGCACACGTCTTCATATCTGTAACAGTATCAGCTGCATCAATGAGGTCACGATATCTTTCTCTTTAAGAGCAAGGCAAGATATAGTTTTAATACTCAATACAGTGTGCCAAAGTGCAAACAAAAATTCAAAAATCAAATGTTTGATAATTTGCGTCTGATTGGCAAATTTTTGGCGTGGTTGTCGTGGTTGCTGGAGTTCTCCATGATTGGCACTCAAGGGGTTAAATTATCTAAACAATAAAGCTGAAAACTAATTCCTAAACTCCCTGGTCATCTGTGCTTGAATGTAAACAATTCACTGTACCTTATTTTTTACGAGGCCTCATTTAGTTACCAAAAACAGCTATCAAATGAGGCGGATATACAGTGTTACACTTTATTATCCAACTATGCTTTGTAAAGTACAAATAACGCCTGAAACGAGTACAAATATCACACAGTATTTGTACTCTAGAGAACCGGTTAGAAATTCGCCCGCAGATTTTGCAACCTTACAATATCCATGTAGCCCACAAACCGATTACTACGCTACGACATTTACTAACCAATGTTAAAGACAAGGACGACCTTAACAACAGAGAAGGAGCAAGGACAAGGATCAAGTGCTCCGACTGCCAAGCATCGGAGAGCCTAGTAGGAACCTCAACACAAGACTGATTGAACACAAATGAGCGACAAGGAACTGTGACGTCAACAATCACATTGCTGAGCACCGTCGACTTACGAACCACAATATCGACTGGGACTCTGTTTACTGTTACTGTTACTGCTAACCAATCACGACCGACGAAAGGGCGACAAATTCCTTTCAACTCTTATCTAACAGCATTGACACCGGAACTCTTCACAACCGATGAAAGCGGTAACGCAAAACTGTTGTAACAGGCCTGCACGAAACCCGCTGTTTATTCGCAAATGTTATTTCTTGGCCTTTAGATTTTCGATCTTACAAGTATGGCTTTCAGCGATTTTTCCTTTCTTGTAAGAAATAATGAATAGTCGTTCTTGCTGGGTGGTATTGTGTGACAAAAGGAACGTCGTTTTAGGTCACTTTGTGAAATTGACAAGAGTAAACAACAAACTGCAGGCACATAATTAATCAGTAATTTCTATCACGGAGCATGTGCACTGAGGTAAAATGGTTAAAACCGGTTTGTAACCGGACTGACTCATCCGTTTTGGTGGATGAGCGGCAAATCAAAGAAAGTCGAGGCGGCAAGCAGAAGTCCCTTCCTCTTCCCGACTTATCTAGGAAGATCGAAGGGACCTCTGCTCTGCTCGCAGGGTATTTTGTTGTGTACTATTACTTTGTGCTTACAGTTATAAGAACAGATATTTTAAGAATGTTTTTAATTCCATTGCCAGATAATGTTTTGTTAAACAAAAGCTTTGGGGGACCTTCCTGTGCGAGAAATGGTTTGGATGTGGCAGCCTTGAAGAGTGGGGACCTGGAGCCTTTGGAGAGGGAGTCCTTTACTAATGGTCTCATCTTGGAACTCTGGAAACAGAGGGATTCTGTTAACCAAATGCTTCAATGGATAACTGCTTTGACTCCACTGGAACTGCAGAGGTACAGTACCGCTCAAATGTAAGTTACCACCGTCTCGCGAGAAACGAGACTCGTATCGCGAGAAACGAGACTCGTATCGCGAGAAACGAGACTCGTATCGCGAGAAACGAGAACTGTCTCGCGAGACATTTCTCGTTTCTCGCGAGTGCACTGCAAGTACCAACTTTACGTTGTTGGGCCGAGAATATCATCGAGCGGACACGTATCGTGTCCTATTCTAGGGACAATTCAGGGGGTGACAGTCAGGATAGGGCTCTAAAGGATAATTCAAACGCTACGGGAGGGACAAGTACAGGGCCAGATTATGTTTCTGGGGACCAGTTAAGGGGTATTAATCAGCATCGAGTTTTAGGGGATATTTCAAACATTGTGGGGACAAATTATGTTAACATGGACCATTTGGGGAGTAGTAATCAGCATAGGGAAACTAATCTTTCACGGGAACAGTCATTTGGGGAGGAGGGAGGGCAATTTATGGGGGAGGCATTAGTTATAAAACGTGCAAGCTGTAGTGTGGGGAATTTCGCTGCAAAGTTTTTAACCGTAGTTTTTAAGTCAGACGAATTAGTTAATCGTAATTGTACTGGGACTAGGGGGAAGATCGCTCTGGACCCTGGGAAGATGGCGCTAATAAAGAAATATTTTTTTAAGTTGTATCCGTGCGCCCCAACACAGGAGGAGTCAACGTGGAGGAAGTGTGTGGTGGCCATAGATGAGTTTTTGCGAAGGAAAAAGTGGGATGGTGTGCAGGAGCGACAAGATTAACTAAGGTTCAGTTTTAAGAATTATGCAATAACATTTGAGTTCGCTGAAATCAGTACTGCCTGAAAGTCACCAACACTGCCCTGGCAGAACGTTTGTGAACCATTGCCTTTTTACATGTACTTTCAATTTGCCTCAAGAAACCTGAGAACTTGTGTATAACTTTGGTAAGTCGGGATTTGAGCGCGCTCAATCGTTGTTATCGCTGCTTTAGAGGATTATTTTTATGACCAGATATATGCATGTTATTAAGAAAACAAGTATTCTAAAAAAATAGCTAAACGAAACTCGTGTATTTATATGCAAATGCAGTAATAAAATGCCGTAGTGTGTGTTAAACAATGTGTGCCAATTCTTTATTGCTCCATCCTCTAGTTTTGGACTATTTCAGCGTTTGAATCATCCAATTGTGCCAAATAGAACGAGAGATATCGAATACTTTTCAAAGTTGCCGGCATGCCGTAAAATTTCAAAGAGCTTTTTCAATTGTCTCACCAGCGCGTGCCGAGAGCAAACTTTTCCCTGTCAAAAATTGAATGAATGTTAACAGCGCATCTAAAGAACTTCGATAATACACTCTTTCTGTAAATTTGGACTATTTCTGCGTTTGAATCATCCAATTGTGCCAAATAGAATGAGAGATATCGAATACTTTTCAAAGCTCGCCGGCATGCCGTAAAATTTCAAAGAGCTTTTTCAATTGTCTCACCAGCGCGTGCCGAGAGCAAACTTTTCCCTGTCAAAAATTGAAAGAATGTTAACAGCGCATCTAAAGAACTTCGATAATACACTCTTTCTGCAAATTTGGACTATTTGAGCGTTTGAATCATCCAATTGTGCCAAATATAACGAGAGATATCGAATACTTTTCAAAGCTCGCCGGCATGCCGTAAAATTTCAAAGAGCTTTTTCAAATGTCTCACCAGTGCGTGCCGAGAGCAAACTTTTCCCTGTCAAAACTTGAATGAATGTTAACAGCGCATCTAAAGAACTTCGATAATACACTCTTTCTGTAAATTTGGACTGTTTCAGCGTTTGAATCATCCAATTGTGCCAAATATAACGAGAGATATCGAATACTTTACAAAGCTCGCCGGCATGCCGTAAAATTTCAAAGAGCTTTTTCAATTGTCTCACCAGTGCGTGCCGAGAGCAAACTTTTCCCTGTCAAAAATTGAATGAATGTTAACAGCGCATCTAAAGAACTTCGATAATACACTCTTTCTGTAAATTTGGACTGTTTCAACGTTTGAATCATCAATTGTGCCAAATATAACGAGAGATACCGAATACTTTACAAAGCTCGCCGGCATGCCGTAAAATTTCAAAGAGCTTTTTCAATTGTCTCACCAGTGCGTGCCGAGAGCAAACTTTTCCCTGTCAAAAATTGAATGAATGTTAACAGCGCATCTTAAGAACTTCGATAATACAATCTTTCTGTAAATTTGGACTATTTCAGCGTTTGAATCATCCAATTGTGCCAAATAAAACCGGACATATCGAAATAGTTTTCAAGGCCGCCAGCGATTGCCGTGAAGTGTCGTCGTCTCGTCGGTCGCCATACCCATGGGAACTGGCTTCTTGCGAGTAATATATTCCATACTAAACGCTTCAGTGATTCTCGAGAGAAACGAGAACCTTCTCGCAAGAAACGAGACTCGTATCGCAGGAAACGAGACTCGTATCGCGAGAAACGAGACGAGAGGTGGTAACTTACATTTGAGCGGTACTGTATTTGAGTGGTGTGACAGCTCAAAATCTGAACAAATCATGTAGTGATTTAATGAAAAAAGGCCAAAAGCTTGGTAACAATAAAAAGAAAGAGGAACTTGAATTGCTAAAGCAAAGTTTGTTTCATTTACCTGGCTCAAATGCTCCAATGGTGAGAGAACAACTAACACCAAAGTCGAAAAAGATTGCGGAGCTTAAGGATGAAAACAGGGGGCTAAAAAGATCTGTCAGCAAAATGCTTAGTTTCAGTGAGAGACTGATGGATGAGAATGATGCTTTGATTGATGACCAAGCAGCTTTGGAGTATGAATATTTTTCAACTGTTGAACACATGCGTACAATAACAAACAATATTGCTGGTGTAGCTGCAAAATGTAAACATGAAAGGGATGCCTCTGAGCAAGATCTCAAAGGTTTGCAAGAGCAGTTCAATGAGCAATCAGAAAAGCTGAATGAAATTCAAGAGAAACTAGCATCATATACACCTAGAAATGTCAATAAGAGGCAGAAAAGGGCACATTCAAAGATTAATGATCTTAAATCAAGAAATTCTGAACTTGAAGTGGAAAAGTGCAGTATCTCAAGTGAGCTTTCAGAAGTCAAGGAAAAATGTGAACAAGTCCAAAGTGAAGTTGAAATGCTGAAACAGCAGAAAATTGGCTTACAGAAGAAGGTGTCGCATATAAAAAAGCAAAAGAGCACACAGGCCAATGAAATTGATTTGCTAAAGGAACATAATGCTGCCAACATATTAAAGCTTGGGTCATGTGCTAAAGAGTTAAAAGAGAAAAACAAAGAATTAGAACAGCTTACTTGCTTGCTGGAGGATGAGACAATCAGCACATTTGAAGATGGCAAGTATGCTGACGAAGTACGAGAAGTAATCATGGACCTGCTAGCCATGAATGTTTCAATGAGCAAGGTCAATGAAGTAATACGAACTGTTTTGAAAAAGTTGGCCGGGAAGAGTTTGTCAAGACTCCCAAGCAAGGCAGTCCACTCTCGCCTACTTGTTGAGGCAAAGCACCTTGCTGATGTTCAGTTAGGGAGGGCTATGCTAGAAGAAGCCGACCCTTCCCAGGTAATTGGAAACACCCTCCATGGAGATGGCACAACTAAATATCATCGGCATTACCAAGATTTCAAAATAACAACTCCCTCTTGTCAGACATACTCAATGGGCCTTCTTGAGTTGGGAAAGTCAGACACAGAAGCCATAATGGACTCATTCAAGTACAGAGTGAAAGAAATTGCACAAGCATTGAGCAGTGGCAAGAATCTAACCGTTGAAGATAAAGTTGCAGAGTTGGTCACATCCATTAAGAGCACCATGTCCGATCAAGGACCAACTAATGCCACTTTTAATGAACAACTGACAGCATTATGAAAGGAATTACTCCCAAAGGTGGTGGAAAAATGGGAAGACTTCAGTGAGGATTCGAAGAAATCCCTTGAGCAAATGGGAAACTTTTATTGCAAACTGCATTTACTTGTGAATCTTGGCGAAGAAGCATACAAAGCCTTAAAATTGTTTGAACATGCTGCAACAGAAGGCAGAAATCCATTAGCATTTCTTTCTTCAAATGAGTCTGGTTCCTGTAGGCTAACAAGAACAGCATGTGAAGCCTTTCATCCCCGTGGTAGTCAGACCGCTGGAGTGTCCGAGTATTTTGATGTGCATCTCTCTGAAAATGGTGTGGAAAGCAAACTGGTTGAGTTCATTGGGAATCGCTTCAACATAATATTTTACAACTCTGCTGCTGTTTTCTACTATAAAAGCCATATTCAAGATTTCCTTTTCAAATGGCCTTCACCAAATCGCTTACTTCAGCTTGTGGCTAAAGACATTCTAGAACCTGTCTACTTAGCAGGAGTAAGAGCCCTTGGAATTTTGGATAAAATTGTCACTGGCCCCTTTTTCAGATTAACTGAGACAGCAACGTCTGTTCTTGATCTCAATCCCCATTTGAAGCGAATGCAAGAGTGCTTTGAACAATGGAGTATGGATGCATCCCCACTACTGGAGGGAGCAACTCTATTTGATGAAGATATCGTTCCTGTCCACCGAGATGACATATTCGACAGCCTCTTTCAAGAACAAAATGTTCAATTGGAGACATTGACACCAGAGGCCCTTGAGATCATCTTCAACTCATGGATCATCCTCTTTGAAAGACAAGCTCAAGATCAACTCCCTAGTGGAAAGTATGCATCCCCATCTTCTGAGCAATTAGCACAGGCAGCAAATGTTCCTGCAACCTACATGGCATCTGAGAGAGATTTTGGAGTCTTTGACTTACTCTTTCATTTGAAGCCTGCAGCAAGATTGATTTCCCATGAAGCTCTTGTAATGTGGACGAACAATAAAACCACTGCTTGGCTGAACTCACTGTCACCCGAAGACAAAGAAAAGTGCATGGCTGATGCAAGAGCAAATACCAGTGCAATTCTGGCTCGGTACAAGAAAAAGAAAAGAGCACATTTTCCAGCAACGGAAGGAGAAGTTGTTAGAGAAACAGAGAGCAAAGGAGGAAGCCAAAAGGAAATTGCGACAGCAAAGACTTAATCTAGTAAATGGCATTGCTGAGTTGGGGGGTCCATGGAAGTCTGAAAAAGACATAAGGATGGTCTGATGAAGTTTGCTTCTGAAAAGGAGAGACAAAAGGCACTTGTCACACAGCTCCAGTTTTAGAAAGTTGTCCTCCAAGCAAAAGCTCCGACGAAGGAACACTTTCAGCAAGGAAAAACGGTGGCAGGCAAACGTGTCATTTTTTCAGCTGAGCAGCTTGCAAAACACTTACTGGAAGTTCTTGAACTTAACAGCTTTCAAGAAACTGAGCCTGAAAATGAAGGTGGACTCACCTACCGGAGTTCAGATGATCGGGCCAAAAGCTTGTCTGAAGAGAAAGCCAAGCTTGCAAAGAAGCTAAGAGATGCCGTCAAAAGGTTTTAATTACCAGGAGCAAAAAAATGCTTCCCCAGTTTCGAGAAAATCCTCTTCTCCTTGTTGGAAAAAGGGTAATGCACAACTGCATTGAGGATGGTTCTGAGCAAGCAGAATGGTTTAATGCAACTGTCTTACGCCTTGCTGAAGATGTTACTGTTGGAGTAGATCCTGAGTACATTATAAAATATGACATTGATGAAGATGATGATGAATGGACAATGCCATTACTTAAAGATTTAGACAAGGGGGATTTAATTTTACTTAACTAATATTGACTTGAACATATTTTTTGGGATTTGTGTAGTTCCATAAATATACATAGCTCCTCCACAGAAGGGTTTTGTTTTTATAAGATCCCCCCTACCCTTTTGGAAATGTCAATAAAACTTAACACATTTCTTTTAATTTGTTGGTTTTCAAGAACCCCCACCCCTCTCCCCCAGGAATTTATGATCCCTTCTGTGTGGGGAGTATGGACATTTTCTGGAACGAAACATATCAGAGTGCTCTTCAGCTTTTTTAAAACAGGTAAAGCTGAAAAAAAAAAGTTGCTAAGATCTGTGTTCAAACCAAGTGTCCCATACAGGCAGAGCTTAGCCCCATTTCAGTGCATTAAGCAACTTGGAGTGCCCTAATAAGCTTGTTACCATGGAAACAGGCACCTTTGTTATTGTTTCTGTTCTGTGTTGTTTGGACTGATTAGTATAAGATTCCATTTCCTTGATAACCTGACATATAATACCAAATAAGGTGGTTGCCATGGAAACAAAACCGTTAATCCCCAAGCCTTGATAGCAGAAGGGCTAGAAAATGCCAGGTTGTTTGTTTTTATTCAATACTTATTGTCTTTTGACCAAAGTGTGCGATATTTAATAGTATTTACTTTTCATAATACCTAATAAGGTGGTTGCCATGGAAACAGCACCCTTAATCCCTTACCCTTGACAGGGTCCGAAATTGCGACCAGCTGGTCGCCAATGCGACTGAAAATTGAGTGTTGGTGACCAGAATTTCATGGTTAGTCGCCAACAGGCGACTAAATTTTAGCATTGTGTCAATGTTTTGAATGAGTGCCCAAGGAAACTTACCCCTTGTCTTGTCAAAGTTTTTAATCTCTACAGAAAGTAATTAAGATTAAAAGTAAAGGTAAGATTCCCGTTAGATGACCTTCAACAACCGTTGTAAACCACGTATTTAGCGGCCGCCATATTTTCAGCGGTTTTGTCTAAAAGCCATACCGTGGGTGCAATTTTGTTCGGAAGTGGCCTGGAACGAACAATATGGCCGCTTGTTCGTACATGGCTTCTTGAACGCTTCGAACAACTGGTCAGTCTTCAAAGTAACAGAGGTATCTATTCAACGAAAACTCCTTGTCAACTGAAATGTAAGCTACATGATATTTTAATGCCTTTATACATGCGAGTCTTAAAGAAACGTTTTTTCAGAACTCAATGTTTTCGTGTTTTGCGGTGAGACAAAAATTTTACGAACCACTTTTTGGCGACCAGATTTTTTCATTTGGCGACTGAAAAAAATGTTCAGTCGCCACTTGGCGCCTGCATAAAAAAGTTAATTTCGGACCCTGCTTGATAGCGGAAGGGCTAGAAAATGCCAGGCTGCTTGTTTTTATTCAAAACTTGTTGTCTTTTGATCAAAATGTGCCCTATTTAATAGTATTTTCTGTATTATTTTATGATGTGACATCATCAGGGTTGTCATAGCAACTTGATTGACACGTAGGATAGTAGCTCTGAGAAAGGTCTACATGATGGCCAAGTTTCATGGCCATAGCTTGCTTCATTCCAAAGTTATGGCTGAAAATGTAATTCATAGTGTTAATTCTGGTGCCACTGGAAATTCATAAAATCCATACTTGCCTTGTATTTAAATTTCCATTAAAAATGCTCATTAAATAATATTTAAAAATTCATAACTCTGCTTCTGAGAGGCCGATTTCCATCATTCAAAAAGCAAAATGTTCAGAAAAATTGGGAGAATGTTTTAGCAGTGATTTAAAGGGTGATGAAAATTAAGAAAATTTGAGCTACAACTCCCTAGTACCACTATCGCTGAGAATTTGCACTCGTTGTTTGTATTTTCACTCGCCCTTACGGGCTCGTCAAAATACGGCACAACTCGTAAAAATACTCAGCGATAGTACACAACAAAACGTCTAATAACATATGTGTATAAGCTGATTATAAGCCATATATTATGGCAAGTAGGAAAATTGCTTACCCAACCATAATGCGTAGATCTTCCTTTTTCCTTTCAATATCACCCCTAAGAATAACATGGCTTAGACCACACACTTCCTGTTGTTTACTAGTATACTATAAATATTGTTGTCACATACTAACCTTGTTTTACTTTCCACAGCTCGGATCTCATCAATAGTGTTACTCGAGAAAAGTGCATCGCTGTCCATTTCAGCATCCCAAGAAACTATTACATGTAAATTACAAAGATTTATAAATTCTCTCCAGCGCTGTGAGCGACAAAAAACGTCGTTTAAACATCTACAATATTATATAACTAACTTGATTGAGAATTCCTTTGACGTGGCGACAAAGGAGATGTTTGCGGTGTCTTAGGAGATTTCGGACTATGGGGAGAACTGGTCGCCATCTTGGTTGAAGTTTATATCGCGGGCTCGTTTCTCTATTTACAATGTAGACAACCGGTTGATAACCGGGGAAATCTCGGTACTAGGAGAAAGCGATTCTTTCCAGTCCCTGCTCCGCTGACATTATGACGAAACATTGCAACTTCCTTGATACAAACCTGAACCTTGATACAAACTAACAACTTCATACGGGAGGTAGTAAAACGATTCGTTTCAATACTGGAAGGTGATGGTTAATTTAAGTGACATTTTTAGATCAATATTTGGTCCTCCAAAAGAACAACTTGGCACCAACGATTTACCAAGGTAGGCAGATACAACTGGAGGGTAAGATGGCCGCCATAAAACAGCAAGTTAAATAATGTCAGAACTCAGTTCCATTTTCAAGCTTCCTGCCAATTTGAGAAATAGAGAACGTTTCCTGCATTTCAGTGTTGATTAATTTAGCTAGAAGAACAAGAAAAGCACAGCGCAGGTTTCCATGGTTTTTGCCCAATGATTAAAGCTCTTCATTTCTTATTTATATCAAGAATCACAATGCAGTACTGTGATTCAACATCTTTTTTACTGATTGGAGATTCAAATGACAAAGAACAAAGAACTTCAAAGAATTGGGGACTTTATTTTGATAACTCCCAAAATCAGCACAGCAAGCTTCAAAGTTTGGCAGTTTTGACAAATCTTCTTTCAAGCTCTAGAAGAGGTTCCGAGCTATTTCCTTCAATCATAAACCAACACGAGCGTTTGCAATTGCTCTGAAAGTAATTGCACAAGCAAGCACATGTTGCTGCTCAGTCTCATTTTGAAGGTGGGATTTTGTGGTGCTTCGGTTCTAATTTTCTTTTATATGTTGATGACTGTGTTATTGTTAAAGTCAAAGGCTATGATTTTGACATGCCAGGTGTCACTAATCAAATATAAGGTACAACTACAATAAAAACCCAGGAATAATTTTAGGTGTTCAGGGTTTTCGGGTTTCACTGAAAATTTATTCATCAACCACACTTAGTTTTTATAGTTACTGTACATGTATTTTGTGAAAATGTGACACTATATACCTTTAAGGTTACTTCCCACCTTCGCGGGTGTCTTTCGGGGTCTTCGGAAAAAAATGTGTATACACGCTAGTTTCAGTAAAATCCTGACAAACTATGCATCAGAAGAAAGCTTAATAAATGTAGTTTACGATAAAAATATATTTTAGTGATTTTTCCTTTTAGTACCGGTAAGTGTCAGGAGCTGGTAGGACGTGAAACGACCAATTTTCCTTCTATTGAATTTATCGGGTAACAGATACTGCAGCACAAGCAAAATATCTGCACAGTGTTATTGACAAGGCATCAATCAACAGGGTTCGTACAGGTCATGGAAAACCTGGAAAGTCATGGAAGTTTAGAATTTCATTTTCCAGGCCTGGAAAGTCATGGAATTAGAGTGTGGGTCATGGAAAGTCATGGAAAATTATGTTATTCAAAAAGTACAAAATCAATTGGGTTTTTTCGTGAAAATAGTAAAAACGTGCCCAAAATGAATGATGATTTCCTAGACAATTCTCAAACTTCATGTCATGGTAAACGTGGTCAAGTCATGGAAAAGGTCATGGAAAGTCATGGAATTTAAATAGCTGAAAAGAGTACGAACCCTGATCAACAAAAGTGTGTGGAACATTCTGGTATTTAAAATATTTTTCCTGTAGCGTCCATTTACGTAACATGTCTCGCTTATTTTTGGCTACTCCAACCAATCAGAATATCCAAAAAGCCTGACACACTTTTGTCGATTGGTGCCTTGTGAATAGCTGTGTGCATTCATTTTGCTCGTGCTCGATACCCAATAAATTCAATAGACGGAACCTCGGTCCTTTCAACTCTTACCAGCTCCTGACACTTGCAAAAAGGAATTTTTTATCATACACTTGTTAGTTAGTTAGTTAGTTCTCTCCGCGCCATGAGGCGCATAAGGCTGCAACTTTCGTTTTCCAACCAGCCCTGTCTTTTGCTGCAGTCCTGGCTTCAGCCCAGCTGGTCCACCTTTCTTGTCTGGACTCTCTTTCCACTGTCCTTCTCCACGTGATTTTAGGTCGGCCCACTTTCCTCTTCCCCTCGGGTTGCCACCCCATTGCCACCATACAATCATCGTTCCTGTCCTTTCTAAGCACATGGCCAATCCAGTTCCATCTTCTCCTTCGTATTTCGTCGCTTATCTTTCTCACGCCTGTTATTTCTGAAATTGTGTCATTTCTCATGCGTTGTGGCCACCATACTCTCAATATCCGCCTTAGACATGTGAACTGGAATCGATCTAATTTCTTCTCTTCAGCAGCTGTTAATTTCCATGCTTCACATCCATACAATAGCACTGGTCGTACCAGAGTCTTAAACAGTTTGATTTTTGTATTCCGACCAATACTCCGTGTATTCCAGATCTTCTTTAGGTTATAGAAAGCTCCCTGTGCCTTCCTTAGACGCTTCTTGATGTCTTCTGTGCCACCACCCTCTTTTGTCACAGTCGCGCCCAGATATACAAACTCTTCGACGTCTTCAACTTCCTTTCTTTCAATCATTACTTTGTCTTCTCTTCGTGCATTCATTCTCATCACTTTGCATTTCTGCGCATTCAATTTCAGTCCCACTCTTCCTGCATTAACTACTAGTCGGTTGGTCTTGTCCTGTATTTGCTGGTGTTTTGATGAGAGAAGGACTATATCGTCTGCAAAATCGAGATCTTCAAGTGCAGTTGTGAAGTTCCATCTGATGCCATTTCTTTGTCCTTCTGTTGTTCTTCGCATTACCCAGTCTACAGCAAGCAGAAATAGGAAACCTGACATGACACATCCTTGCTTAACGCCAGTGGTGATCTTGAACCATCTTGTTTGTTCTCCCTCATCCAGTACTGAACATTCAAAGTCTTCATACATGATCTTCACCATTCTTATCAGCTTGTCTGGGATGCCATAGCGCTTCATGATTTTCCACAGTCCTTCGCGGTGTACTGAGTCAAAAGCTTTTTCAAAGTCAACAAAGTGTGCATAAAGTGTCGCCTGCCATTCATTCACCTGTTCTATGATGTTACGGAGGATGAATATTTGGTCTACTGTGCTCCTGTTCTTTCGAAACCCAGCTTGTTCTTTTCTAAGGACACTGTCTACTCCGTTTTGGATTCTCTGGATGATGACTCTGCCCATTACTTTGCTAGCCACAGGTAACAATGTCACACCACGCCAGTTCTTACACTCCTTCAGGTCGGCTTTTTTGGGTATTTTCACTATCAAACCTTTCTTCCATTGTTCAGGTATCTTCTCCTCTTGCCATATCTTATCAAACAGTCTTGTCAGCTCCTTTACTGCCACATCACTATCTGCTTTGTACAGCTCCGCTGGAATGCCATCTATACCTGGTGTTTTTCCACTCTTTGTCTTCTTCAGTGCCTCCCTTACTTCTGCTTCTCTTATCTCTGTTGTATCCATCTCGCTAATTTCGTTTTCCTCCACTTCGTTCTCTTCAATTGGGTTCATTGGGGCCTCCCTGACTAGCACTTCCTCAAAATGTTCAGCCCATCTTTCAAGTCTGGCATTCTTGTCTTTTATTGTCTCACCCCTCTTGTTCTTAATTGCTGCAACTTGGCGCTGTCTCTTGTTTGTGATTTTCTTGGCAGTTTGGTACAGTTCCCTATTTCTTCCATTTTCTGCGTACTTTTCTGCTTCATTTCCTAACTGTTCTAGCCAAGCTCGTTTATCCTCCCTTGCTTTGCGTTTAACCTCTCTGTCTTTCAATTTGTACTCTACTTGTAGCTTGCTTTTTATTCTCTCTGATTTCGTGCAGTGTATTTTGTCGTGGATCATCTGTCGTTGGTCTATTGCTTTCCAGGTTTCCTCTCTCAACCATTGCTTGTTTTTCTTTTTCACCCGGCCTAGTACTTTCTCAGCAGTTTCTATATAAATTTTTTCCATTTGCATGCAATCTTCATTGATGTTTTCCTCGACCTCTAATGCTGTAAATCTGTTTCGCAGTTCGACGCTGAACTTGGACTTGAACATTTCGTTTTCCAGTTTGTGTGTGTCAAGTCTTGCATTAGCCTTTGCTCTATCTGGGTTTCTATGTAGTTTCAGCTTTATTTTCATGATTACCAGGAAGTGATCGCTTGCTGCATCTGCACCCCGGTACACTCGTGTGTCTTCCACAGACCTCCTCCATTCTTTACGGATCATCATGTGATCAATCTGATTTTGAGTCCTCCCGTCAGGTGACACCCAAGTCGCTTTATGAGTTGTTCGGTGTGGAAAGCAAGTTCCTGTGATGACAAGACCGTTCATTGAGCAGAAGTCACATAGCCTTTCACCATTATCGTTTATGTTACCCAGTCCATGTTTTCCCATTATCCCTTCCGCATCTTTGTTGTCGTCACCAACCTTTGCGTTCAGATCTCCCATAACAATAACTATATCATGACGGTTGCATGTATCAAAAGTTCTCTGAAGTTGCTCATAGAATTCGTCCTTTTCATCATCTGTTGCTTCGTTTGTCGGAGCGTAAACTTGGATTATAGTTGTATTTTTGAAGCGGGAGTAAAATCGGGCAGTTATTATGCGACTGCTTATTGCTGTCCATTCCATTAGGCATTTCTGTGTGTTCTGATTCATCATTATTGCTACTCCTCTCTGATGCTCACTTTCTTCTCCGGCATAAATCATTGTATAGCCATTCCCCATCTTAATACGTCCTGCTCCTGTCCATCGTATCTCACTCAGTCCCAACAGATCAAGTCTGTACCTTTCCATCTCTCGTGATATTTGCGCTGCTTTTCCAACTATGTACATTGTTCGTACATTCCAGCATCCCACACGCATTCTTGATTTTGGCGTTGCCAATGACCTTGTCGGTCTGTGGGCTTCCCGTAGGCTTTCACCCATTGACGTCATGGTGTGTCCGGTTGTGCCTCCGTCCACGGCCACAGCTTCGCCATTGCTAATTAGTATTTGAGAAATTGCAGTTTCGGTAATCTTCTGTTTTTTTCGGGGGCAAGTGATTGGCCTACCGCCCAACCCCCATGACCTGGAGGGCCGGTGGTTTTCTGTCAGGGTTTTCCTTCCCTTAGGGGTATTATCGCTCCCCAGTTGGTGCTGCTTTAGTCTGGACCCTCACCGCGCAGACCAATCCGGCATGGTTAGACCTGCCAGGAGCACAAGGCTCCCGCCGGCATAGCCCTGGGGGTCGTAAGGTCACACAAGCTTCCCCGCCACGACAAGGCACACCACCGAGGGGAAGATCATACACTTGAACGTATGGAAACTAGCGTGCGTACGAATTTTTCCCAAAGGACGCCCGCGAAGGTGGAAGTCGTGTCTCTTTAGCACCCCACCACCTCCAACATCACCACCACCCAAGAAATCTTGAAAACGAAATAAGCTCCCACCCAGGGGCAGTGTCAATAGAGCTTTTTTGGAAAGTGTCAAAGTTCATTATTTGGCTTTGTTGAGCAAAACATCAGCAGAGCCAGGTAACCCATAGCATGAGGTTCCTGTAAACCTCCTCTTGATCCCTCAGTATAATTATAATTTGATTTATTGTTTGTAAAACATTACTACCTGCAATATAGAGATGTTCAAGAGGATCTCGAGAACCTCTATGGAAGGAGACCAGATGTAGATTGGCGGTCAGAATCTCCAATAAGTCATGAGGAATGGAGAACATTTACTGAAGGCCAGCATCCAGGAGATCATGAAGACTTCGTGTATTTTCAGTTTGGAGAGGGAGATTTCCTTCAAGAGTTTGAACAGATGTTTCAAAATATGTTCAGAGGATTTTCATTTGATTTCAACCTGCCAACCCAAGGTTTGCTTTCATACTAAAAAATTCTTTTAACCTAAGTGGACAACATCTTTCTGGATGCAATCAATGAATCTGGTGTGACTAAGATTAACCCTACAGAATCCCACACTGTTGGTTACTCTTGCAGACACAATACACATATCTCTGTAGTGTTTTGGTCATCAGGCTGAGTATATTATTTGTGAAGTCAAACTGCTTGGTCAGTATTATTTTTGAGCCCTGAGCTGAGGGATAAATTTGTTTTTCTAAGGTAATTTTCTCAAAAATTTATTTCAAAATTGCTGTTTCAGTGGCTCATTTGAGATGCGGTTTTGCCCAGAGATACAACTCTTTTATCGCAAAAACACATCTCATGTGAAAGGAGATTAGAGGTGATATGTTTTGAGTTGTGTTGTAAAACTTGTACTTGTAAGCCTGTAAATTAGTTTTACAAACTTGTAAACACAGACATTCGACCCATGTGATTGTACTAGCTACAGCTGCCTGTGGGTGGAGAAACTCTTTGTTAACAAGAAATCTGCTAAAAGGTGGTCGTTGTTGTTTCAAAGTTAATGGTTTGAACCCAGGAGTATCTAGTGTGATTATCTGGGTGAGCAACAGCTTTTGTAGGAATACCTCTACCAGAACAATCATATTCGACAAACTATTGTGAGATTATGATAAATGGTAAATTTCAGCTTGGTGAATAAATGATAAAGATGAAACGATCAGTTATGACTTTAGCGTGGGACAAGGAGGCTTGTGTCATAACTGACCATTTCATACCATACCATCTATCATATTTATGATACTCATGTTGTTTTGAGGTTGCCGATCCAGTAGCAGTAAGCTGGATGCATGTCGTGCATTAACCTGGTAAATGACCTTAGCTTACCAAACATTCTCATAGCTCAGTTGGTTAGAGTGCCTGACCAGTATCTGGAAGGTCTTGGGTTCAAAACATGTCAAGTATTGAGATGTTTTTTCCTTGTCCCATTATTATTTTGAGATTAATTTTCTTACGTTTTCTCTTTATATTATAACTAGGCCTCCCTACCATAGACCCGCCACCTGATGTGCCAACACAAATACCAGAAGAAAACAGATCTAGTCACTCTGGGTCTCTTAAAGACAAAATGCTGAGAGGACCTCAGTCATCTCTGAACAATGACAGCTTTAATGAAGATCAGGTATTTTATATTCAGGTGGCATCTTGCAGTTCTGAGAATAAGGGTGGGGTGTTTTGTACCAGAGTACTACAGGCATAAGGAAGTCGTTTAGTTTGGGGATTTTGAAGGCGTGAGGGAGGAGACATATAGGTGTGACCCATGGCGAGATATATAGGTATTTTTCTAGAATCATGTTTTGCAGAGGATTAAACATTTAGATTTCATACCGGTCTACTTGTTATACAGGTAGCATATGTACTCTATACTCATCATGATTTATGTGCATCCTATTGTTTAGCAAAATGGCAGCCAGTCAGAAGGTTCTCCTTTGTTTCCTTCATTTTCATTGGTAAGTTAAATGATATAAATAATTACTAACAATAAAATCTAAATGGCAGAAAATCTGATATGATAGTCCTGTCAGTAATGTATGATTTGCTTTGCACAATATACTAATCTACATTTCAGTTATTCTAAACTAGTTTCGGTTATTTCCAACAGCATAATTATATAGAAGACTACTTTTAGTTGGTTTTTTCTCTAAGGGTTGGAAGAGCGGTTTTATTCCAGAAACTGGGTGAACACAACAAGATGGTATGGATGGGAGAGGTTTGGGGTGACGAGAGAAAAAACAGCTACATTTTTTGGGGATATTTTTGTCAGTCCAGTGGTTGATGAAATCTGGACAATCAAAGTTGCATACACGGAATGGCGTCAAAGACCTTTATGCTCTTGCATTCAACTTCTGTTTTAATTTATGCACCTAAGTTATTTTTTAACCTCGCTTATTTCACAGTCCATCCCATTAAAACAATACTACTCTACAGCAAGATTAATAAGACTTCAAGTTGTGTTTGGTTGTATTGAAGGAATTTTTTTAAAAGAACTTTGTAAACTAAACACTACATTGACATGTTGACAGAAGTACATAATGTATAGATTTAGCCAAGCCTAAAAGCGGAGCTCCGTATTTTTGCTGGTTCTTAATAATGTCTATGAAATTAATAATAATTAAAAACGTCAACTCCAATTGCAGAATTTCTGCTAAGAATGACCATAAAATGTTAAAAAATGCTACCAGAAGAAAAAAAATCGGACCTGAGCCCGCGATCAATGAAGAAAACCAATGCCTGGTCAGCTGTCAACTTCAAAAAACACGTTTCCTCGATGGGCTCTAACCTGAGCCTGCGATCTGGTCTTGTGATACTGGTCAGCGGATAACTCTATTTGACAGCTGTCAATTGACCATAACATGGATTCCTTATAACAAAGATGTAAGATGATAAGGCTGGCAAGGTGTTTACAAGGCATGGCTATTTATGGCCACCATTTTATCACTGTCGTCGTCGCCGTCGCCGTCGTTGTGCGTACGCGCCCATGAGCAATACTGCTAGCCATGATAACCATGAGAAAATCAACTCATGGGTTTCGTTTTCTTTCCCATATGACTATGGGGCTCCGCTTGGCGGCCCTTGGGCACCGCCGGAGCTTCGCTAAAATCCATGATGCCATTGCGCTCATGCAACTTGGATTTGGCCAATCAACTTCTCCATTATTGGCCTGATGGACATCATCAAAAAATGCAAAACAGTCCACAGACTGTTTTTAGTAAATGCATCTCTATGCATAGTGGTTAGTAAAAAATGGCTAAGACAAAAAATTAATGTGCTTTTCCCCATGATTATTGCATAGCTGCGAACCAAAGGGAAGTGGCTTGTAACAAGCAATTAGAAATCAGTATTTTAAAATCAAATCAAAAGAATTTTGATGACAAAAGGAAATTTACATGAGCAAAATTAATTTTAGGGTGACATGACACTTTAAAATGATTGTATGTTGTTCTAGTTTGGTGATTTATGGAGGTTTCCATTTGGTGGATTGAGTTGTCCTGAGCAAAGAGTAGACAGAGGTGGGTATGAATGACTTTATACAGGTACTCAGAACTAGCAAACACTCAAGTGGTTATAATCTGAGAACCAGTAAAACCAAATTTTAACATTCAACCATTTCTCTCTTCTTGTCTCTGTGTTTTGAAGACCTTGACAGCGAAGTCGAATTGGGAACTCACAGCTTGGATGACGTCTTATCCCTTAAAGATGACAGCCAAATGCCGCAGCAGGCTCCAAGCTTTTCATCATCTTCATCTTTTTCAAGTGTAACTATTTTTGATTCAAATGGGGTAAGGATAATGTGATTGCTTAAGTACACATGACATTAAACTGATGTAACTGTAAACAGTTATTGCATGTATGTGGTGTTTCTAAAATGATAAAATAATTCTCTCCGATTGAACTACAGTAAACCCTGACTGTTCTGAACCACAGTGTACCCAACCCTAAATGTTAAGACAAAGTTCATTGCAATAGACCACATTCACGATTGCGGCCATGATGTTTTCATATTGCAATGCAAATTAGCCACGTTGTCTGCCAGGGGGCAAACATTGAAACAATGCCATTTCTTGGAAAATCGGCTTGTTTAAACAGGGAAGTATCTGTGGTAAAACCACATCTGAGAGCCAAGTTATGGAATACAGTCAACTCTCTCTAAGACGGAGACCATCGGGACTGGCCTCAGCTGTCCGTCTTAGAGAGGTGTCCGTCTTATAGAGAGTCATGACCCCAGGAATTTCAGATAAGAAAGCAAGAAAATAACTGTTTTAAGGTGGCTGAACACAGTATTGGAAGATTAGAGTACCTGTACTTCATCATGATTTCACATTTAAATGCGAACAGCTGATAAGCCCATATTTGGCATATATATTATTCAATACCACTGCAGTCTATTTCTGAAGTTGTTTTTTTGAAGTGGCCCGTTTCCATGGCAACGGAAGAGATCAAAATGCAGCCTTAAAAATCTAGTTTATTCCATTTTGCGGAAAATCTACTCATTAGATTTGGGATTAAAATTGCCCATATGTTAATGGTACTGTGGTATCTCTATGGCTGGAACTTAACACGATTCTGACAGACAGCTTTTTATTTACTTACAAAAATTCTGTTCTACTTTATTCTACTCATATTTCTGATTTCCTCCGTCAGATTTTCATTTTTGTACTTTAGGTGTTTCAGTCGTAATATTGTCTGAATGCATGCCAAAAATCATCAATTTCTAATGACTGGATTTCGAGAAAAATCCATTTATTTACATAAGGATTAGCCTGCATCGCAGACGGACAAAACCGCCGGTAAAGTCCCTTTGTACAACGGCTCCCAAAAGCTTGTTCCGTTTACAAGAATGTGTGTATTCATTTCTGATTGGCTACTATCATATTGCTTTCTATCGAGCCTTTTGATTGGTCCAATTTTAATTTACTTCACATGCAGCAGACGCACAGTCAACTGTGCAGTCACGTAACGAGTTAATAATTTTCCTTGCTTTTCCCGTGAAAGCAAAACGACGGAGATCAGTGATGAATGTTTGAAATCGATCAACTTCTACTAGAACGAGAAAACACACTAAAGACATTTCTTGGAGGCCACAATGTATTCGTGAATTTGACAACAGGATACAGCAAATCTTTTACTTTCCAGTGTCTTCCAATCGCACCGGAAGCGCTCGTGGTTCCAGTGTTGTCGTTGTGATATCACTGTTACGATCGCTTATGGAAGACGGAAGTCGCTTATCTTTTATGATAATGGAGTCCCAGCAGAAATTTAAGTTCTTCTTCTAACTTTTCTATCTGCTCAAGAAGCCTTCTTCGTTTTTTTAGTTCTGCAACACAGTTTTTGCAGATGTACTTGCTTATCGATCGGATCGATAAATCCAGACTATTCAATTCGGCAAGCATGTTGAATTGTTTCCACCCTTTCTCGAAAAAATACTCTGTCGTGACACTTATCTATTAAACGACAGCATAAATTACAATATGTGGACAAATTAGACACAGGCTTTTGACCTTTACGACTTTTGTTTTTCAAAGTGTAAGCTTCTCAAATTGTTGTGTGACAATTACACGATATAATATGAAACTAGCCAATCAGAAATGAATACACAGATCCTTGCAAACCTGCAGGGGGTGGGAACAAGCTTTTGGGAGCCGTTGCGCAGACGGACTATACCAAGGATTATGTGACACATCCGGCTGCAACGCAGGCTACATGAGGATCCGCTCACAATTTTTGAACACACTGCGCATGCGCCGTAATTTACCCCTCTTGGTAATACACAAAACTGTAAACGATGTTTTACAAGCTGGTGAGACTTCTTTGGTCATCAAGTTTGCTTTCATGATTAAAAGCCACGCCATGTTGGGTAATACGCCAACAACCCAGAGAAACTGTGTTCAGCCACCTTAAATTACAATACAATTTGGTTTTCACCTAGCCTGCAAAGCAGGCGGTTTTTGGGGGGGAACCAGTCGAAAACAGCGATCATGAAAGACCTGCCTCCATTTCCAGGGCGCGAACACTGGGGAGAGGAAAAAAGAGACGGGGAGGGGGTAGGGTGGAGGTTGCAAATGCTTTGGTCTTTTGTGATCGCTGTTTTCGAAGCATTCCCCTCACATAAACCACCTGCTTTGGAGGCTAGTTGTCACCTCCAAGTTATTTTTTGAATGGGAAAATGACTGATTTAATTTTAACTTGTACTGTATGTATTCCGCTGACAAGAAAACAGCTGCCAATTAAAAAAGAGTCACGTACTTAGTAATTTAAGAATTTTTCTTCCCAAAATCGTAATTTGCGGTCACATTCAGCACCTCACAAGTGTCCGTTGACGATTTCAAAGTGTCCGTTGTCCGTCTTATAGGGGTGTCCATTTTATAACGAGTTTGGTTACAGTAAAATGACTGAGAAACGGACGGGTCCAACACCAGGTGTCCGTCTAATAGAGGTGTCTGTCTTTTAGAGGTGTCTGTTAAGAGAGAGTTAACTGTAATGATTTTATTGTAAGGCCAGTGTGAAATAGTTACTTGATACCTTGACTTGTTAACTATGCAAGCCGTTTTCTTTTGTTATAAAGTGCCAAAATTACGTTAAAATTAGAATATTTAAACCACAAAACAGAAACCAAAGCATGGCTATGAAAATATTATCAGATTTGATAAGAAACCAGCTGAAATTTGTCGATTTAGGCTTGTTTGCCCCCTCACAAATCACGTGCCTAATTTGCATTACAATGTGAAAACAAACATGGCGGCTATCGTGAATAAGGTCTATTCTGTTGGACCTTGTAGTGTTAGATTAGATGTTCTTGGAGTCCTTGTGCTGTACTAATCACTGCTTTTGGAATGCCACGTGAAACTCTTCACTTAAGAAATTTCTGCATTTGGTACAAACACAGTGTTAACATTATAACTGTCTACTTTGGTTTAGGTTAGTACTTTTAGTTCTTTTGCATCTTCATTAAGTCGTGTTTATTGTTTTGTTGATAGGTTACTGAAAAAAGGACAACAAGGAGGGATTCGAGTGGGAAAGAAGAGGTGAAAAATAGTGTGTCATGTATTGTTGAAAAACCTAAATTCCATGAACTGCCGCTTATAAGCCCCCTCCCCCAATTATAGGGCAGTGCACCTGCAAACAACAACAAAAAAATACTTCTGATTTTAAGCCCCCCTCTAGTTTTTTCATTTAGCGACCAACGGAAGTCGTGTTTGGCCTGTCACTTTTTTATACATCATCCAAATGTATTGAAATGAATTTGATTCATTGACATTTTTAAGTTTGATTAAACCCTAGTCAATAGAAAGTGTATTTTGATCAGCAATGGCATAGCTCATTTCTAAGCGGTTTTTCTATTCCGATGATAAAGCCCTTCTGTTTATAAACCCTCCTAAAACCCCTTACGAAGTTGTGTAAGCCCAGGGCTTGTATTAAAGTGGCAGTTTACGGTAATCGTATGTTGTACATTATTCCCAAGAAAATTCTTGAGATACAGGGTCTGGCATAAAGGCTTGTAGACCACAAGACTATTGTTTAACAGATGTTCTATTGTTTTGTTCTTAATTCCTTGTAGGTAGTGATAACACGAAGAATTGGAGACAAGACTCATACTGTTACTCGGCGGAAAGATGAGAGTGGAAATGAAGAGACCCAAGTGGATATTGCAGACACAGACAAGAGTATGTAAAGTAATACCTAGGATGATTGCAAACAATTAATTAAGAACCTAGATTTTCCAAGTTAGTCTAAACAGTTTCTTATATAAATAGTGTTTACCAGGAAATTAGGCCAAACAGGTTCTTATTTCCGGTCGTTTATATAAATTATAATAAATCATCGTGTCATTATTTCATTACTTTATGAAGAGCTTATTTTCGTTGATTTATAAATTTTTAGTTTTGACTCTATTTTTAAAATAAGAACCTGCTTTAAAATTCTAACAGGTTATTTTGTACAGTCGTGCTAAATCGAACATTTTAGCGGGACAGGTTCTTAAATGCTAGGTTCTTATACGTGGGGTTTTACTATACAAAGATGGTAAATTTAACTGTATTCAGTTGTTAGAGCATGGGAACAGGGACAAAGAATAGTTTTCTCTATCTCTGTTGGGAGTCAAGCCTTTGACCTTCCACATTAGTCAGAGTAGTTAGAACACTCATCCAGTGTGCAGAACATCATGGGTTCAACTCCCATTGGAGACTCGTAAGGTTGTCGTTGTCCCATGCTCGAGACAAGCTTAACTTAAGTTATCTACTACAGTCGAACCTCGATTATGTGGCTATCTTTGCGGAAATGGTAATTTCCTGCTTATAGTTGTTGGCCGCTTAAAGGAAAGTTACACAAGGCGCGGTAGAAAAATCAGTCTAATTTTTTGCCAGAAAAGCGAAAGATCATCACTTACCTTAGGAACAGTGAAACCACATCACGCCGGGCAATTGTTGACCCAATTTGGGCCACGCATCTGTCCATAGTGTCCAGTCCCCCATGTGCAACATTTCGCTCGGTCGTTCGATATGCGACCAAGGGGTGTAGGCATCGTAAGATTTCTTCCATTTTCGAAGGACTGGTACCGAAAATGGATTTTGGCGCTAAATAATAAAATTCTTCGAACAGCGAGCTTTATTTTGATATATAGCTTGCCGTGGTTTCTATAGTATATCAGCTATATTCTTCCCTTCTAAAACTTGTATTGTCTGTTGTTAGAGACATGTGACGCAACCAACAGATTTGAAGGTTTTTTGAAGCAAAAGTTCACAGAGAAAGAGACTATATTTTATTATTCTTTCTGAGTAAATTGAAAGAATACGATCTGAAATGTGTTTCTATCGTTTCGGTTTGTTGCCGGAGGTCGTAGATTTCGCACAGAAATAACTTTTGTGTACCCGTGTTTCGATGACCCGCCGATCACTCAATGGGAAGCACGAGCAGGAGAAAAAGAAGACGTTCACAGAACGTGACACAGATGAATCGCTTTCCGATCGGAGAGCTGGCCAGAAAGAGAGCAACTCTTAGAACTGAGTATTTGTCAAGGTCTAAAGAGGTTTCCGGCCTACAGAAACAAATTCAGCGACTAAAGAGCAAAGTAAGTCTTGGTATTATTCTGTGTTAACGAAATTAAGCTTATATATAGTCTTGTAATTTTTTCGTTTCGTTAGTTTTGTTCATTTATTTATTATTTTATTGTCTTTTTATGTTTTTTTCATAACCCAAAGAAAGAAAAGACAGTAGAGACTTTGGAAGAACTGCAGGCAGACGCGACACCTGCCCAGAGAAAACTGACCTTCCAAGTGACCCAGAATGCGTCCACCATTAGAAAGAAAAGTCCAACTCAACTGACAAGCGAAGGGGCTATGGACTTGCCAAGACGAAGTGCTCACAGAAGGCAGTTGGAAACCCTTGTTGCTGCAGCAGAGGTTAATGGGGGGTCTATAGAGAACAGAGCTCCTGCACTAGATGGCATGTTCTCAACTATTAGTAGATATGGGAAGATTGCAGATATATCTAGGTATGTTTCATCATCATCTAAGTTCAGAAAGGCTACTATTTCCAAGATAAAAATGCAATGTGAAGAGTATGAGGAAAGTGAGCAGAATTTTATTAGATCCCTTTCCATGCTTTATGCAGGTGGGGTAATAAGTAAAGTCAAGTACCAGCAGACCAGAGCATCTCTTGTCATGGAAATTACAGGGAAACGTACCAAAAAGGGTTTCCTGTCCAAGAGAAGACTGGCATATGGGTGGGGTATCCCAGTTCCCAAACCCCTTCCATATAGGGTTCTCATCAATAAAATTGAACAGCTTGATATGGGGGATGTATTCTCAGTAAGGGAAACTTTGTGTGATGACCTTCCTGCGGATAAACATGTTGATGGGGTGTATAGAAACTTAGAGAATTTCCTGCTCATGCTTTGTGAATTTTATTTTGAGACTGATGAGTACCGGAAAGAAACTGAAAAACTAACCTGGTTTGGTGAGAGGGAGGGAGCATTTAAGGTTGCCATCGGGGGCGATGGAGCTCCATTTGGAAAATGGGACCAATCAATGTCCTGGTTGATAAGTTTTTTGAATGTGGGACCAAGGGTCGCCTCTCCCAATGATAATTTTCTATTGTTTGGTGCCAACTGCAAGGAGGACCATGAAGTGGTTGTAAGATACACCAAAAAATTAACAGCAGACATAGAGGTAATAGAGAAGAAGACTTACTCAGTAATGGGGAAGGACGTAACCTTTTCATTTGACCTTCTCCCTGGGGACATGGGAGAATGGGGAGCTATCAAATTCAGCAAAATATTTTTCTAGTTTTGCTAATGTCTCCCAAGATGATAGTGCTTCACTTACTGGGAAATTTGGAGTAACTCAAGATTGTAAGTGGAGACCCTGGGGGTATAGCCAAAGAGTTACTACTGCAAAGCAGGTTGTTGATTTCAAAACAAAAATCCCAGCTCATTTAGCTGAGAAAACAAAAAGGAGTAGAATAACACAATTTATTGCTGGAAAAAAATCCAGGCAAGAATTTCAACCCTATATTGGGAAGCTTTGTGACAAAGAGGTTGTTGAACCACTCCACTTGAAGAACAACGGGGTGCAGTATTTACATACAATGCTGCTTGATATTGCCATTTCTATCAGTAACCTTCCCAATAAACTAAACAGTCTTAGTGAACTCCCCCCTAACTGTGCAATTACAAGATATTTGAAGGCTATGGAAAATGATGTTAAAGCAGGGAGAATGAAAAAACAATTAGGCAAGTGGCTTCTTGAAGACAGGGGTAAAGACAAGGATTTTACATATCGTTTGACAGGTAAAGATTCAAGGCTAATCTTACATGGATTCATGTATTTAGTTAAGGCAATTCAGGGTGACTCAGAAGACCAAAAACTGCTAATGAAACTTCTGACAACTGTTTTTATTGGTATTAACCTCAGGGATTGTGCTGCAATTTTTTCAATGTACCACCTCACTGAACAGGATCTTGCAAAACTTTCTCAGTTGTGCCATGATTACTTTACTGCAGTTGTTATGTTTGGTTCTTCAGTATCAGGCACTGTATGGAGTATTGGACATTTAGTCTATGCTCACTCCCAGCTAATGTTTGACAAATATGGTACAGGGTTGGGTATCAACACAATGCAGGGCAGGGAAGCTAAACATGTGCAAATTGCTAGCTTTGCCAGAAACAGCCAGTACAAACAACGCTGGTATCAGGTTTTTAGGCATGACGACATTAGCAAGCTATGGCTTCCTGTCAAGCAGCCCTCACTTTTAGCCTACCACCAGTCACATGACACTCTCATTCCTACCCGCATCCGTACGGATCCCCAGCATTACTGCTACTGTGGCTTGGCTAAAGAGGCTGACAGTGAACATTGCTTGTTCTGTGGACATAAACTCATGCAGGAGATTAAGAAATCTGTACGTGATGGGAAACCAACACAAGAATGTTTAAGGTACTCAGATTGAATTTAGCACATGTAAGCTCAGGATGCAATGTTATCCTTAGAGTATTTAAAGCATGGCTGTACTGTAGTGATCACCCAGTTGCTCTACAAAATTAACTTTAATTTGGTCTCTGACAAAATTACTAAATTATATATTTTCAATTGAGTTAATTGTCTATTTTTTGTGGTTTTCCAGAAGGATTTTTCATTGGCTGTTATGTAGGCTATTTGTTCCCCTAAGAGATTGAGATATGTAATTTTATAATGTCTAGGGGCAGCCAAAGTTGTTGTTACAGCACAGCCTTGTGATAGGAAGTTATATAACATCTTTATTCATAAAGTGTACTATTATAAATGATAATTTCAACTTTTAGTTATTATATCAGACAAACCACATAATTTGTAATCAAAAAACATGAATTCTAAGTTGTGAGATAATTATATAGAGTATATATTATAAAAATTATTTGTATAAAAAATGATCAGACTTATATTATATTATGTTTCTCTTTCAAATCATTATAAAATATATTCATCATTAAAGGATGTACTATTTCAACTTTCAGTTAATATATATCACAAACAAACCATATTATTATATCTATTTGTAATCAATATAAACAGGAATAATTATATATATAAAAAATTATATTATAGAAATTATTTGTAAAAAAAGATCAGACTTAATTCATTTATAAATTGAAATGTTTCTCAAATCATTAAAGGAAAATGATTGAACAACTACAAGTGTCATTGATATGAGTTCTCTATTCAATGTTGACTGATACCAAAACAATTCCAGTATCCATAATGAAATGCTGCTTTCAAGACCTCTTCCTTAGCATTGTAAACCATAGTTCCTTTCTTCTCATCATTGACAATAAGTTTTGCCTCTCCTTTTCCTTCACCAAGTTGTTTTTTGAACCCACCACAATCTTCAAATTGGTCAAAAAGGTTGCACAATCTTCTTAAGCTCGAAAATGTTATAGTCACTGATCCAGGTTTGTTTTCAACCTCTATCCCATATCTTGTTATGCCAAGAATCTCTTTTTGCAAAAGATTGAAAACCTCCTGAGGCATGGGAAGCTCAAAGCAAATCATCCATGGATGCAGTTTGCTCATTCTTGGGCTAAGACGGCGATAGACGGCGGTCTTGGCGCGGATCATGCATCGTTCTAGAATCGGGTAAAGCTGGCCGATGCTATATTTGGGTCGATCTCGAATACCTCCAAACTTTGCTTTCACTACCGTTTCAGCAAGCTTGTTAAGCTCTTTGAATGTTATATCTAAATCCCTAAGTTTATGTGCGTTTGATATTCGCCGCTCAAATTTTGATTTCTCTTGCTTCAGTGCCTCTTTTATTGAAGTTATTAGTTCGCCTTCGCTGGTTTCATAGTGATCCGCCATCTTGAATTTTACTTAATTGAACCCCAGATCCCTCGCGGCCAAAATGAAAGTTGGCCCATTTTCGAGCTAAAATTTCCTGGCGTGCATCAAGGTGATAAAAGGCGTGTTCTTCGATACACTCGACTTTAATCTCGTCTAGTTTGGTAGTGAGTAACTGAGAGGAGATAATTGGATAGTGGCTTGAATGGGACTTTACACCAGCAATGATGATGATGTAGTAGTAACAAGGATAATTTCAATTTTTGTCAGATGGCAGTGTTTCAAACCGACAGCTGGCGCCCCTTTCCTCCATTTACGAATCAGTGCTGGAACAGTTCTTTCCGAAACGAAGATAGCACTATGGAGGCTACTTGAAAGTACAAGAATTCCTAAGTTTTACAAGAGCAATAAATGTGCCAACGTTTGAGGAAATTTGGAAGACCACTGAAGTGTGATGCACTTGGACCTCGTGTGCTATTATCAAAGGGCAAGTAGCTTCATTAAAAAAAAAAATGAGTTTTCCGTCCCTTCGCAGGGGGAAATTTGGTAACTGGTTGACTAGCCCTAGCGGAATCTTTACTCTCCAGACAGATTTGTAAATAGTTTCGTAATTTCCGATGACACAAAAAGAGGCAAAGTCTTTCTCTGTGATAGCGCTGTTATGATAGACTAATTATTGCTCATACAACTAAATTAGACTACTGTCTCTGACAGAGTATTATACCACAAGTATATTATGTCATTGATTTGAATAAAGCAATTATTCCATGAAATGAAAGAGTTGTCATTTGCCATTCCCCATCATTGACATCAATTCATCCTTCTATGCTGCCCTTTTGCCTTCTCTCATGTTTCCTGGTAAACGCCTTGAACTGTGAAGGAATTGACCAGGAACATCCAACATACGATCCCTGCGTGATTTTTGTGGGTTCTCTCATATCCTTCAATGCGTTCCCTTGGTCCATTGGTTGCTGCTTTTCCCGTGCGATCCTCTCAAACCCTTATTTTGGGAAAATGGCTCGTGTACTTTTTATAGCATTTAAAAGTTACGAAAAAACGAACATCAGTTGTTGCACGACCGAGTCAGAAGGGGCGTGGGTCTATTCCTTGGTTGACGTCACAAACTGATTTGCGTGCATGTTTACAAAGACTTGAGGCGATGCAAATCAGTTCGTGACGTCAACCCAGGAATAGACCCATGCCCCTTCTGACTCGGTCGTGAAACAACTGATGCTCAGTTTTTCGTAACTTTTAAATGCTATAAAAAGTCAGCATTTGGTAAAAAGGAGAAAGGAATGGTGTAACACGTTTCGAACCAGACACTTTCATCAACAAGGCGCAAATAACTGTAAATTGTACATTTTTATCCCTTTAATTCAGTTAAATCTGCAATGTGGCAAATAAACGGTATATTTATTTATTTACCTTTGTTTATTTATTTCATTCTACGGTTTGCTACAGATGTCAAATATCACAAGGCAGTCGCTTACATGTAGTTTGTAACAAAAATAGCTTTATTTTATGCTGTATTAGTAGGCCATTTCAGAGTTCTCTTTTGCCTCAGTCTCAAACGAGTCTAAGTGCGATTTCAACCATTCAAATGAAATGTGTTTTACTTGCATGTTCATTTTCATGCCAAGCAACTAATTTTCGTACTTAGCCTTATTTTGAAACTGTGGCGATTGCAAAAGGGTACTCGGAAATGGCCTATTATAACACTACAAATCACAAAATCAACAGAATTGTAAAAGATCTAACTACAAGCTGAAGTTTAGCACACTAAAATACTTATGATAGTTTCTTTTCAGTTCATAGGCAAACAATCACACTACACAGCATATTTCATATGTATGCGCTTGCCAGAAACGTAGACTCTACATCAAATTGAACACAATCATCCTAACGCGCGGAGCCACATATATGGGCTGTTGCCTGTGCTTGGAGGAATCGGCAGGATTTAAGGCAACTGAGCATCACACAGCTACTTTCATTCAATATAATTCGAAGCTTCTACAGAATATCAAGAGGGCTGATAAAGCACGTTAAGTTGCTTCTCAACAGCATCAAAGTATTCTTCGGTGGAGCAGTAGTGATCTCGCTTCACACTGGAAACAAAACAAAAATAAACTTGAGTTCTGATCAAAGTGGAAATATAATATAAACTATTCTAGTGGAGGGGTTTTGTCTCGGCACCATTCAGGACTCGACAATCGTATCTTGGTTTACTTAAAAACCTGTTACTTCCTCTAACGATTTTTCTTTCAGAACGAATTTTTAATTTGTCGAAACAACAAACTTACAGTGGATGACGGGGGTTCCTTATAACTTTCCAAAAATCAAAAACAGGGTGGACAGAAAGCTTTGAAATAGGTTCTGTAAATTCTGGAATGAACTGGAAACAGTTACTTTTAATTAAAAAATTAAACTTATTTCACGTTTAACTTACTTGCTAAGTCCATAGATACAGGCAGCAAGATCTTTAGTCATGTTACCAGAATCAACAGTATCAACACATGCCTTCTCTAGAGCCTTACAGAACCTGGAGAAAAGAAACAATGCCCTGGTAATTAACTGTAGTTTTTGCCTGTATGGCAGATGAATCTTTTTGTTATAATCAACTCTTCAAAGGGGCAGCGTCGCGGTGTGCCAGTATGGAACCCTCTGAATGACAAAATTTAAGGGTTCTTTGAAAGAACTGGGAATTTAACAAGCTCTGAAGTCGTTTTGTCCCTTTTGCCTGATTGCTTATAGACAAGTTACTTTTCACATTGGCTTGACCCGTCGATTGTCACGATGCAACTACGGTATTTCTAGAGTGGTAACTTTCTGACCTAAAACTTTCTGCAGTGTATTTCAAAAAGTTCAAAGCTCGATACACCATTTTTTTTTAAGTAAATGCAGATTCCAAATGATATGATGCTCTGGGGTCAAAATGCAATAAATAGCTCCAACGCAAGGTGTATTTTTCACTTTTCCATGAAAATCTGCACATACCCAATTTATGCCATTGTTCCTCTACATGTATGCACACTGACTTTCAGTACTCCAGAGCCTGTCTACTTGAAGAAGAGCTATCTCTGGTTATCTCCATACAAGCAGGCCCTTATTGCTACTTACTTGCAGGAACTAATTTCGAGAAAATAGAATGGGCAAATTTCGCGAGACATAAATTTCACTATTTGGCAGAAAAATCATGTTGAAAGGAACCAAATCTCGCGAAAATTCAACAAACAGGTAATCTCAAATAGGCTAAATCTGTAATTTATAATGACATCATCAAAAACCATTGAACAGAACAATAAAAAACGTAAATTAGATTATCATGTTACGTGGTCAATAGTACATAGTTCAGTATAGACAAGATGTTCTTTCTTGAAGTGATTCGAAGAAAGAGAGCGTGAACATGTTTAAACTACTGTAGGATTGGGATCATGGCTCTACATTTCGCGTCATTAACTTTTGCGATAACTTCTTTTTTTCGCGGGTCCCGTGAAAATAAGTAACAACAATAAGGTAGTCTACATACTTTTTCAGTTCAGCATTCTTGTCAAGCCTTGCTCGGTGACGCAGACCTTGAGTCCAGGCAAAAATGCTGGCAATGGGGTTAGTACTTGTTTCATTGCCCTGAAAATCCAGAGAGATAAACACATGCGCCTTTGTTACACTGACAAACTACAGTAAAGTGCTGGACAAAACAAAAAATACGTTACACATGATAACAATAACGTGAAGAACACTTAGTGCAGTCCCTTGATTTGGCAGAGTATGTGTCACGCGAGCAGAGCGCGCTAACCTCGCAATTTTGTCAACAGAGTGCGCGCTTACGTTCACGCGCAATATTTTGATTGACAGCCAAAAGTGGCGTCACTGGTGGAAAAATCCACCGGTGGCGTCACATTTTCAGAAGTAGCGCGCTGCAGGTGAGACAAGTCGCTTGTTCCACGCCGCCATTTTGATTTTCAAGCCAGCGCGCGCCCTCCATATCTAGCACTCGGTCTCCTCTCCCTCTCTCCAGCGCGCTCTCCCTCCTGCGCCCTCCACGAAGCGAATCAAATGAGCGACATGTAGCAAGTCTAGGTGACACCCTACAGCAACTTTTACCTTTTGGTATTCCCTGTAATGTCTTGTCACAGTCCCATGGGCGGCTTCTGCCTCGATTGTCTTGCCGTCCCCACATACAAGAACACTTGTCATCAGACCAAGGGAACCAAACCCTACAGCAGATACAACCAAGCAAACATTCACAACATGTATATCCAAGTTTCTTGTGCTACATCGTACTCGTATATATATAAAAATATATGGTTGTGCAGAGATATAAAATTTGCCTTCGAGTGTTCAACTCGAACGCAGTCTGCGGCCTTTCCCTTCACCAAGGAAACACGGAAAGCCGTAAAACTCTAGAACTCTATTTTTCAAATCGGCACTCTTAACCCTCACGGTATCAACGAACGCTTTTCATTCAACTAATTTATTCCGAAGTTTTCACGTTACCAGGCACCAGCCAATAGCGAAGCTCCATCTTTCTGTATATAAAAACACACGACGCACAATTCCTTGATTCGCTCCGACGAAGGGCTAACGCTCGAAACGTCAGCAATTGAATCTCTTTACGGTGGCCAATTGACATTATCAACCCAGTTGATAAAACCAAATTATATTGTTATACTTCCCACCGACGCAGCACCACAGTTTCATTAGAAACTTACCCCCTCTATCCATCTCACGAGTAAGGTTGCATTCACTCGTGAAATATCCAGTTGAACATGAGAAGACAAATTTTATATCTCCAAGCAACAATGTATTATTTTGTTTAAATTGTAAACATGTTTTAACGAAGTTTTTGACAATTTTCCAATTTACGAAGATTCTACGATTGTGGCCTGAAGGTCACATGGACGTTTCCGATTATTTTCCAAAATTTTATGAAGGTTGCCAAAGATTTCTGAGGTTTGCCACCGACTTCCAATATCAAACACGAAGTCATTGATATCATCACATGTAAAATTATCATAATTTTACATGCGTGTTTAATTACCGTTTTTCTCAGGGGCAAAAATCCATTTAATTAAGGCACTACAGTTTACACAATAAAAAAATATCAAAGGCCTTTACTGTGAAATTTATTCATTTGATTTTCTTATTTCTTTTATCTTGCATAGCTGTGGGCATACCACCTTTTATTTATAAATAAGAATAAAATAATAAGTTCTCACTGCCATTTTTTCAATAAACCTTTGTTTCATGGAAGAACATTTTTTAAAAATTGCTGCTTCAATAACATCCATCCTTGAACCAAGAAGACATTGTAATCAATTATTAGAAATGAATTTGGATCTACAAAGTGAAGGAAACTAACGCACCTGGTTACTGAAATAAATCATATTACCTTGGGCAAGAGTATCAGACTGTACGTCTCCATCATAATTCTTTGCAGCCCAAACAAACCCACCAGGGGACTTAAGAGCATATGCAACCTAAAAAAATTTATATGGTTAAATTCATCTGGTGAAGAGTTCACTACTAAAAAATGTTATAGATTTCCTTCATTATCTATGTGATATGTATGTTTATATGTTGTGGTCCTTGTTAAACTTTATTCTGCATAATATTGTTTTTCACAAAATTCTTCATGGTTGCCTATGTAATAATAATAATAACAATAACAATAACAATGATGATAATAATTGCCCCCGCAGGGTTTTGGCCCAGACGGCCAAAACCCGAGGAGGCACCCTAGAAGCCCCCGCGTATAGAGAGGAATATTTCGCCGTACCAGAAAAAATCTCGATTTGTGAGAACACGCTTCGCAAAGGATTGCCCAAAAGTATGCAAAGGATTGCCAAAACTTTGCTGGGGGTCAAATAAACAGTTTGAATGAACAAGCGAAGGATTTGTGAGTTTCTGCATTGGCAAGTTCAAAGGTAAGGTTGTGCGTATAGTTTTCTTCTTAATTTGCCGAAAATCGTATTGAAGTTCATTCGCTCTAGAGTCAAAATTGTAGAAACTGGCATTGTTCATAGAGGTCTTTGAAGAAACTCGCACAAATTTACATATCTGCTCATCGATGTCTTTGACCGAAAGACACGGTCACACTTAGATTTGTCAGACACAAGGTAAGATGAAGGTCAGAAAAAGAAAGAAATTTTTTAAGGTCAGGATAGGGAAACTCTTAAAAGTTTTTAAAAATCGGTGAAAAGTCAGGAAATTATATTTTCTGTCGGTAAAATGATCCATTTGTGTGACGTCTGGAGCAATACGGTTTTGATCAGTGGTCTTCGGTAGTTAGTACCATTTAGTACAATAAATAGTATAATTTCAAGGCTATTTTTATTCAACACGTTAATGTTCAATGTACAATAAATTTTCCAATAAGATTTCTATTTTTATATGAATATTTACATCACTTTCATAAATGACAAGGTTGAAATTTTTAAGAAATATTTACAAATAAGCCTTAAAACTCTTCCACTTCAAGAAAAGATATATTTTATAATGTTCATGTTCAGATTAAAATTATATTCAAAATATTTAAAAAATAACATTTTTAAGTGTATGACAAATAGATACATATATCGTTATTGTTTGATTAAATTTTTAAAAATGTCCTGGTGTCTGTTTTTACTACAGTGGATAAAAGACATCAACTCCCTAGGTACGACTACTTTCAACAAATCTGTCAGTTTGTGCTCTCTACATTTATTTAAAATAACCTAGCCTCCCAGATAACAAACAAGGGTTTGGAAGCATAAACGGTTTTCCCTGTACAAAACCTCACTTCACAAGATATTCTATGCACCATAATATAAAAAAAAATCAGGGCAGCTCTAGTGAGAACTATTACTAGTAATAATAATAATAATAATAATAATAATAATAATAATAATATTTTTTTATGAAACAATTAACAGCAGAAAAGCAATTTTTGAAAATTTTACCTGTCTTTGTTATTGATCCAGTGATATTAATCAAACTAAAATGTAAACACAAAATAGCTGGCAAAATAAGCTAAAAAGTCATGAAAACGATAATTGTTTGACCTACCATGTCATCAATAAGTCTGTGTTCATACCAGATTCCGTGCTCCTTGAACTGCTCTTCATAAGCCCTAAATACAGTTCAACGAATACCCCATTACAAATAATCAAATGTATACAAAATATGTCCTAACTGTACAATATATTTGTTAGTCAAAATCTTAAAATTATTAGGGGATTGGGTTGATTTCTGGTCAATCCTTCCAAAATCACTCATCATTTGCTTGCATAGGTGGATTTAGGGGAGGACCCGAGGGGGCCGCGGTCCCTTTTCTTCTTGTATTTTCAAAGCATTTTTGTATTTTCAAAACGTTTTTGTAACCTATCTTCCTAAATGTTATTGTTACGTAACTTTGTACCACAAATATGCCCACAATGCTGTATTCTGCATCTCCAGACTTGGCCCCCCCTTTCTGAATTTTCTGTATCTTCCCCTGGCTTGTTATTGTGCAGAAATTGCTCCTTCATAATTATCAAGAGGAATTTCATTAAAAAAAAGGGGAATTTGAATACAATTTCAGCAGGGAGCAATTTTTGGCAATTTTTCATTACATGGCTTGATACTTGAAAACATTGGCCAATTTTTTCAAGATTCAATCCATCCAAGTGTTAATAGCTTTAATTAATGTAAAGTAGTACTTTTGTGGTTGGAAACAAAACTTGACCATTATTGTTGAATTTCTACTGATGCATAAACAGTTTTTAGTTTTTTAAAGTAATGCTACAGTAGTGTGACAATGCCCCTTTAAACCACAATTGAATTGACAAATATCCAGCTTAAAATGAGTACGTTATAGTAGAAAAATATGTGTGTGGTTTTCAAAACAATACCCCAACAGACACACAGAAGTCTGAGTTAATTACCGTAAATAAATCTCTTCAAAGATGTCCTTAAATCTACCGTCATATTTCTTGAGGATAGTGTTCTTGGTGCTCATATACAGTGGCCACTCCTTACTCAGTGCATATTGGAAGCAGCTATGAGCAAAATCCCTAATGGACTAAAATGCAGGTTCAGTTAGCTAACTATCAAGTAACTTTTTTTTATTCATGTGTAGTATATAACTGAACTGCGGCTATAGATTAAAGTGAAGAATGATCATCACAGTTAATTTCCAATTGAAGCAGTTGGAAAGAAGAACAGGGCTTGAAAAACCCCCATCCGGATGTCCGGGACAAGTAGATTTTCCCTTCGGGCAAGTAACGGTCTCTCCTTCCTTGCCTTATGGGCAAGGATCCAGGCAAGCCGTTTGCTGACTAAATTTTTGATAACGATTTTGAGAAGAAAAGGTACAGTGTGAGCTTTAGGCTCAAGGGTAATCAAGTGTTTAGATGAAGCTTGACGAAAATTAAAATTTATAGCGATGTTTTGTTGATTGCGTGACGTGCGCTCACGGCTCAGAAGTGGTTGCCTAGCACGTGATCAAAATCTGCCCCCATCAAATTTCTTTCCAGGATAAAAATAGCCGCGTTGGGAACGAAAATGCTGCGTTTATTTCTTAATTTTAGCAATTTTCTGCAAGCATTGTTCAGTTTCTCTATACAAAACTTAACTCAACAATGATATATTAATTAAAACTGAAGAAATTGTACGCAAAAAAACTGAGCAGTCGCATATTTCTACCGCAAAAACGAAGCAAGCATTTTTGATGCTAAAATCCAGATAAAACTCTGTTTTTGGCGAACCATGCAAGTTGGGCGCCTCCGTGGGAAATGAAAAGTGTTATATTATTAAAAAGAAATGTATAAGTACCGGGTAAGTCATCAAAATACTTTCAGAGTTCCTGGAAGATGACTTAGAATAGTGTTTCTTTCAAATGAACACGTTTTCCCTCGACTGAAACTATTTTTCATTCACCCAAATGGAAAAATATGCTCTCGCTGGCTTTTCAAAGTTGTGGAAGTATAACAATATAATGGCGTAAACATGAAAGTGATCAGCACTAAGAGGATTACAGTCAAGATGGGTTTATTACATTAAACCACGCCTGTAGTTTGACTTCCATTCTTGGGTTCATGAATTATTAATGAGTTTGAAAACTTGGGCAAGCGGGGAAGTGCCCCGGGCAAGCAAAATTTGAGGGTTACTTGCCCAACGGGCAAGGTAGAATTCAAATATTTTTCGAGCCCTGGAAGAAGCCTGAAAAAAATCAGGTCTTCAACAGGATTCGAACCCATGATTTCTGTGATACTGGTGCAATGCTCTACCAACTGAGCTACAGTTTGTATGAAGCCGCACACTGGGAGCAAGGTGAATTTATAGAGTTCATATTTTCCCACGAGGAATGAAATTATGTGTAGTATAAATGAAATAATTCATATTTTGAACTGCGGATATAGATTAAAGTGAAGAATGATAATCGTAGTTAATTTCCAATATAAGCAATTGGAAAGAAGAAGCCTGAAAAAATCAGGGCTTCAACAGGATTTGAACCTGTGAGGTCCGCGAAACCAGTGCGATGCTCTGCCAACTGAAATATTAAGCCACACATTGGGAGCGAGGTCAATAGTGTCTCAGTTTATCATTACAGTTCAGTTATTGTATAGCGATAGATATGACTGCTAAAATATGTGAATCTCATCAGTAGGAGATCTTAGCTAGCTCTGTTGAGCTTTTCTAAGAAGACCTCCATTTGTTAACTAATCTAATTTTCAAATGACAGAAAACATGACATTTACCTTTCACTCATTTTTGGGATGGTCGACTTGTCCATGTGACAAGAGCTAATTTGCCGACATACAAACGCCCTTACAAACACTATATACAAAGTGGATCGACATCTGCTATTTGTGTTGAATGATATTCTATGGTTCTTCTGTGTTATATGGGTATACATGTAGTGTAGCCTTTTAAATGGTCATTCTATTGCTATCGAGCCTACAATAAATACCAGGCTGTAGACAATTATTTTGAGCTCAATAATCTCAAAATCAGTCCTGAAAACAATATTTTTTTATATATTAAAAAAATTGTACTGAAAACAATATTATGGCTTAGACAAGAGAGCTTCCGGACTCAAGAAATTTTCATGTTTTCAATTGTAACACAAAATTTGCTGATCTCTATAATGTTTCACTATTATGCTTCTGTCAGTTAATTACCTCATCAGTGTTATACATGCCCATCGTTACACCTCCAGTGCCGGTAAACTCAAACACTTCAGTTGTGAGCTTGCCGCTTCCATCAGCTGGATTGTAGGAGATTTCAAACACTCCAGGTCCATTGACAACAAAATCTCTGGCACGGTACTAGATTTATAATCAGTTTTATCGTAAGCTATATGATCATGATAAAACGTATTAAAATGTAAAATGCATAATATTATTATAAGAATCTGATTCACCTGACAAATTAATAAAAAATTGTCAATTAAATTGTCAAATTGAGGTCCAAGAGGCGATACTGCACCATAATTACTGACAAAACAATATTTGCCCTAACATAATTATCATTTGAAACTTGATTGTAATGCCATTCCGAGAAAATGTTTGTGCTTTTGCAGAGGGCACATTCAGACATTTGGGTGCTTAAGATGGCTTTCTACAAAATTATATCATATAGCAGTGTGCAATTCAACATAATCAAAATGAAGGCACTTTTCCTTAAAAATACTTCAGATCAATCAGATTATTACTGTATCAGTTGCATGTTGAAAAACCTGTTTAGTGGAACAAATGAATATGGGTGGGACCACCCTTAGCAATAGAGCAACAACATGCACACAAATGCACATTCTGTATTGTTTACCCCACGAAAAATTCAATCATTGCTTTCTTTCTTTCTTTCTCAGAAGTCAGGTGAAGTAATCTGAGTTGATCAGGATTGGTTATACCTGATCACCATGAGCATGTCTTCCAATCACAATTGGCTTCACCCATCCAGGAACCAGTCTGGGAACTTTTTGGCAAATTATCGGCTCACGGAATACAGTACCACCCAAGATATTACGAATTGTGCCATTGGGGCTTCGCCACATCTTCTTCAAGTTGAATTCTATGAATAAAAAATCAAGGCAACTGAACAGCTATGCTAAGATCACTGATAAATGTGGCCAATCATTACTAACATAAATTACCAGTAGGTAGAGGAATGCAGTTGCCTTATGGTACTTCTCTCGTGTTCTTAAAAATTTCTGGGTACTTACATAACTCAACAGTGCACTTTGTTTATTATTTCATAATTAAAATTGAAATCAAGTGTTCAAAATACTAGCTTTTAAAAATTCATGTGGCTAAATGTAATTTAGGCTAAGTTAAACGCGAACAATGCTGGCCAGCGGTCGCTCCCTGGGCTTTGGTGCGGGGCGGCCTGGGGCTTTACGCAGGGGTCCAAGCGTGGTTTACAGTTCGGCTTCGGATGTCAAGTCTTTCCGCGTTTGCTTTCGCTACTGGATAGTTCGCTGAGTTTACTCGCTCGTTCTTTCGCTCGCTTTTCTTGTTTTTGGAGGTGGCCTACCTTTCCGTGATGGGTTCTCGTGCAACGAACAACAGCCTGCAAACGGCTCCCCTTATGACTACGCCATCAACAGGCGATGATGATGTTACGAATGTTCCTTCGACGTCGCGGTCTGGTGGCTCGCTCGAAGGCTTGCCTGCCGTGGATTCTAGTGGAGAAGCTGGAATTTCTCCGGCGATCGTTTCGTTGATCACACAAACAGTTCGGGCTGCTTTGGCTGCTGAACGTGCTGATAATCCTCCCTCATCGCTGGTCTCGACACTGCCGATACCAAGTGTTTCTCGCCCATTGCTTCCTTCGACCACGACGATTGCTTGTTCAGGGGGCGTTCCTCCTTTGCTGTCCAGCTCAACGCACGCCTTTCTGACCGCTGGTGCTGGAGTTGCCGGGCCTTCGCTTCCAGGTAGGCCTATTCAGTCTATGTCTCCCGTTGTGCCTTCCTTTGTGTCTACATTTGCAAATCCGTCGATGTCCGCTTTCAGCTCGGCGAATGCGTACAATTTGCCGACCGGTGCGACTCGCGATGTCGCAGTTCGTCCTGCCGTGCCTGCTTCCCCTGTTGTGGATCAACCTTTCGTCGTTGGCCCTGGGTTTTCGCCTGTGCCGGCTAAGCTTGTTGCTCAAATCGTAGCCGGCAAGTACGTCGACTTGAGCGATCTGTTGGCGGTTAATCTGGTGCAGCAGGATTCGGAACCGCAGTTGTTGTTGGACGGCCGTCTCGTGCTGACTTCTCAGCCCAAGAAGCAGCGGCGTCGCATCGAAGATATCGCCTCATGGATGGAGGCCTTCGCCATCTTCTCGTTAATTTTGGTCTCCAGTTTCCCCCATCGCTGGAAAGATCTCATGCAGTACCAGCTGTTGATCCTGCAGACTTATCGCCATTTTTCCGGTCGAGTTTGGCTCGCCTATGACCAAGCGTTCCGTGAGCACGCTGCCGCTACTCGTCTCACAGATTGGTCATCCATGAATGTTCAGCTATTCAACTTTCATGCAGCTGGCTCGTCAGTTCGTAGTTCTTCGTCGACCACCTCAAATGAGTCGCCCGAGCCCCCTGGTTCATCTTCCTCAACCGTCCTCTGCAAATCATGGAACAAGGGGCGTTGCACTGCCCCGTTCTCGTTTTGCCGTTACGCTCATCGGTGCAGTGTTTGTTCAGGCGCTCATCGGGCTTCGTCGTGCACCAACCAGTCTTCCAAAGACGGTGGGGACCGCATGAAACGTCGCAGTCGTTCCCCAAGCGCTTCTGGGTCAGGGTCTCAAGCTAAGGCTTGTCGCAGTTAACTTGCCCTCATGGCCTCCGAGACGTTTTCGTGACGTTGCTTTCTCGTTGTGTTACGCTCGTTAGTTAAGTTTTTACATGACTATCGTCTAGTTGTTAGGTACATGGACCGTCTAATTTTGTTGTTGACTCGAAGCGCGGCATATCTGCACGTGTTTTTCTCGTCCCTTAGGTTGTTTACGTTGTCATATTTCATCACCATTAGAGTTTGTTGTGTTAGGTCTCTGCCTTTGTTGAACTGGGTCTCGACTTCGATGTTTGTATTCTGCGTTAGCGCTAGGCGTATCTTGGTAGAGTATCTAGCCTCGTTTAGGCCTTAGGTTGTGCTTTCGTATTAAAATTGGTTGGTTGTCGTCCATTGTCAAGCATTGTTTCCTTATGATTTTACTGTTCTCAGGGTGTCCCACCTTTCACCCCGTGTCTGTGGTTTCCCCGCTAAATGTCTCGCAGTTTACTCTGGACTTGGCTGAGCACCCCGATCGGCAAGCAGTGACTTACGTTCTTGACGGCCTTGAGCACGGTTTTCGTCTGGGCTTCCAGCCTGCTCGCAGACTCAGAGCCGCCAAGAGGAATAAACCTTCAGCCTTCCAGAACCCCCATGTCATTGACGAATATCTGGCCAACGAGGTGGCTCGATTTCGAGTCGCAGGCCCCTTCGGTTCGATCCCCTTGCCTAACCTACATGTTAGCAGTTTTGGGGTTATCCCCAAAAAAGGTCAACCTGCTAAGTGGCGCCTTATTGTAGATTTATCATCCCCCCAGGGGTCTAGTGTCAATGACGGTATCGATCCTGATGAGTTTTCCATGCATTACATTAAACTCGATCAGATTATCAGCATGGTTCTAAAACATGGGCCTGGGGCCTTAATGGCAAAGTTTGATGTCAAGGCTGCATACCGCAACATCGCAGTGCACCCGGATGATCGGTATCTCCTGGGGATGAAGTGGCGTGGCCAGTTCTTTGTTGACTTGGCCCTTCCCTTCGGTCTCCGTTCTGCCCCTTATATTTTTAATTCAGTGGCTGATATGGTGGAATGGATAATTCTCAATAGGTATAATGTAGCAGACCTGATGCATTACCTCAACGATTTCCTTACGGCGGGTCCTGCTGGCTCAAATCAGTGTGCCCAAAACTTACAGACCTCGCTAGCCGTCTGCTGGTCACTTGGCCTCCCTCTTCATCCTGGCAAATGCATTGGCCCTGCTACTCGCTTGGTAGTTTTGGGCATTGAGTTAGACTCTATTGAACAGTCCGCCCGTCTCCCAGCCGAAAAACTTGCCAATTTGCAGGAGCTGATTCAGTCTTGGCAGTCCAGACGGTGGTGTACAAGACGTCAGCTGGAGTCTTTGATTGGCCATGTCCACCATGCGGCCAAGGTAGTCTGGCCTGGGCGGACCTTTCTGCGGCGCATGATCGATCTCCTCTGCTGTTTCCGTGCTCGCGATCACCCCATCCGCTTAAATTCAGAATTCCAACTGGACGTACAATGGTGGCATGAGTTTTTGGCTTCCTGGCATGGTGTGAGCTTCTGGTTGTTTCCAGGGATGTCTGCCCCCACGGACGTGGAAGTCACTTCGGATGCAGCTGGCTCCCTGGGTTTTGGCGCTTACTTTAACACTGAATGGTTCAGTGGTGCCTGGGCCCCCTCACAAGCAGATCAGTCCATTGCTTATAAAGAACTTTTCCCTGTGGTGGTAGCCTCGCATGTTTGGGGTTCCCAGTGGTTTCGGCGCCATGTCCTTTTCCGATCAGATAACGAGGCGGTGGTTCACATCTTACTCTCGAGAACGTCCAAGGTGCCCTGTATTATGCGTCTCCTCCGTCTTTTACTATCTGCAGCTGCCCGCTTTAATTTTACTTTCACCTCTCAACATATTCCTGGCATTCATAACAACATTGCTGATGCTCTTTCCCGCTTTCATTGGCAGGAATTCAGGCGTTTGGCCCCCTGGGCGCAGCCCTGCCCTGTTCCAGTCCCTCTTCAGCTTTGGGAGCTCTTGATCCATCCTCTTTAGAGGCGCAGTGCCACAGCTTTCTGGTGCAAGGGTTGGCTCCATCTACGCGCAGCTCTTATCGGTCTGGCCAGAAGAAATTTTTCGAATTCTGCACTCAGCTTGGCAAAATTCACCAGTCCGGCTCCCCCTGCCCTGCCGATGAGTGGACATTGTGCTTGTTTGCGACCTTTCTGGCCTCTTCGGACCAGCACTCAACCATCAAGGTTTATTTGTCAGCAGTTCGTGCCCTGCATATTGAGCAAGGTTTTTCTGATCCTCTTGTGGATTGTCTGCGGCTGCAACGAGTACTGAGAGGAATCAAGAGAACCCAAGGAGACTCTTCATCTTTACGTTTACCCATCACAGACGACATCATGATGGTAATTTTTCGAGCTTTGGACTTAACTCACCCGGACCATTGTATGTTTTGGGCGGCATGCAATTTAGCTTACTTCGGCTTTCTTAGTTCAGCTGAGTTTACTGTCCCTAATCTGGCAAGTTACGTGCCTGCCATCCATCTAGGAGTTGCGGATGTTGCAGTGGATTCGCATTCGTCTCCCTCGTGCTTACGCCTTCGCATAAAAGCTTCAAAAACAGATCCTTTTCGCAAGGGCTGTTTTCTGCATATTGGCAAGGGGGAGTTTCCGCTTTGTGCCATTTCTTCCCTGCTGGCATATTTGACCCTGAGGGGAGATGCCTCAGGCCCATTATTTCTGTTTTGTGATGGACGGCCCTTATCCCGTGCTTTATTGACGTCATGGCTGCGCAACATTTTGTCTGCAGCAGGTATCCAAGGCAATTTTTCCAGCCACAGCTTTCGGATTGGAGCCGCAACGGTAGCAGCAAGGAATGGTATTCCAGACCATCAAATTCAAGCCTTGGGACGTTGGACAAGCTCAGCCTATCTGCTGTACATTCGTACGCCTACGGAGTCGTTGTCCCGACTGTCCAGGCAACTTTCTCTCTCGGCCGCTCATTGACAGTTCATTTCAGGTCCTTTGGGATCTGTCTTGTGTGTTCGATTCTGCGTAGCGAATTTCGGAGCCTGTTGGTGTCGCGTGTTGCTTTCAGGGACTTGGCCTGGAGACAGTCTGCGCTGCGCTGGAGAGTCTCCCCCTCGGATTGGCGGCCTCTGTGGGGTACATGCCTATTGGTTTTCAGCGGCCTATTGACTCCCGCAGCGCGCCGTAGCTTCAGTGAGTTGTGTCTTTGGCGTGGTATGTTTTGATTTTTATTTCTGTTTCGCTTGGTGGGATTCGGTGCTTGAAAGTTTGGGGGTTGGGCCCTTCTTCCACCCTGTTCGCGGGCCCTTCATTCTCCAAGCACCTTGCAGGGTTTTCATTAGAAGCCGGCAACCGGCGAACTCCGGCGGCTACTTTCGATATCAGCGCCGCCTACTTTTGCTTACTCTTGCCATTCGAACTCTCAAGGTTTACTTTTTCATTTGAAAGCTTTTAATATTGTTTTAGAGTAATAAAAACAAAAGAACTCGTAAATAAAAAGTCCTTACTTTTATATCATGTCTCATAATTTCGCTATGGATGATTGTAAGTAACGTCTTTTCAACCTATATCAACGGCAATCGACACTTTGGCCATTCGCAGTCCGCCATGTTTGATTAAAGAGGTGAGAAGGACTGGTGGCAAAGATGCCTCGCTTACACGCTGTTTTCTCTTCCGGTTTTCCATGTGCTTTTGAAATGGCTGAGAGAAAGCGCGCCGTGGGCAATGGAAATATATTAGCATATTTTTCGAAGAAAGCACGTCCGCTTCCGGATGCAGGTAAGTGAGCATAAATGTCTTTGATTTTCTATTTAAGAAGACTTGAAAGACCGTGAATCAACGCAAATCTTAAGAACTGAATAACTTAAATTCATATAAACCGTGCAACTTTCGCCATTCTCAATTACTGTCTCGTTCTGTCCGTTCTTTTTCGCTAAGATCACATAATTTCAATTCTGTTAAGGTCTGCTCAACGATGGAAAATTTTTGTGGATCGTTAGAAAATTGTAGTTATAAGTTTCGATGTTGTAAGGTGCGTGACACTGTGTGTGATAAATCTTTTGACGGTTTCTGACACCGTCTTGCACGGCAATATTTACAGTAATGTAAGGGAAGCGCCGCGAGTTTGATGCTGGATAATTTAAGAAAGGTCGACATTCATAAATTTCTATGAATTACAAACATAGCTAAAAAAGCGAACTGATTAAATTAGAGTAGTTTGGTCTCACTAAAAAAGCTGCAAAGTAAGTTTTACTTTTCATATATTTATCTGTAAAACTGATCCGCAGTTCACGGGAAAATTTAGAAGCATTTGTATGAAAAACTAAACGTACGATTTCTCGCTTCTCAGCTAAGCTGTATCCTTCAAATTTGATCGGCAACATCTTTTGGTATACATGTTCCCTTTGTAATTCATAAAAATAGCAGAAAGTCGACCTTCCTCAAATTATCGAATATCAAACTCCCGACTTTCCCCCTATTTACTGTAATTTTAAAAAAACTTTCAGTTTTGACGATTTGTAGTGTTACTAAAGTACGTTTGTTGTCACGTGCATGCCAGGCAGCTGAAAAAAAAAAAGACCAACGAAGGGGAGAAAGAAACTGACAAGGTCACAAATTAGAAAGACCTTTTTTTAAATACTCAGTGTAGAAAATTACAAACAACAACAACAACAACACAATTTAATTGGACTGCTAAGCTATCAGAGATACGAATTTTACCGTTCATTGGCAAAGTATTAAATTATCATTTTTTGACAAAGGTTCTACTTCAAGTCAAAGTCAAAGTGATTCAACAGCATCACTTGTAAATAAGCCCACATGCACCCCAAGTGAACCTGCTGCAATTGAAATGGCTGAGTCTCTTAACTCCGGTGGAATCGGCAGTCTGCTGTCCGCGAACATTTCTCCTATTCCACCAACTGCTCCGAAGGACTGTGATTCTTTTATAGAGGCAGCATTTAAAGATATCTCGCTTGTTCACAGTCATTACACTTGTACAAAGAAAAGCTGTCTTAATCTCAGTAAACAAGAAACGAATCGCCTGAAAACTGCTGGAAGCAAAGATCGTTTCCAACATCAGTGGGTTTTTGACCCAAATGTTGCCTACTGTCAGAAGACCGGGTACTTCTGGCTTCTTTATGAAGAAGGTGCTGGCATGTTTTGCATGCTTTGCAAAAAGCACAATGCAGTGAATTTGCAAAACAAATCAAAAAAATTCAACACCGACCCTTCTGTCAGGTTCAAACGCACTGCCATTTTAGAGCATGGCAACTCACAGCAACATAAGTCTTCCGTTGAAGCCGAATTGACAAGAAGGAGCTCTTCATTCCACAAACAAGTTGAGCAAAGAGAGCAACCAAGGGAGGATGTTTATCACAATGCCTTTCTGACACTTTACTGGCTGGCCAAAGAAGAATTGCCAAACAAGAAGTTTATCAGCTTGCTTGACCTTACAGAAAGACTTGGACAAGTTGACATGAAGTTTTTTCAACATCGATCTGGTGGTGCTGTGAGGGAAATGTTTCTTCTTCTTGGCCAGATGGTCAAAGCAAGAGTTGTGGAGAAGACGAAACAAGCCAACACATTTGGTCTTCTGACTGATGAAGTGTGTGACATCACGAACATAGCGCAGCTTGTAACATTTAGCAAATTTGTTGATGTTAATTTAAACCAAGCAACCACTCAGTTCATTGCCATTGACGACTTGCTTAAAGATTCAAGTTCTGCAAATGCGACTACCATCAAGAACACTGTTATGAAGCAGCTGCATGAGTGTGGCTTAGATGTAAAGAAGCTCTCTGGTTTAGCAACAGATGGATGCAGCGTGATGACTGGTAAAAGAAATGGTGTGTCATCGCAACTTCGCCAAGAGTCTCCACTCCTTCTTAATGTTCACTGTATTTGTCATCGCCTTGCACTTGCATGTGGAGATGCAAATAATGATATCTCCTACATTTGTACTGTGGAAAAAATTCTCATCCAGTTATGGTCCTTTTTCAACAATTCTGCAAAGAGGACTGCTGCTTATGGCAAAGCAGTTATGGCTATAAAAGAAATAAATTTGTCTGCAAAGGGAAGAAAGAAAGTGGCAAAGAGCTTCAAAAAGGCCTGCCGAACAAGATGGCTGTCAATGGAGAAGGCGATTGATGGGGTATTTGACGATTTTGAGGCATTATGTCAGACTCTACGCATCATGAAGGAGGATGGTGATTCCTTGGCAACAGGTCTGTTAAATCAGATTGCGAACATCAAGTTTTTGTCATCAGTTTATATGTTGCATGCAGTACTACCAGCACTCGCTCACCTAAGCAGAGCTTTTCAAGAAGGCAATGTTTCTTTCGCAGCTATCACCTCAGCTATTAAGTACACCGTTGACACCTTACAGAGTGTAGCCTCAACAAACAAGCCCATGCAGGATTTGAAGAAAGATCTCGATGAAGGGGGAAGGCTTTCAAAATGTGACCTTCCAATACTTACTGAATTCCATGAGCAGAGTTTGACATCTCTCACTCAGAAGTATGTAACAGCATTGAAAGAGAACATTGATAGTCGCTTTGAAGACAGTCTTCCTGTTCTTACAGCCTTTGAAATATTTGATCCTACTGCCATTCCGGCAAGATCAGACCCGGCCTTCAAGGAGTATGGTGTTAATGACATCAAAACATTGGCAGATTATTTCTACAATGGTCACCAGAGTGAAGAGGAAATGAAAGAAGAACTGTTGTGTGAATGGCAGAAATTCAAGTATAATCTTTTGCAAATGAAAGAGCAAATACCTGCTGAAGTTTTGAATCCCCAACCAAAGAAAGTGCTGGTCACAAAGTCCCCTACAGAGTGGGCTCTTGAAAAGATGTTGTCCATGCGTGCCACGTACCAGCACTTTGTACCTGGTTTGTTGTATCTGGCAGAGCTGTGCCTTTCCCTTCCAGTGAGCAATGCTTGGCCGGAGAGAGGGGCGTCAGCAGTTAAGAGGATTAAGACACGAATGAGAAGTAGATTAAAGAATGACATGCTTGGTGCACTGCTGCACATCACATTGAATGGACCTGCAGTGAAGGAGTCTGACCAACTGATTCAAGACACTGTCAAAGAGTGGATAAGAATCAAGCCTAGAAGAAAAATCGCCAAAGGAAAAGAAGCACAAAGAGTCACATTTTCTGATGCATCGGTGCAAGCAGATTTGGATCCTCACCCCACACCTACCCTGCACCTGGACATATCAGAGAATGAAGAAACTGAAGATCAGGAAATTGACATGCTTGAGCTAGAGGAAGAGGTGAATGTGGCTTTAAAGGCAATGAACCTTCCCCAACCTGAATGCTCGGATGATGACTCTGATTATGATTCTGACTTTGATGACACTGTCTAAAGGTTGATGAGATTTTCTTATTAAGCGTTCTCATGAATGTGTTAGTACACTGATGTTGTATATTTCCATGCACCAAATTCCTCAGAACACGAAAAACAATTTCATGAAATATCAGGAACAGTTTACTCGTAGAAAATCATGTATTTTAAGTAACGTAACTCCAATGAAAACGATTATTTCTCTTCACAAGTTACACGTACCACTGTTTGTTTTCAGTTCATTTAAATCATAGGCCTTTAAATGGTTTAAATAATAGTTGCTATTGTCAAAAAAGTGATATTCAATATGTTAATACATATTTTAAGTAAAATTATGATAGCCGATATTGTATTGTATCCTGAATGGTTTAAATAGCATCCAGTTTTTTCACTATATATAGTGTGTCTGCTATTATAGTGGTTTTAAATTTACAGGACCTCCTTTCCAGTCTATAAATCATGTAGAAAAATTAAAAAAAGAAACCGTTTTTGATGTTAAGAAAAATTCCTCGTCTCTTGTACTCATTTTGGTGCCTAGAATGCTGGAAATGGCATTTCCGAGCTTCTAGATTTCAAAATTTTCTAGGGGGAGCATGCCCCCAGACTCCCCTAGAGGACGGGGCCTTACGGCCCCTTCATTTTCACTGCCGCCTACTTCACTTCTACCATCCGCCTACTTCAAATTTTAATGAAAACCCTGACCTTGGAGGGAAGGGTATGGTGGTTGCTGCTCACAGGGTTGTCATGGATACCCTGCGCGTTCGGCTAAGAGTGACTCGTGGCCCCACCTTCCTTATTTCAGGCACCATTCCCCAAGCTTATCTATTGTGATGAGTTTAAACTACGAATAACAATTTATTTACCCTAATCAACTTTCAGTAGATAATTAACTTAACTGTTGCTCTTACTCAACACTGTACAAATTAATCCCAATATTAATGAGGAGTGTGTAGGGTTGTATGTTAAAAACATTATTAGTTTATAAAAAAACTTCAAGACTGCTAAAAAAAGTCAGCTCTTTCTGAAAATAACCAAATCCAACAATCAAAAGGGAAAAGATGTCAGTTATGTTTTATCTTATGGAAGTTTAAATAACATGAACCAGACTTTGTAAAATACCTTTGACCCGCTCCTCATCTGGAGTGATAGTTGCACATTTAATTCCAACGCTGTAATGTTTTATAGCTTCAGCGGCTTCTACTGTCACTTTATCATCTGTCTTGTCTCGATGCGGCAGCCCAAGATCAAAGTATTTTATGTCCAAATCTAGATATGGTTTGATCAACTAGGAAGTAGCAAAAAACGGTATGATAAATATAGTTAAATGACATTTAACATAGTTAACGACCGGGAGCAAATAGCAGCAGTAGGCGTTGTAGTTGCGTTGTGCCCGTTTGTGGCGTTTTAGCGTTGTATTTAGCGTGGTAGGGGGCGTTTTAGCGTTTGGCAGGCCGTTTGGGGCTTGGGGCACCTTCGTGGCCAGCGGTATTACGTACAAGCGTTTGCGTGCGTCAGCGCATGTGCTTCATTGTGCCAACGTTGTGCTCGACCTTTGCGTTTGTTGTGTAGCTGGTTCGTGGCGTAGTGGAGTTTCTTGAAGTTGTGCGTGCATTTTCCTCTTCCCCTCCCACCCTCCCTTGTTGTTATCGTTTTATTTATTTATTTTATTTTCTTTTCTTTTTAGTTGTTAATTTTATCACTTATTTATTCAGTTATTTTTGCTTATTTGCACTGGGCCTCTGGCCTCAGTGTGACGGGTGCTTTTAGGGGGCTTGGCGTCGGGGGCTCGTGGCTGGGTTGCGGGTGGTACTGGTCACTTGGGTGTTCTTCTGCCTTGGGGTGTGATTGCGGTTGCAGCCCCTGGGCCCCCTGGGGGCATCCAACCTCCATTTTTGCGACCTGGGCGTTGACTTACTTGACTTATCACCGTGACCCTATGTGGGTATCGGGCCGGACCTGGGCGTTAACTACTGTTAATTCTGTAAGCAAGAACTAATTCAGCGTTGCAAGGGGTTATGGTTGACACATGCTTTGAGCAAAAATTACTGCATGGAACACAAATAAAGATCAAATCTGGCCGTAATCCCTGAATTGCCGGTCAAATATTACACACAAGAGCTGCTAATTTTGGCTAAACAAGCCTTTTACACCCAACTGTCTCAAAGCCGCTTGCACTTAACTCCAGTTTCTGCAGCATGAAGTGGCAAGAAGTTTTTCTACTCCGACCTGGATGTGATGTTAGTCCATCGCAGGTTACCCAGCATTCTATCAGGTTCCCAACAATTTGCCAGATACCCATTTATACACCTGGTTGAAGAGAGACAATGTGAGCAGGCACACCTGGTTGGAAGGACAGGCATCCCTCCATTCCACACTAAACTCTCTTGTTTCAGGATTTTTGAAGATTAACCATTGACTTCCCTTTACTCCAAAATCACACTCAAATTTGACAATCTGACTAAAGCTTGGATGCTCTTTAGAATGGTAGGATTCACTTTTTAACTCAATCGATTTTAGGCATTTGTACCCAGTCCTCTGCTCACTTAGAAAATGGCTAATTGCTGTGAGAATCGCTGTGAATTGCTGTGGAAGGTTGCACACGCGTATTATCATGACAATGACCCTTTAAGGCATGGGAGGCAGAGGTTGCAGCCACAGACAGGGTGGCTTTAAAGAGGATTAACCGACCTATTGTCTACAAGGAGAAAAAGGATACAATGGAATCAATTTACAGTAGTGAAGCCAATTGACCAGACACAAATCATGAACCCAACAACTGATTTTGAGAACGATGCGTTATTTTGGCTTAATTCAAACATGCAAGAACTTGTTTCACAACGCCAGCTTGTCCAAGAGATCAAATCTTACTATTGGGCTATTGAAAGAGGGTCCTTAGTCCAGTTCTGGCCACTCTCTTTGTCACATAACACTATGCTCTCAGAAGAGAGCACCCAGGGACAATTGTCTGCATGCCACTGTCAGAACAAAAGGTCTTCTGAATGGTAAATCATCTCTGCCTCTTTGCCCAAAGCTTCACGAAAACAAAGATCAGTTGTCTCCAAACTCAAAGATATATTGAATTTCCAATGTTTGAATATTTGAATACATTTGAATACGCTGTTTGAATACATCCAAGATTACGCTATAATACATTTTGATGAATCAGGATCTAAAAATTCATCGATATCCATCACTATTTATAGACAGCATTTCTGTGGTCGGTGTATGATAAAAATAACCCAACAATGGTTGTATTTTCCCACAAATGCAATCATGCAAACAGAAATTGAAATCTCAGTTCATTATATAAATATAGGCAAATATTTTACTTTGAAGAGAGGGGAGTGATTGCTCAATTAAGACAGTAAACTACATCGCCTAATTCCTGAAGCCTACAGCCCTCATTATAATTTCAGGCGCCAAAGAACGTACAACGTACCAGTAGCCAAGACAAAGTGTTTTGCTAATTCGTTTTTCGTGAGGTGTGCGGCTGAAACCAACTCAAGTTTGAGATGAATGAAAACCTTTTCAAAGAACTTTATGCTATTATATTTATATTTGTATATTTGTAGCTTGTAAATAATTACGCAATTCATTATTTTACTGCGATGTGATTTATTAATAAACCAGTCAACCAGTCAACCACCACAATTCTCCCAAGCCAGAGGCCCATGTACAAAGCTTTCGAAGGTACACCGCAACACCAGGAACTCCATAATAAAATAATGCAGACCATCCACTACCAATAACAGTCTTTTGGTTTTGCTCAATAAAAACAGTGGGATTCAAATATTCCTTCATTTTAATTTAGAATATTACAAATTTGTTTTAGTCTATGGAAAATAGATTTTAAACATACCTAAATGAGACATCTGGGACATGATGAATTAAATAAAAATATTCTTGAGATCGATATGATTTGATATAAGTGAGCACTACAATTTGAACAGAAGGCGTAGATGATTGACAGTTACGTCTTAAATACATGCGCAGTTCCGTTAAGTCAAAAACTTGACTAAAAGATGAGCATGCGCAGACAATTGTCCCTGGACCCTGTCTCCTGAGAGTGCAGTGTTGCGTGACAGAGAGAGAGGGGTGCCAGAATAGGACTAGAGGGTCCCCAATAGGATACAGGAATTGGCTTAATTGAAGGCCTGGATCTGGGATGTTTGGGAAACGGGGAGCTACATTTGAGATTTTAATTATGAATGGAAAAAGACTTCAAGACAGTGCTGGAAGGGAATGTGCTCCCTCTAAAAGACATTTTTTTCATCGAGGTAAGGGACTTTAAAAAGTTATTGTTGGTATCTGGATTAGCAAAAAATTGTCAGGATTACAGGATGAAGGAAAATTTTAGTTGGTAAGGAAGAATTGAAGAATACTATTGGGAACACTCTTGCAAGGTACATTCCATGCAAAATATAAAATATAAAGTATAAATAAAGTATATTGAATATGTGATGCATGAAGTGGTCTAAAATATAGTGATTTAAAGGAAAATAGGCTTTTGATCTGGGACCACGGCTTGCAGATTGTTTAAACAGAGATGGTTTACAATTAGAACACTACTTTAGGCAGGTACAAAAGTCTAACCGGATAAGACCGGATCAACTCAGATCGCTGATTTGAATAAGAATAGCACCTAGGCATACAACAATAGCTGCAATTCAAATTCAAATCAGCGATCAGAGTTGATCCGGTCTGATCCGGTCCACCTTTTGTACCTGCCTCACTACTTTGTCATTGACATTGCTTGTTACATTTGATAAGGTATGAGAGAACTGGAAGTAGAAACGAACATGAAAACCGATTGCAAAATATAACACGTGCCAATAATGCTCCATAGAGACACCTAACATCGAATTGGAATTTTCATCTTCTATACTTGCTTACGTGTGAAATTCCTTTACTTATCACATTCACTAACTCAAATATAATTTCAACAGGTACGTTAAATTTTGAAAGATTAAGAAAAAGTCGTCTCACGTATTTGATAGTAATTTGTGTGTCGCATGGGATGTAATGTTTTGATTTCCTGTTAAAATGAATTAGGATCCCTTTGTTCAAGTCAATTGCATGTACCTTGTCCTTGATCATGGTCCATATCACGCGAGTCATTTCATCGCCGTCCATCTCAACAACAGGGCCATCAACCTTGATTTTTGCTGCATGTCCGTGGTGGCAAACTACGAAAAATTTTCAAGACATTAATGTATCTTTGAAAGCAACGTAAGCTTATTATTGTTGCTTTGCATGGAGGTATTCGCTTACACGTGCTTCGAACATCTCTTCACTTCTTCAAAACAGAAACCGTAAAATATGAATACTTACAATTCTTTTGCTTCTTATCAAGCTGAAACGAGACGGAAGAAACTAAAGGCCGCAAAACATTACGTGTTCCCAAAAGAGAATCACGAGTACATCTCAATATTGCCGCCATTATTCAACCGAGTACAGAAGGAAGCCGAGGAAACCCGTAGGGGGACTGGACTCCACAGTATTCGACAAGTCGACAGCATTGACAGCATTCTCGTCCCCAGAGCCGCTTGTCCCTCTTAGCCGACTGGGCCTGTGCACGAGAAACAAGTGGCTCTGGGGACACACGATTTGATTCGCTGAAATCAAACAAAGGGAGTCCAATCACATAAGCCGTTTCAAAAGGGCTAACGATAAAGAATTTTAAAACGGCTTATGTGATTGGACTCCCTTTGTTTGATTTCAGCGAATAAAATCGTGTGTCCCCAGAGCCCCTTGGTCCTCGTGCACAGGTCCAGCCGGCTAAGAGTGACAAGCGGCTCTGGGGACGAGAATGCATTGACAGCATCGTATTTCGTGTTAGCCTCCTACGCAGGCGTTATTAGGGGATTGCGTTACCACTCGTCCCCACTAACGCCTGCTTAACCGCGACCAACATTCCTTTCCCATTGTCTCTCGCCAGACAAACTAACCAATCAGCATTGCCTGTAGGCATTCAAAACGATCGTTATAAATTTTCCTGCGAATCCGTTCTTCGGGATGCCGGCGCTGTTGGAGACAATACTCTGGTGGGAACGATGATCTCTCTCCCATGAACACAATAGTGGATCAGAAATATTTATTTCAACGCTATAAAATGCTACAACAGACTTCGCTAACTCGAAAACGCAAAGCGGAATTAATTTAGAAATCATCAAAGAAGTCCACATCCGTGGTATTCACGAGCGAACAACTCGAAGGGATTCACCGCGCTGGATCATTCATTCGACAAACTTCCCACAGAACGATTTAAAACGTCAAGCGCTGTTGGGTTAAAAGGCTGGCTTGAAAATGTGTTCAACTTCTCCTTTCGATAGTTCATTGGCCCTTTGATTTGAGGCCTCAATTTGCTTAAAATTGGGTTTGAACAACCGACGATTATGAACGGCGCACACACTTGAAATAATATTTTTCCGAACACCAAAATCGCTACGCAGTAGTTTAGAGTCTGAAACGTGGAAACTTTAACCCATAGGCTAGCTTTTTATTTGGCTGAACTTCAGTAATTCGTTGCTGGATTGTACGTCTTTTTGCGGAGCTGTGAGGAAAAATATGAAAACTGAAAATCAATGAGACTGTCGAACACACTGAAGGCAAAGCTTGATAACAAACGACTTACCGTAGCCAGTTGATAAATTAAGGAGTGTATCTCTCTTCCCTTCAGTAAATAAGTTTCCCTTCACAAATTCAGAACTTGCTTTCATCTAAAATGAATTTACCAGAGAAATCTCTGACTTGGAGCAAAATCAACTGGCTAAGCGGCGGTCAAGGTGAAGGTTGGCTTTCCGGATTTTAGTAGGTAAAATCTGATTGGCGAAGCGGCGGAAAGGAATGTTGGCCTCGGTTAAGCAGACGTTAGTGGGGACAAGTGTAACGCAATCCCCTAATAACGTCTGCGTAGGAGACTACCCCTGGAGGCGCTGCGCGAGAAAAAACGTTAGAAAAAACAGCCCCCCCCCCCTCCCCCTTCTCCCCCTTAAAAAAAGAAGCAACGAGTAGAGTTTACACATTTCTCTTCCACGCGGGCGGAAAGCCTCTCTTTCGATCTCTTGCAGGAGACTGGCATGTTTTCTCTATGGTTAAAGTTCAAACTAAAGGTCTGCTAGAAACAGCTACGCACAATTTTGGAGGGAAGGGTACAAAGGACCATTTGGCAAAATTTCAGGATTATACCATAAAATGTATTCGCTCCAAAACGGACAAATCTAAAGAAAAGCAATCCAAATTACAAGCAGAAACTAAACCATTAACTATACTTTATTGTGCAACTCTCAGTGAAGTGGTTAATCTGTATGGGTAACCAAGTTCTGACGAGTGAAAAGTTAGGAAATAATTTCACGCGCGTTTTGTCAAGGAAATTATAAGAATTTTGACAAAACGCAAGAGAAATTATATCCTATATTTCACGAGTATACAATTTGATTGCCTTTTAATATATTATCGAGGAAAATTCGCGCCAAACGTTGCCAATACCAAGTTTGTAATTTCACATGTGATATTTAATACCAATATCTTAGTATGGGTAATCAAATGGTGACGAGTGAAATTAGGAAATAATTTCACACGCGTTTTGTCAAAATTCTTATACTTTCCCGAGTCTTTAGTATAGACGAGGGAAATTAGTAGAATTTTGACAAAACGCAAGTGAAATGATTTCGTAATTTTACGTGTACGAGTAGCCTGCTTTGAAGCCGGACGTGTGACTACACCCGCGGTTTTGTCCGTCTGCGACGCAGGCTAGTGTACGATTTGATTTCCTATTAATATCATAGGTGATAAATTACGCTCCCAATCGAGGGTTTTTGACTAAAATCATTCGACAAATTTCGCACCAAACGTTGCCATGGCACTTTTATAATTTCACATGTGAAATTACAAATTAGTATGGGTAATTAAATGGTGACGAGTGAAATCAAGAAATAATTTCACACGCGTTTATACTAAAGACTCGGGAAATTATAAGAATTTTGACAAAACGCAAGTGAAATTATTTCCTAATTTCACGAGCATGCGATTTGATTACCTTTTAATATCCCGAGTGACAAATTACGCCCAGAATCGTGGGTTTTTGACTTGTTTATTTTATACAGAAATTTCGCACCAAACGTTGTCACGGCAATTTTATAATTCCACATGTGAAAATACAAATTAACGCTGAAATTTCGCGCCAAAATTAAGGAGTAACATGATATTAAATTTGGAAATCTGATCTTGATGTGCATAATTTTTACGATTTTATTTCTTCGTTTTCTCCGTAGTTTTTGTTTCGATTTAGAAACTGGCCTTTACTGTAAAGGAAACAGTAGTATCTCAGTTACTATTTTATAAAACTACGGTATGTTGCATAACCAACCTGGGCGCTGCAGGGGCCTAGAAGCAATCCCAATAAAGTAAATGCATGATTCAGGGTTGGCAACAGTTTAGTGATTTTGATAGCAACTTGTTGATGTTTCACAAAGCATTTGTTTGTTGTCGTTTTTGTATAGAAACAAGTGGGTACACGACTTGACCTTGTAAAACATGAGAGATACAAGTTTTACTTTTCTTTATTTTCACAAACAATATCACAGAGATGCCTCCACATGAAGATATGAAAACGAGTCTAACCCAACAGCTAACAGTAGGTCTCTCTGCTGAGAGAATAAAGTTTTTAATGTAAACAAATACACAACATGGAGGTACACTAAGCCTCATCACAAATTACATAACAAATAGCAGCTACAACAAATGCCCAACTTCATTTAGCAACAGAGCACAGAGACACTGCTTGTTATGATATGATTTATGCAATAACTAAACAGATTGGAAAGCTAGCCTGAAATTTTGCCATCTCCTCTGGTAACTTGCTCTCAGGAGTACCGTATGTGACCAACGAGGCAAGGAATTCTCCATCATAACAAGTCTGCAATTACATGTACTGTCCTAAATAGGGTGTGATACTGATCAAGAGCCAGTACTGACATCTTTCAAAAACAACCCCTAGCTTATTTCTTCAAATGACATTTTCTTAGAATTATTCCATCTGAAAGTTTCCAAACTGCACATAAGAACACTGTAAGTTGCTGTAGGTAGTAGAATAAAAATATGCCACACAAGAAGCTCATCAATAGTTGAGCAATTAACAACCAACTGCCAACAATCTGATAAAACTGTGATAAACACCAATGTTTGCTTACATCATTGTTAACATTTTAGACATGTTCGAACACCATGCTCTGCTTGTTGACTGGTCTTTGTACAATATCCATCAGACAAATCCCTTTCCAGTGGATTTGTGTTAACAAAACAAACCACACTATCCAATGGATAGCGACTTGAACAACTGGACCCAGAAAGAGCATGTCCAAGTCAGTAAACGTACCAAGTAAGAAAGTTAAACAGGCTGAATCCTGCTTCAAAGAATATAATCCAAACAAAAAATATTTACAACTTTTACATACCAGTAGGTAAGGGAAAAGGTGCAGTGGGACCCTGATTCCTCAAATCTCCACAGGAAATGAACAAATGAAAATTGGTTTGCAAAACAGAGGATTTGAAGAAATTGGCAGTAAAATTGCAGTATGTGACTGAAGGAAGGGAAACTTATTGTCTGAGTTATCAGAGAATTGAGGAACCAAGGATTCTACAAATCAGAATTCCACTGTATTAAATGTTCAGCTCTTCAACATTTGCTAACTGGCATAATGGCAATCAATTTATTGCAACTGTAGCTTCTAAAATAGAAAGGGCTTAAAAAAGCTTTAATTCCAACTTGCTCTCTGGGCAAGCAGCTCTAAAAATTCGTTTGCCCAGGGCAGTTACATGCTTTAGTTTTCTGCTTTACAATTTGGTCAGCAGGCTACTTGTCCAAGCCCTTCAATCGAGTGAGAATGCAAAGTTACTTGCACAACAGAAAAATCCACTAGTCCCAGACAACTGGACAACACGTTTTTAAGCCCTGAATAGATTTAATTATCAGTAAATAAGGAAAACAAAGATCACTTATGCAAATGAAATGAGTGCCCCATAAAATTAAAAAAAATCAAAATCAGGCTTATAATCTGAAATATTCTCTTTGAGATCTGATCATCTATAAGAGAGATATTTTATAGCCTTATTATGAGTTGTTATCACTGAAGAGTGTTTGCAAGTGAGATTTATGCAATATTCTAGGAATGTTTAGAAGAAACAGGTGAAATTTTAAGAAACAAGAAAATTACAAGAAAATTTTCACTCAAAGGGTAGCACTCGTGCTGCCTATTATCAGTACGGTAATACGCCCCGCAATATACTATTAATTTTAACCAGGTTACTACATACAAAAAAACCTTCCTATGCATTACATTTTTTACAAAAAGCTGTTTAGTTAACATTTGCATAGCAAAGAAAATTAAGCTGTAGTGGTTAACCAGGGGAAAAGAACTTCCATTTAAAATTAAAACTATTTCAGAAAATGTTTGACATTTAACAAAACTCAATGAACAAGCTTTAAAAGCAGCCTTAAGCTGACAGGCATAGAAGGCTGGAAGCATTAATTACCTCAGAAGATTGCTGCAGGTCAATTGCTAGCTAGAGAATGCCGAGTCTATTATTTTTAGTTTAGCTGAAGATGAAGTCTTGAGTACTTTCCAAACCAGAAGTTTATTGATCCATTACAAGGTTATACTCTCCACTCCTTGTTCGACTGTGATAATCTGCTGCAGCATAGAGCAAGAATTAGTTACATGTATGTATATAACAGAGAATTCACTTCTTTAGTTACATGTAAACCAGTCATTACTATTTAAAAACAGATTAATTGACAGATTAATTCAAATTAAACAAGCTGAAGACATAGTTAAAGGTTAAAGAGATAGAAAAGCGTTAAACAAGAACTACTTAATCCAGAAGGTTAAAATGCTGAGAATTAAAGTTGTGCTTAATACAAAAAAACTATTTTGACTATTTAGTTTGCTATTTACCACAAGTTATAAACATATACCACTAACCAATCAAAACAAAGTAACAAACGTATTACTAACTGAAATCAACTGTCACACATTTAGCTGTCAGTGTATTACATTTTATTACAACTTAAGTAATAGAAGTACACCTTAGTTTCTATGTCATATATCAATGACATAAATGTAACCTAGACAAGAAAATGTTTTATCCATCTTGACCCAGCCAGAGTTAAACTGAAAACAGCAGTATCTAAAAGTGCCCCTAAGACAAAATTGATGATATTCATTTTTTTTTCAAATTGACTTTGTCAATCATCTTGCCAAATTTTAATCCATTCTGAATATTAGAAGTCATAATTCCAAGGCTTGGTTGTGATTTGAATAAAGTGACATCAAAGGCTCCAAAATACTTCACAGGTTGAAATTATAAGAATTAACATAGAAAACTGCATGCAGAAAGAATCAAAAGTTTTTGTTTCTCTTCATTAAATTTTCAAATAGTTGTTATAATTATATTTCAACCTGTGAGGTATTTTTGAGCTATTGGCATCACTTTCTCCATTTCGCAACCTAGCCTTGGAACAAGGTCAGTTGATGGTCATAGATTCTCGGAAATAAAAGTTTAAAAAAGAAGACTTCTATTGTTCAGAATGGGTTGGAATTTTGCAAGGTGATTAAGACAGTAACACTGTACATGAAAATACAAAAAATGAATTTCGTCAATTTTATCTTACCGACAATTTAAAATAGCAGTTTTCAAGGTTTCTTCTGGACTAATGTTCTGAAGGACAATTATTCTTGAAACAGCTGTATAATTATATTATTTGACAGGGTGCATTTCAATGGTTACAGCCTGCTGATAATTAACAATGCATGCTCATACTGACTCTACACTGTAAAGAAAGGCATGCCGATTTCTTTGTGCACCAGGCATTTTTTATGCCTTGGAGGAGTTTCCTAAACTTTCACTTCTAATCTTCCTGGCCCTTTCAAGAATTACATGCTTTACTCTAAATTATTCAATTTGCCTCTTTGTTTTCAAAACAAGACTTTATACAATACATAAAATGATTAACTTGGCAAATTGAATTTAAATCTACATTTTCACAAATAATTTTTTCCAAGTAAATTAAAAGGTGTGTTTCTTAAAACAGGTCGCTCTCTTTGTCGAGCAAAAATATTTAAAAGCTCTGGTTCAAAAGCAACCCAGTGCTGCAAATGTGGACGGATTCAAGTTTTGTTCAGACTATTGACTTGCTGAGCAGCAGCCGTTTTTGCTGAAAGCTACCGAGTAACCGCCACTTGGGGCTGATCATGCGGTTCCACCAACTTACTAGGAACAGAAGTTTTCCTGTGTGGAATATTCTCAGGTGTGGGGATAGCCTTTCCAACTCCAAGCAACGGCTTTCCTCTGTTTATTGCCGAGGCAGGACCTCCTTTCTTCTCGCTTTTCGCCATGGCATAATCACCGGAATCAAAATATTTGACCTGGATAAAAAAAGATCATACCATCCAATGTAATGTAAAGTTTGCTGTTAGTTCATAAATATGCTTTGTAACTCACCCCTCTCTGCATTCTCTTTCTTAGGATATCGGTCGCAACTGGCTTTTTTCCTGGGAATTTGAGCGCCAATTTCTGCTCTTCTGTGAGCTAAAATAACACAAAAGTGCAAATTTATAGTGGGGAAAAAGTAAAAAACACTATTAAATTGTTAGGATCAAATTTTACCTCGCTTGGCTTTTCTTCTGGAGCTGTTTCTTCACTCATTTTCTAAGCCAATCTAACCCAGCAACCCAAAATGGCGGACTTCAAAAACTGTTGTCCGAAGTAGTGCCAAATTTGGTAATGTACGTCACCTCAGTGATCCGGACTCGGACTTAGTCGGAAAGGGGAGTTCGGTAGGGTTCGGGTAGGGCGGCTTCCAGGCGCCCCAGAGGTCAAAGACAGTCGCGGCTTTTTGGCAAACGTCAGAGCAAATGTAGAATAAAGAAGGAATTAAACCTCTGGGACCAGGATAGGATAATGTGGGTTGTGTGACACCCAAATCTCTAGTGATTTGACAGCAAATGAAGTTATTGATGAACTCAATAAATTGACCTCGCTCCCAAAGTGTGGCTTCATAGCTCAGTTGGTAGAGCATCGTACTGGTATCACGGAGGTCCTGAATTTTTTCAGGCTTCTTTAATTTCAATTGCATAAATTGGAAATTCACTGCGATGATCATCTCTCACTTTCGAAGCCGAATGCCGTTTTAAAATCCTTTATCGTTAGCACGTTTAAAACAGCTGATGTGATTGGACTCTTTTTGTTTGATTTCAGCGAACAAATCGTGTGTCCCCAGAGCCACTTGTTCCTCGTGCACAGGTCCAGCCGTCTAAGGGGGACAAGCGGCTCTAGGGACGAGAATGAGTCTGAAAGGGCATTTTCGGGATCCGGGATTTGACCAAAATACAGTGCGGGATTCCGGAAAACGAAAAATATCTTGACGGAATTCGAGAATTGACTGCTTCTCGGGACGCGGGATTAAGCAGAATTTGACAGATGGTAAATTTTCAGCTCGGTGAATAAATGATAAAGATGAAATGATTAGTAATGACACGAGCGTGGGACAAAGAAAGGACGCGTGTCACATATGGTCACATATGAACCGGTAATCTGATCATTTCATCTTATAAACAATATTATTTACTTATTCTTCGGGTATATGCTCTTTGATATCCAAGTAAATTATATATGGAAAAATTGGAAGCTACACTTAAAAGCCACACTGTTTCCTGTACTACTACGCTTCGTTCCACATTGATTTGTCTTAGATTTTGAATCAGCAAGCCTATACAATATGTTAAAAGTTTGGACAATTCATTTCTTAAATTGCGCTCCCTGTATAAAACACCCATGGGTAACAGGGTTTTTTGTGGTGAAACCGCTATCAGTGAGCGACGAAGTAGCGATCATTTTTTGTTTTGGCTTGTCACGATTGAATTGCTCCTCCTAATAATTATATAGATAAAATTCGGGCGACTGAATTTATAGGGCCTTGTACAGTGACCTAAATGCTTTCCGTTCTTTGCTTTTCTAAAACAAAAAAGACAAATACAAGACGGACTGCGATTTACTTATAAACGACAAGTTTTATTCATATAGAAAAGGCATGGTTGTTGGAGCATAAAAATTATTATAAATATATTAACCTCTTATTAACCGACCGCGAGTGCCGTACTGGGGAATATTGGCCCTCGGTCGTTTTTGTACGAACCTCGCTGCGCTCGGTCCGTGCTGCCACGACCTCGGGCCAATATTCCCCAGTACGGCTCGAGCAAGATATGTTATAAAGAAGTTTATTATATGGCACTCGGGTCATGCATCCTAAAACGCACTATTAAAGGTTTTCCGACATAACGTGTTTTGATGAAGCGAAAAACTCAGAAAGAGCCCCACGATTTTGAAAACATTGTTTTTTTTTAAAAATTAGAGTATTTTTATACGTTTGCTTTCCGCAGTTCTAGTTGCAAGTATTAAATTATCCATTATCAATGGAAAAGATCCATATGGCAAAATCCCGAAAATGAAAGAACCAATCAGAACGCTCGGATTTTCCTTTCTATATAATAATTAACAATTAGACTACTCGCCCTCGTTTTCTATGAGCGACTATCGCTCATAGAAAACGAGGGCGAGTAGTCTAATTGTTTTAGTAGAAACTCAAAAGGATTGCTTTCCAAAAGTTACTTTTTTATGTGCTTTTAAGCCAAAAATCAATAAAAATCGTGCCTTCAAAGAGCAAAACGCGTGCGATCGTTTTCTATCGGCGAATAGAAAACAGTGAGAGAACCAATCAGATTCGCGGATTTCCAATAGAACACAGCTGAGTTCCTACTAATTAATTATTGAGTTTTACTAATTCATAACAGACCCCGGATTTCTGCCTCTGTGTTTAGTCTTGCTAGCTTAACGTTTTCATTATCTTGCAATTTCTGGTTTGTAACCTGCGATCAAGCGTTTTTTATTTTTTTGCAGCGGAAGAAAAATGAGAACGCCTGATCGCAGTTTAGTTATTTTGATAATTACACCATTCAATGAGAGCAAACTATACCAGACCCTTAACATAAACTCCATTATATATTGAATTGTAAGTGTATGTAACGTCTAATCGAGATGTCTCACAATTACTTCAAATGTCCTTTTTTTCAAATAAATGAAAAGTCTGACTCAGCCGATACGTAAATTTCTAAAGGTCTTCAAGGAATCTAACTACATTTAGAATATAGCCCTGTATGCTCGCCATGGAATCTTAGTGGGCTTTATTTTTAATAGAACATGGGCAAAAACTATAGAAGCCCAGTACCCCGGATGTAGTTTATGTTGCGTTGCGAATTACTATATTCTAAACCAACTAGAAGATGGGTTTCCCAATGCCCTATAAGAAAATACATGTAATGCCCTTTTTAGTTCTAGAAGAGCAGCTGAATGCCCTCACCTAATGGCTCGGTCATCCACTAGCTTTTCTAGACCTCAAGCGGGCATTATTTTCTTATAGAACATGGTCAGCCATCTTCTAGTCGGTAAATACAGCCTTTCTAATCTAATCTCTTTTAATAAACACGGAAAACACGACACATGGTACATCACTGAGTAGCCAATACAAATGCCTGTGAGCTTATAGCTTATTCTGCAGAGTAGCTAAAATCAACATATGAGAAAGCATAAGAACACACAAGGAAATAGTTAGGAAAGACAAGAACTGCTAGAGAAAATTGAAGAAACCATCTTTTTGTGTATATATACTCTGCACAAATCTGAGGTCTCTTCATCCAGCACTTCATGGTTCGAGGTGAAATTTTGATGGACAATTCAAAATAAATCTGTTAATTTTAAAGGAGATATGTCATGCTTCAGCTGTCCAAAAAATGCAGCCTGAATTTTTCCAATTCGTCTTTTTTTTTCGTCTCAATCTTCTCCATCTCAACCATACTTGTTCGTTGTTGGGTTAGTGTCACCTCGTTGGCGTTTTTTCCTTAGTAAACTTTAAGAAACTGGCTTACCGTTTCATGCACATATTTCTAAGACCTTCTAACTGGTCTCAACACATTCATTCACAGAACTACATTTACTCATTAAGACCAATACGTCACTGAATAGAGGGGGTAAGTTTCTAAAGAAACTGTGGTGCTGCGTCGGTGGGAAGTATAACAATATAATTTGGTTTTATCAACTGGGTTGATAATGTCAATTGGCCACTGCCTTCACTGCATATTCCACAAGTGGTCTAGCATTCGGATTTGCATAATATGTCCTACAACAGATGCTGATTGGCCACTGTTTAAAGGTTAACCATTAGGATTCTTGAACAGAGGAAGGTACTTTTCAGCGAGAGCAGGATCTGCCTTGTATTGGCTAAATAAAGATAAACATTTCAAACTCGCCAGGTTCACTTAAATCTATGTGAAATTCATTCCATTGCTGACGCGATTTGTATCTTCTTTGAATACACGTGTTAATTTATAACACCATATGAAGATGTTGTCTTCCTAGCTTTGAGCTTCTTGACCATGACATAAACAATGGATACAAGAATAAGAAGCATTGGAGTGCCAAAGCCAACAAAGATGATAATCCATACCACGGTTGAAAATGAATCATACACTGGTTTTCCATAACCTACCATGCCAGACCTAGAAACAAAATAACAACAAATCGATTGTCATGGATTATGCCCTTTGCATGACGGTGTCATGTTACCTTGTCAATCATTAAAAAACATGGTTTCATTTTTTTAGTTTTGCCTAGCTCTTTTTATTTCTGACACCTACTTTGCACCCTGACCACTTTTATGATTGACAAGGTCATGTGACACTGTCATAAAGAGCATATTGAATGTCATAATTCACGATACTCAGCTTGTGACGCCACATTGTGTACCTTTGCCGCGAAGGTCAGTTGTCACTAAGAGGATTCTACAGTAGTGGACAGATAGTGCATTGAAAGGCAAAGATGCCCAGTGATTCTAATGATTCCTTTCAGTCAGACTCTTCTGTAAGTTGCATTGAGGTACACAATGTGACGTCACGTTCCGATATCACGTGCGATTTTGGCCGCGCAATGACCGGACAAATTTGAAGGCAAATTGCGCATATTTTGAAAGCCAAAACAAAATGCTTTTTTTAATGCTTTTTAGGCTTCGAGTCGTTTTCTTTAGATATCCAACTACAAGAATCAAGAGAAAAAATTTGGTGTCATCTGCACTTTAAGCAAATAAACTGCTAAAATTCTAATTAAGTATTATTGTTTTTAGGCTACAGTGTATGAACAGAGGGGGTAAGTTTCTAAAGAAACTGTGGTGCTGCGTCGGTGGGAAGTATAACAATATAATTTGGTTTTATCAACTGGGTTGATAATGTCAATTGGCCACCATAAGAGATTCAAGAGCTGACGTTTCGAGCGACGAAACGTCAGCTCTTGAATCTCTTTACGGTGGCCAATTGACATTATCAACCCAGTTGATAAAACCAAATTATACAGTGTATGAACATTGCCTCATCTTCTTTGAAACATCGAGTGTAAATTGTTATATGCTCCTCAATGATTACTGAAGAAATAATTCTGAAATTAACCAGCAGCAAAATCACAAAGATGGTGTTTCTGGTGGCCTGAGAGGTGGCAAACGTACAGGGGTCCTTGCTTTCTGTAATTATGATTGACAGTAGCAAAAGATGCAAGCATTACAAAGGTAACTTTGAACTTCAGCTTGTATTCAATCAAAATGCAAGGTAATCATAAGTTAGTTACCAGTGATGAAAACAAAAAGCAATGGTATTTACCAAGAGAGATAATTGGAGCTCTTGTACCAACCATCCTTTTTTTGTCCAAAGGAAATATTCACACTATGAGATGTAAAAGTAACACCTTTAAAATGGGATGCTATGCTGACAAACTTTGGTTTGGAGGAGACTGAAGGAAGACCAGTACAAGTCTGTTTGATTACTTGTCTTTCCGTTGCAAAATATTCCCAAGAAGGAACTTGATGAGTCAGACTTCTTGCCGGGTTGATGTAAGCAACAGGCTTAAATGCACTATATGAAGTGTGGCCAGATTCAGAGCTAGTGCTGTTGATGATAATGGTTTTGAAAACAGCTGGAGTGTATTCGTCATCAAGAGACTTACTAGCTTTGATACAAGTGGACGTTTTGTCAATAGAAAATGTAACTAACTCAAACATAAACCGAGTATATTTTGTTTTGTTTAGTGCTGTTAAGTGATCCAGCGTGAGGGTAAAGACTGTTGAGTTGCTGGTGAACATTTGATGTGGTAAAACTGATTCTCGTCCTTGACTGGCTGATGCATTGCACTGTAGAGAAAGGAAAAAACAAATTAACATGTCTCTTTCCTGTACCCAAAACTGTCGGCCAACAGAGTACCACCAGGTTACCAACAAGCTATTGTCAGTCTGCCTACAGTTCTCTAAAACAAAAACATTCGGTAGAATACATGTACATAAAGGAAAAAAGTCTCTTCCCGGTACCTAAAGATTTTTGTAACAATAATAATTCCAATATATAATTTGCAGTATTTGGAAGAAGAGTTCACACAAACCGAGTGTCAGTTAAGAGATTAACCTCTTCTGTTTAGGAAACCTGTGATATCCAAACCTTGAATGATTCCTTAGCACTTCCTTCTCCAGCCCTGAGTGTAAACATTTTGAAGATACGAAAGAGTGCTGAGAAATCATTGCATGACTTTCAATCAATAGCCAAGTGTTTACACAATGTGCCCATACTGATTTATGATAAATTTTTTTCCTGAAAGCTAAAAACAAGGGGAAAGCTTCTTGCTGGTGCCTGCTGGTGACTAGCTGTGAAATTTTGGTCACCAACACCCAGTTGTCAGTTGCATGGGCAACCAGTGAGTCAGAATTTTGTAACCTGGCTTTGGAATGCACCAATGATGTTCATGTTTTAGAGGTTTCACTGTGAGTATTGCCATTCCCTCTGATATATTCTGGATAAGTGAAGTAGTCTGCATATATGCACCTATTAATATTAAGGAGAGGGAGGCTAGGAATAGGTGGGGCATTTGAACTGAGATGAGATTTTGCTTCCAAAGCCCTACCCCAGGGCATTGTGGATGGTAATTTGCCATTTTTTTAAATCAGGCACTAATAAAACATCATTCAATAAATTGTTGTTAGAATGTCCACTAAAATGGTTAAGAGTACCCACTATGGGTGGTAATTACCGTCAAATACCTCACCTATGCCTCCCCCCTCCCCCCTTGGTTTAACATTGATAGGTACATAAATGGTACATCAGGTCAGTTCGTATCCCCCCTCCTCCCCCACAATGTGTATTTAATTCACCAATACCGACAACTGGAGAGAAGCAATATGGAAGTCAAGTGCCTTCCCCAAAGACACAACACAAATGCCCGGCTGAGTGCGAGCTCACTGTTTACCCTCAGCTTTTGAACTGATTGTTTTGGTCTGGGTCAATAGTTGAGATTCATGAACTGGCTATTGGTCTGTTTGCAAGATCAGAATCTGTGACTTGCAGGCATGAGCCTTATGTTGGTATAATGCATGAGAGATGGAAAGTTAAAACTAAACAAAAATTGAAAAGGAAGTTAGCTTACCTGGAAAATAACATTTCCTCCTAACATGCTGCTTTTAAAAGTTGTTAAGTTGTTTTTGGAGTCCACGTCAGGGTTTTTCCAATCTGCCTCGGCTTGAAATGAATGTTTCACAATATCTCTTTTGTCAATTTTTTTGTCAGTATAGAACAGCAGATCCTTGGGATCCTGAAATTCAAAAATGGCTGGAATAACAAATGCAGTGATGTAATCACTTTCTGGTGTAAACTGAATTCCTTCTTGAGAATCTTTGTTGAGAATGTCTTCCCAGTTCACTTTTAAGTGAACATCGACATCAGTTTTCTCAAAGTAGGCAGCAATGATTGTTGGTGAACCAAAAACAGACCACAAGTAATGAATGGCACTCTGCTTATTATCACTCTCTGCAATCACATGAATGATGCTGTGGTTTTCATGCTTGCACTGTGAAATATTGCAATGAATTTCCTTGATGGTTATCTGAAAAATTGAAATCATTAAAAACAAATGAGCTCTTTCAGAAATTTTGATGTCTTGTCCACAAAGGAAAACAAAAGACAACCTGGGTTTAGTAAAAGCTATAACCATCAGATAAGACATGGTTTAGCTCCGTAACCAAGGTCAAATCACATGTTCTTTTAAACTAAAATTGTGCTTATAAAGCCTGGGATTGAAAACATCCAAGCAAAGTTGTGCTTACAGCTGCTCAGCACAATAACCAGCCATGCTATTTTGCCAAAAGTTTAAAGAAAATAAGTAAACAACATAAAAAACCTTCTTAGAATAGTAAAAACTAAACAAGCTAAATAGTTATGAAAACTTTATTACTTTCTGTATTATAACCGTAACTTCAAATTTGAAGATTGGTATACCATCTAAAATTTGGAAAATGCTTCTTTATCTGAAAACTCAGATGCAAAAATCCTTCTGACAATATGATGAGCCAAAATATTTTAAAACTTTTCAGATTATAAGTTTCTATTATAGACCTTGTTTCTTTTTGCCCTCATAGACTTAAAGGAAGGGACATTGGAATAAACATTTGGAGCAGGGACGGCGTAGTGGTGAGAGCGCTCACCCCCCACCAATGTGGCCCGGGTTTGATTCCAAGATCCAGTGTTATAAGTGGATTGAATTTGTTGTTGGTTTTCATCCTTGCTCCAAGGTTTTTTTCAGGGTTCTCCAGTTTTCCTCCCTCCACAAAAACCAACACATCTAAATTTCAATTCAATCTGGAATACACGGCCCCATAAGCTTGTAGCTTTAAATACTACCATATCTAAACAAAGGCAATTGTTATTATTATTATTAAAGCTGATTTCCAGTCTGTACTGTGCAGTCACAGGATTTGTTTTCATTTTTGTTTTGAATTCATTGTTACATTACACTTCGGTAATAGCATACACGAGTCTGCCATAAGCCTGTTTTTCACTAGCGGCAGAGTCAGGATCATATTAAGTGGAGTTGTATGAATGGTCGAAATAATCAGACCATTTCTATTTTCTTCTGATTCTGCTTATGACTCTGTCGCTTGCGACCTACAGAAAGCAAGACTGTAAAAGTTGCAAGCAGAAACAGAAGAATAAACCAATCCAATTGCTAGTTTCAGGCACTTCGAATATTTTCTGCTTGCGGCTCCAACCATCCAGTTTTCACTAGATTGTAAGCAACAGAGTCATTAAGTGGAATTGGAACACTACTTACGACTCCGTCAATTTGATTTTCACTGGATAATAACGCTTGCAACTTAGCTTATGACTCCGACTCTGTCGCTTGTGAAAACCAGGCTTCATAGGTCGTTTTATTCAGGAGAGCTCAATGCGCCGAAACATTGGTTTGGAATACTGCCAAGGTTCTTTTTTCATAATTTTAATTTTATTGTGCAATACGGGCTTAGTTTTAGAATTTTACAGTACTGTGACAGACCTTGACAAGGTTTGTTCTCCAAGACCGGCTAAGTGGAATGTTTTAGATTATTGACATTTCATGGTAACAAAGAGTCAAATACCTTTCACTAAAGCTAAAACACATTTTACAGCTGTTTTACTTGAGTCTCTCTATAGGTACCCCAGACTTTGTTTACATTTGCTTTTCAAATCTTCATTGTTTTTAAGCAGATCTTCGTTTTATGGATTGAAATCATCGCCTGACAGTGTAGTCAGTGCAATTTCTTTAGCCAAAAAGTTATTTTACTTAATCAACAAAACTGTTTAAATTTGTGAAATGCAAAATAAATGGCTGCTGACATTGTTCTGTTTGGTCAGTGTTTGATGTTTTTTATGTCATTTTATTTTCTTTCATTTATTCTATCTTATCATGCAAATTTTTAAATCTTTACTTCAATCTTGAGATGGTAACCGTCACATCTTCGATTTCTTTGAAAATACCCATAGAGGGGCTCTACAGTAACTGAAGAACTGAACTGTTAGAATTTACTTGGGCCTGATGCAAATTTAGTATTCCAGTTTTCTATTGCTGATTTTAATTTTGTTAAGTTACTGTGCGACTAAGATAACTGTGAGCACCTGAAATATTTCAGGAATGTTGATTGTGTAGTGACCAATCACAATTAAGTTTAGGACACATGCAAGAACCTCACAACCACAAACCAATTACTGTTGCTGTTTGCAGTTCAGTTTTTGCACCTCATTGGTTTTTCCTTGTAGCCGTGGACCTTGAAGTAACTTTTGTCTGGCTGTTTCACTTGAATAACGCAGAAGACTTGACATTGAAGTTTAAGTATCGAAATGCCTTTGCTTCTTAGAAAAAGTTAAATTTGACCAAATTTACGTAGGCATGACATTTTTTTTGCAAAAACACTTCCATGATCACTCATACAAAATGCAGCCTGACATGGTTTCAAAGTTTGACGTCAAAATCACGCAACTCACCCCTTTGATTGTTGCACAGCAGGCTTGCCCAAACTCAGCAGCTATGTGGGTGAACAGACGCACCCAAGGCAAAACAAGTTTCCAAACTGGTTTTACTGGTCCATAGTTAATTTATTTGTCCATGGCGCTGGACGGCGGCTCACACAAAGAATCGTTAAGGGCTGTTCACAGCGGTTACTCTCTTTGCGCTAGCGTAGAAGTAACCACTGCTCGCAGAGTAGCAAAAGTGTATTCTTACATTATAATTTTGCAACTGAAAGCCGAACTTCACTGAGGATTATTCTGGTATATTTGGCTAAAAGAGAAGCATGAGGTTTTTATACCAGCCGGGATTTTCAGGACTTCCAAAGAAGATCTTACAACACCTATACATTTCGGAATATGCTGCAAAGATTACCCAAGTATGAGTATGGAATTTGCCAAATCAGGCCTTCTACTTCAAATTCAGAAAGTTGCATACGATATTATTTTATCTCAGTGAACTAGGTTTACAAGTGGTCGTTATTCTGATCGTCTTTAGGCATTTACATTAGGGTCTTATAAAAATGAAACGAAGCTAATATAAGAGTCTTGTTATAGTGCATTGTACTATAAAGTGCCTAAATCTAGCGGTGTCAAAGCAAAACACTTTCTATGATAAAATATCACTTTTCAGGCTCTGCACAAATAGACAGCAATGTTACTGCCTATTGGAGTGTCTCACCTTTCTCTCTTGTTGTAATTCCGCTGACGATAAACAAAGAATTCCAACCAAAAATGTAAGAAAACTTCCAATATAGATCGCACCGTCCGCCATCTTGCCCTCAGTCACAAACCCGGAAGTCATGTGATTGTCATGTCTATTCGCCATTTTCTAAACGAGCAGGGGACTGAGTACAAATATTTAATTCAAAGGCGACAGACCACAATCTCAATGTTGGCTCCTGTAATAAATATCTAATTGCCATAACCGTTCATCAGTAGGATGCCTAAAATGCTTGTAATTCCACAATTGGTTTCGGCTCCATTAAATCCTATACCAATTGCAGAACATTTCAGGTGGAGCCACCCACGATGTGAGCACAGTTACTGACAAGAAAAAGTAAAAGGAAAACAACGAAAAATAAATTAAACCGTTAAATTGCGAACTAAGCATACACGTCAACTAAATAAACCAAACACGCGCACCACATACGAAAATACGCGCGCGCGCCTTCAAATCCAAATGAAGGGCCCGGAAGCAGCACCGTTGATCTCATACAAACAACAGAGGGGCATTTTCTCTGCGCATGCGCCACATTAATCCGAGATCATCAGCACCATTGCAGGTTGTGATTGCGCTTCGGTGGATTTTCAACTGGGTGATCTACGTACTTGGAAAGGTTTCATGAAGAAAAATGAAAGAGAACAACACGTTTACATAGGTCTCTAACACGATGGATACTCGTAGTGTTTACTGTGTCTTCGGATGAGGATATTTTGGTGATCAAACTACGAACAAAACATGAAAAATCCCCAAACCGATTTACAAAAATTCAAGATGTCCAAATGAGACGAGAAACGTTGAAGGTTAGTCTAAAGATGTTGAGATTTTATGGGTTTAAATCATAGGTGGTACTGTAAAGACGATCGTCAGATACATGGCCCTATTTAAGAATGAATTTTTTTAATTTCATCTTATTTTGCGTGCACTTCAAAGTGAATTTGCATTTTCTTTCCGATCCGACGGCCCCCAAGTTTCAAATCACTCCAAACAACGTTGTCTTTCCTTTCTCTTCATAGACGTGTAGGACTGCAGGCTTGAAAAAATGTTCCGGTTGCAAGATTGTAATGTTCTGTTGTGAACTTTTGGTAAATGTTAATTCAGCAAGTTTTAGTCCATTTTCCAAGCCGTGGATCACAGAGGAGGTTGGACTTGCAGCTCTCAAGTAACTATGCCGTGGTTACAGTCTCGTTATGTCACACTTAAATTCAGTTTATTTTCTGTTATCGTTTGAGTGGGAATTTTGTCTTCAAGTGCTCGCTTGAGTAAAAACTGGAGAAAATCTCCTTTATTTCAGGAACCCCCAAGTTTCACAGTACCATAAAGCTGGTCTTTATTTATTCCCCTTTCATTCTGTCTAGTTTATTTACCCAAGAAAGAAATGTCTGCACCTTCTTTTATTAAGTGAAACTGTTGACCTTCGCAGTCAAAGATGGCCGTTTTGTGCAAATACTTGTAGATTTCGAACCGTATGGCGAAAGCTAGCTATTTCATTACAATGCCCCTGGCTTGTCAAACGATTAGCGATAGAAGCTCGCCTGATTTTTATTTCTCAACGGCAAGGATACGAATGCCGCGGAATGTTTGGAGAGCGGATTGAAGTCTGGTTTCTGCTGGTTTAAGCCGTTTTAAATTACAAGAAAATGTTTTGGAACACGCTGTACATGTAATACCCAAGTAAAAGGAATAAAATTTTGGAAATAGGTGGCATGTATTGCAAGTGTTGGGTCACAAGGAAAGTACAACGCAATCAAAGATGGACGCCACATTTATTACGCCCCCCCCAAGGCATGCTGGGGCAAGCTATAACAATGACAATGCATGATGATGTAACATCCCCCCTTTTGTGAAAAAAAAACAAAACAAAACAATATAACCACAACAGTGAGGAAAAAAAAAAAAGCATTAATGGGGTGTCAACAAGTTTCTCCTAACTGTTCCAACATAGTGTTGCCACAATTTAAACGGGAACGTTTCAGGGCAATGTTCAACTAGATCGTTCATCAAATGTTCAAGTTCTTTCAATGTCTCTTTGACTCCACACTTTGGAGTCCATGAAGTCTCTTACAGATCCAGACGGTCTGGTGCTTTCACAACTCTGCCAGAACGAGTCCTCACTTCGTTGGCTGGTGTGGTAGTGCTCTCTGCTTCACTGTTGACTGACCTTTCCGTGAACTGAGGTGTTCCCCGAACGCCAGTTGGCCTTTGATGTGGTGGTATGGTTCTGTGCAGCCGCAAGTCTGTATGTCCGTTCTGGACTGCTGGTACTGGATTATGGGTCCGACGAGGGTCCTTGCTGAGCTGTTGTGATGGTTGCTGCTGATTCTGAAGAGGAGTCATCGGCACACTTATGGTGGGCAGTGGTTTCCTTAATGGCTGGTCATCCTCACTGGATGCACTTGGTTGCTGAGACATATAGGTCTTCGCATCAGGTGGTGGGGCTGCGGCCAGCCTGATCTGCGTTCTATTTCTGCGCATCTCTCCCCCATTAGAAGTAACAACAGTGTATGACCTGGGTGAGGACACCTTCTGTACAATGCCATGAGGCCAGGCAGAATGCTTGTGCTTAGGGTTGGGTTTGGCATAAACCCACTGGCCAGGGTGAATTTCTTCATGTGGCTCTCCTCCCAGATTTCTGTCATAATATTGTTTTGCTCTGTTTCGACGGGCACCAATTTCAGTTTTGACTGCAGCAGGATGTGCGACTTCAGGTTGGAGAAGCACGGGTGTCATTGGAAGTATGCCCCTCGTGCGTCGGGATATGAGCCTTTGAGCAGGCGAATGTGCCTGGCCCTGCTGAGGGGTATTTCTGTTATCGAGGAGTGCTAAATTGATATCCTTGTTCTTCTGATACATGCCCTTGACAATCTTCACAGCCGCTTCAGCTTTACCATTTCCTTGTGGCCAGTATGGGGATGAAGTTACATGTTCAAATCCATATTCAGAAACAAACTGCTTGTACTCAGTGCTGATGAACTGTGGACCATTGTCCGTGATTAAGCGCTCAGGTATCCCGAATCTTGCAAAGTGGGCTTTGGTCAGCTGCACTACTGTTGAAGTGAGTGTGTTGGGCAGAACATCGATTTCAACCCAATCACTGTAATGGCACGTCGTTACCAGATGCCACTTTCCTTCCCACATGAGGATATCTTGGCTAACCATGGACCATGGGCTGTCAGGAATATCATGGCTGAGCATGGGTTCTTTTGGTGCTTGACTAGCATACTGAGCACACAGTGGGCATGACATGCACTTGTTCTTGATATCTGAAGTCATGCCTGGCCAGAAGAGGGACACTTTGGCTCTTCGAATGCAGGACCCTACTCCAAAATGCGTTTTGTGGATTTTCTCAAGCATAACTGGTCTCATTGAGCTTGGAATGACTGCTTGCTGGCCTTTATACACTATGCCATCTGCCACAGAGAGTTCATCTTTGAAAGTATAGTAAGGTCGCACCAATGGATCCACACCTGTTTTGGTAGTTGGCCAGCCCGTTATTATGAGAAGAGATAGCTTTTGCATTACTGGATCCATAGCAGTCTGCTCCTGCAATTTTTCCTGAGTAACCTTGGAGATACCAGAATTGTCCAAAGCCATTGCTTCTAATTCCACTCGAAATATCTGTTCCCCGGAAAGATTTGCTGTGGAAAGCTGGGGGAGAGGAGCCCTGGACAGGGTGTCGGCTATGACTTGTTGTGACCCTTTCTTATACTTGACTTTAAATGACCATCGTTGGAGTCTCATGCGCATGGCTTGCAGTCGCCGTGGTGCCTTGTTGAGAGGTTTCTTGAAGATACTCTCTAGTGGCTGATGATCCGTTTGTACTGTGATATCTGACTTTCCATAAAGCAGACTGTCCCATTTCGCAAAAGCCAAGCATATAGCAAGACATTCCTTTTCCATGACAGCGTATCTCTGTTCAGTTTCTGTTAGAGTGTTGGAGTAAAAGGCCACTGGTTGATCATTTTGCAAGAGCGCTCCACCCACGCCAACACCTGACGCATCCACCTGAAGGGTTACAGGCAATTGTGGATTAAAATAACATAAAACAGGGGCATGGGCAATGAGTTCCTTAGACTCGGCAAAAGCTTTGTCATGTGAGTCTGTCCACTGGAAGGTGACATCTTTGTGGGTTAACTCTCTTAAAGGCTTGACCACATCACTCAATTTTGGACAAAATCTGGCAAGGAAATTGAACATGCCCAAATAACGCTGAACAGCATGTGCGTCTGCAGGTTTGGGCATGTTTACGATTGCTTCGACCATGGATGGAGCTGGGCTAACACCTTCAGGACTGAGCTGGAATCCCATGAAAATCACTTTTCGAGTTTTGAACCTCCACTTGGCTGGGTTCAGCTTGAGCTTCACTTGTTGCATTCGCAGCAGGAAATTGTAAAGATTTTCATCATGATCTTTCTCAGCCTCCTCCCGTGTTTCACCACGTCCATAAATAAGAACATTGTCAGCAATGTTGCAGATACCTTTCAATCCTGCTAGGGCTTCCTGTTGTCTCGCTTGATACTCCTCGGGTCCACTTGAGACTCCATAGGGCAGACGAAGCCACCGGTACCTGCCAAAAGGTGTATGGAATGTTGTTGCCAGGCTTGATTCGTGATCGAGAAGTATGTTGGTGAAGCCAGACATGGCATCTGCAACTGAAAAACACTTTGCACCGTTCAGTTGTGGCACGATGTCCTTGAAGTGGGGAATTGGATGCTTGGGGACTCTTATTGCCTTGTTAATGGTGTTTGATGGGTCTAAACAGATTCTAAATTTGTCCTTTGTCTCTCTTATCGTCATATTACTGCACCAAGCTGTTGGCTCATACTGTCGGCAAATCTTTCCCTCACTTTCCATCTTGTCTAACTGCTCTTTGATTTTTGCATGCCTTGCTACTGGCTGCCGATGGATTGCATCATGGACTGGGGTGACTTTCGGGTCTAAATCAAAAGAAACGGGCTTTCCGAACTGTCCCAACCCTGTGTGCACATCAGGAAATGCTTCTAAAACCCACTGGAGAGTCATCTTGGCAGGGCAGGGGGGGGAATGATGTGTTTGGATGCGGAACGTCAAACATCCTTGTTGCTGGTATTGGTTCTGGTGGTTTAGGCATGTCTCTGGCGTGCAAGTTCTCAGACGTTGGCAGTTGCACTGGGGGCGTAGGGTGGGGTTTCTGGAGTGTTGTAGTGCCACGTGATGTTCCAATTGAATGGATTTCATCTGCACGGATCTTAACCAGTCCCAGCTTTACACAGTCCGAGCCAGACAGGAGGGGTGGCTTCCCTTGTATATGTGAGTCTCTCAAAACATGAAATGTGAGGAGGTGGTACCCTTCTGTGGTTTCAGCTAGTAACTCTAAATTACCCATAGGTGTGAGTTTAGAGTTGTCATAGGTGAATAAGGTTGCTTTACTAGGGGTGAGGTAGTTTGTGATCTTCTGCCCACAAGGGATCAATGATTGAGCAAGTTTCTCTGGCAGTGTGTTGCAAGTGGAGGCGGTATCTAACTGCACCCTGATCGATTTGGTTAGGTCTTTGGTCACACCAAGTTTCAAATGGCTGAAGAATTTACGGCCTACCACCGCGTCATGATTTTGTGAAGTGCTGTAGACACTTTGGGCATACTTTTCTGGTTTGACATCAACTTCAAAGAGGTCAGTTTCATACTCCACCCCTAAACTGGCATCAAGATGGTGTGCCTGGGTAGAACTGGCTAAGGGGGGTGCTCCCATTCGGCATGCGTGGGCAAAGTGTCCGATTCTTCCACAGCCCTTCCTAGAGCATCGCTTGTTTGAAGCTGGGCATACAGAGCGAGGGTGTGGCGGACCTGCACAATACTGACAGGTGTCGGTTTTACGCTGACGGTAAGACAAATCTTGACCCAGGTTTTGCTCAGACTTTGGGGGTGTCTTTGTGCCTTTGTAGTTACCCTGACCCCAGTTTTGCTCTGACTTTGAGGGCGACTTAGTACCGGTGTAGTTTACTTGTTCGGTGGGGCCTTTGGCTTGCTGCATTATTGCTTTAGCCTTCTCACATTGCTCAAAGTTCTTAGCTACCTGTAACATTGTCTTAAATGAGACTATGTCTTTAGTTGCTTTATCTCTGTGGCCCTTATCTAGTAGTTTTGACATCAGCCTCTCGTTGTTGATCCCTGATATGAATTTATCTCTCAGTAACTGGTCTTCACATTTATCACAGTACTCAAGTCGCCTACCTTGTTGTTTAACTCGTCCTTCCCAGGCTGTCACCGATTCTTGGTCTTCCTGTTTCATTTGGGCGAACTTTGTTCTTTCCGTTAGAACTCCTTCGCTAGCCATGAAGTGTTCCTGTAAGTGTTTGAGTATAACGCTAGGTTCCTTTGCTTCTTCCTCTGATAGTTGAAAGCCGTGTACAAGGTTTTCGAGTTCTTCGTTACCCGCAATGGCGGATCGGAAAGCTGCCAAAGCTTTACCTTTTGCGAGCCACTTTGGCTCAACAGGCACGGGATCAGCTCCTTCTTCTGGTACTTCGGGTGGATGCTCGCTATCATACCATCCATTGAGCTCGCACCAATCTTTGAACATCTGAATGAACTTTTCACAATTTCTTCGTGGATCTCCCGTGGTCGAAAACCGCGGGAGCATGACCGCTGCGACTCCCTGTCCTGACGAGGACGCCATATTCAAATTTATCCTGATTCCTGAGTTCCGGGAAGATTGTTAAATCAGTTGGAATCCCACTTCTGACACCGTGTTGGGTCACAAGGAAAGTACAACGCAATCAAAGATGGACGCCACGTTTATTACGCCCCCCCCCAAGGCATGCTGGGGCAAGCTATAACAATGACAATGCATGATGATGTAACACAAGTTGTATGTGTGCCTTCAGCCCCTGTTTGTTTGGGTTTCAGGAACTCCCAGGAGAGACACCTTATATACATGTAAGGGATAATGCACACAGAGGTAAGAGTGGATTTTCTGTTATTTACTGTGCTTTTAAAAATATCCAAAATTCTAAGCAAAGACTTCATATATTTTAATATATATACTTAAAAGTATTTTTGCAATGTTTCGTAGACGTTGGTTGCAAATAGTACCATTTATAAACTTTGCCACAAACAAAACAGAGTTATGAAGGTCCCCTACATCCCCCATGTATTAATTTATGTAAAGGATATGTTAAAAGACTGTCTGTTAGGTGTTCTTATCTGCTTTTGAATTTCAGGTCTATGTGGATTGAACCATGAATGAATGCACCATAAGCCACAATGCAGATGCAAGTGATCATAAAAAGCAATAGCAGGGCTACAAGACATTAGTAGGGCCATATAATTCAGTCGGGCATGACCTAATAGCCTCAGTGACAGTCAGATATAAATTGTCTCTTTTTTTTTTTTAAGGATAATTGAGGAAAGCATCGCTTAGCATGACATAGTACTATAAATAATTGAAGCTAAATATATATATAATGTCATGGTCAATCAGTATCAAGGAATAACAAATTGTGTTACAGTTGTAAATCACTCATTCAAATCTATGAGATGTTCATTGAATAATAAACTGTTTTTTATTGTATAAAATTGTGAGTATTGGTGATATTACAAACCCATTTTTTCATCCTTACTGACACACTATCAGTTATGTTGTTAATGTTTGTGATGGATGTGTGTCTGATGATTGCCTCAGGCCAATAAAATGTATGACAACATTTAGCATTCAAGTGCAGATTGTCATATAAAAAAATTAATGTATAAATTTGAAAAGGTTTTGGAAAATAAAGTTGAAAAGTTTGCACTAGTATGTTTCTTTTAATACTCTCTTACATGTATCTGCACCTGAAATTATTATAACATTGTTTACATATGGCTGATGCATATTTTGCCAGTGGGAGGTGGGGTTGAGACTGACATACTTGTAACACAAGAAGATAATAGGCAAATTTGTAGGAGCCAAAAGCTCAGATGAAAGTTGCCTTACTCTGTGCTACTGGCAGCCCATCAAGCAACAACCTGTCTTATTTGTATCCAATTCACACATGATGTAATTGTTGAGTGCTGAAGTTCTTAGAGGTAGCATGTCAGGGGTAGGTGCCCAGAACATGGCATTTGAAATCCAAAATTGATTTTATGTTATATTGGTGTCTTCTAGATCTGATACTAGCCTATCAGTTCTGAGGTTAATGCTGCCAGTAAAATTAAATCTTCCAAGGAAACTAAGATTAACACAGATCCTTGAGATGTCAATATCTACTTTACTTTGATACTATTTTCAATTTTTCCCACATTTCTAAGAACCTATCCTTTGATTTAACTACCATATCCTCATTGCCTATAGCACAATTTTTCTTTCCTTGTCATTGATCCTTTGTGTTTCCTTACTAGATTCATGTCAACAAACAAGCAAAATAACTTTTGTTTATTTCTATTTTTGACATTGCAAGAGAGCACAAAAGGTTTATCGACAATAATGTACTTTAACTTCTCAGTTATAATTTAATGCAGCACTAGCATGATGTGATATTCCTGTTTGTGTTTGTGAACCAAAAACAAGTAACAAGAATTGGACCTGAATTCTGAAGTTCTCCCAAGATTCGATATACTTGTGCTTTCTGGAACGGAATCTAGCGAGTTTCTCCAGCACACCACACAACCTAAACTTTCTGACCTCCCCTCACTTTTACACGATACACACAGTGAAAAAGAAGAACGACTACGTCAATTTATAGCGGAAAGTTTCCGGGAATTTAACTTCTTCCGCCATTTTTAAATACGCGCGATGCAGGCGCATATCAGCGGTTACTCTCCTCAAAGTATTCTCTACGGAACATGCGCAGACAAAATGCCCCTCTGCAGCCCCCTCTGCTGATTTTTTAACTGCTGATTGAAACTAATTATTGAAACTATTTTCACGGTTAAGATTTTAATTCCAACCTGGGCATTAAAGGCCAAAGATTATGATTTTTTTTCTTTTTTTTGGTCTTTAAAACTGCATTGTAACCTGACAACAGTGAGTTGAACAACGGGAGTCATTCTCGTCCCCAGAGGCCGCGATCCTTTTGGTCAGCACCAAGAATCACGACCTATGGCCGTCTCCAAAACCGGAAGTCCGCGAATCACGGACTCATTGTCCAATCTGACAATTCTGATTGGCTGAAAACTACAGAACGAGTACTCTGCGCATGCTCACAAGCTGGGAGTGGCCAGAGGTCTCGATTCCTTGGTGCTGACCAAAAGGATCGCGGCCTCTGGGGACGAGAATGAACGGGAGTCAGATTCCTTCTGTTTTCCGTGTATGGCGAAAGTACGAAGTTTGTTCCTTCGGCATTTCAGTTATTATTATTATTATTTTTTTTATTCGTTCATTAAATACATTGCTTACAAAACATGTTACGACTGCTCACACTGATTACAACTCTACTACTACTTGCTATACGCCGCAACGAAAATTTACAATACAATGCCGGACTCAATAGTTAAATTTATGTGATTTATTAAACCGCAGGAAAAAAACTGGACTGAAGTATATGAGATCTTCTACAATACCATAGGTATAATTTGCCTATCAATTTAGTAGGGGCTATTCTGAATCTAAAATCCTGTTATAAGCTGTGTACATAATGCACCAAGGGATCAAATTTATTATCCTTACAAACTGAGTTACATTCCCGGGGTAACATTTTGGGCTACGTCCACACTAATCCGGATAAATTTGAAAACGCAACTTTTTTTCTCCGGATTGGCCTTCCGTCCACACTAAAACGGCGTTTTCGGTCACCGAAAACGGAACTTTTTGAAAACGCTCTCCAAGGTGGATAAATTTGAAAACGCTGGCTAGGTGTGTTAGTGTGGACGGCGAAAACGGGACTTTTTGAAAACGCTGACATCAAAACAATCGAATAACGTTGCTCGGACAATGTGGGCATGTTCTTGCATGTATTAAGCGTTTCTTGCGAGGCAGCGTTTCAAAATCGATGGCGAAACAATTTGAAAACGGTATAATGTGGACAGAAAACATTTTATCCGCTTTCGAGGCGAAAACGCCGTTTTAAAATTTATCCGGATTAGTGTAGACGTAGCCTTTGAGGAAACATTTTACAGGTGCTCCCGCGAGTACCAAAGCGAAAGTAAGCAAACTGCAACGAGAATGAGATGGCATGGCAACTGAATGTTGAAACAGAGGCTGCAAAAAGAACTCCAACCCACATAAACAAATCATCCAACTGAGCATTTGCAGTTGGCCAAACACTGCCGTATCACTTCGCTCGCATGGTTTGCTTGTTTGACCCAAAGTTGAGCCTGCTTGCGGTAAAATTCTAGAGGAAATGAAAATTAAGTTTTATGGTTTCACTTAAAACTAGATTTATCAATTAATTACGTACGATTGATGACCCAGTATTCCGGCATGACACAGGTAGATGTTAATTGTCTTTGAGTTGCTTTTGCCTGGAATCGTTGTCTCAGAAGGTTTTGTATTAGAACTGAGCCACGAAGAAGAGAGTTGAGTTCGAAGAAACAACATAAAGCGAGGCAGGGTATGAAAGTTACCTTCTTTGAGCCAACGGGGAAGGGGGCAACAAACGTTCTATTTTGTAGCCAAATAGAACAATTGCTACACCCTACTTTTAATCGACATCAGTCTGTGGCAGCATACATACATACGTACGTTTGCATACGTTTTATTTTTAGTGTTCTGTGGAAGTTATTTATCTTAAATTGCGATAATCAGCAAATTGTCCCAATAACATAAGTTTCTAATGTTTAGGGCTCGTTTCCATTAAACTGTTCTATCGGTAGCGGTAACGCTCCCCGCAGAAGCGACCAAGCCTCTTACATTTCTCGCACAAGTGTTGCGGGTGACTTTTAGAGGTATCCCCAACGTCTAGTCCCTCGGGTTTTTCCAGGGGACGCTGCGTGTGCGGGTACACAACGATATTGCAAGTCTGACACTGCTGACCAGTGTTGGCCCAACTGTTGGCGCTCATCCACAGACGGTCACATTGGGGACATCTGTATTCACCAAAACAACGCCTTTTTCCCTGATATGGTGTCTGTAAAGAAGAAACAGTATCATTTGTAAGAATGCTGTTACTTGTTTGTGTTAGCACCTTTTGCGCGAGTTGTTTCAGCTTAGGCCATAGCTAGGGGGACGATGTTGTCCTGAGGTGCCCGAGACCCCTAGCCTCTTTATGAGACTTTTTTAAGTAAACAACATACAATATTCAGGTGCCGACATGACAATCCGTTGGGTAACCTGGGTGTGACAGAGTGTCAACCCCCCCCCCCCCCCCCCCCGCGGAAAAATACTGGCTATGCCTCTGTCAGCTACGCTAAGTGCGATGCAACCTGCAACTCTTCCACGCCCACTTTTCATCATTTCACGTTGTTCAACTCATGGCTTATCAGTTTCTCTCCCAATAATATGGCTATTTTGTACATGGAATTGAACTGATCGAGCCGAGGATCTCAGTAGGGAGTAGGGGCGCTTACCATTAGTCAAAAGACGAGTCCATTCATGAAGATAAATTAACTTTAATTAATGAGAAATGTTCGGAAATATCAGTCAAATTTCTAAATTTCAATCACTCTTCTGATGAAATTACGTTACAAACATTCAGAACACTGGGGAAAACTCTCCAAAGAAAGGCCTATTCATTTTTACATTTAAATATATCGGTCTGGTCGGACAGTTCTAACTAACGCGCTGCGTACCTTTCCGTCAAAGTATCCTAACACATTAATCTCGACAAGGAACCGAGTTTAAACCAAATACTAAAACCGATTCCCACTTGACCGTAACTGTTAAAAAAGTCATCAATAGTAACACTGAAAACACATCTTCTTAATTTAGACAACAAACCTTTCATATTTAATTTTGTGCACTAACTATATGATGTGCTTTAAACTGAACTAGTTTAGCCCATGAACCGGACAGATAATTGGCAAGCGAAGAACTAAAGTAAGGGCTAAAAATTAAAGCAAATCCGGGAAAATGTTCTCACGGAAAGAGTTAAATATTTCGACGCAAAAGGAGAGAATATGTTGAAATCGTTTTCCCTTTCTCGATTCTCGACTTATTAAAGGCTAGGACCCTCACAGATAGTCGCACTGCACACGCGGGAGCAAATCCGCAAAACACTGAAAACACCCGGGAAAACAACATTTTCACAACACGTACCGTTCCACTCGACATGCTGTAACGTGAAGTACCAACTTCAGCTTGTGAAAAGGATCGAGAGAACGCCCAGAAAGCTTACATCGGGAGACGATGTTGCTTGAATCGAATATTCTTCACTGAATTGTTGCCTTGACAAGCCTTTGAAGGTCACAATTATCCAATCAGGAACTGTTTTGCGATCTGAAATGTAAACAGTTATACAAACTGTCCAATCAGCGATAAGAAGACCGAAACTTCTCAGAAAGCCTGACTATTCTAGGAAACTTTCACAGGTCAATGAGCTGATTAATACGGTTGCGCTTCACATTATGAAAATAGAGATTTAAGGAACTGTGCGTAAATTTCACGTAGAAACGGCGTAAAGGTGGCATTTAACCAACTTCTTTGGGCATAGGTGGGGGGTTTGAACGCAGAAATCGTCCCGCAGTGGGGGATTTTGACCGTTTTAGAGGATGTTCTAACAATATTTTGACTTTTAGTGACTCTATTGATCATCCACAAACGGCAGGGCATTTGAACAGAAAATCTCAGCTCAGCTTAAATGCCTCGCCCATGCCCGGCCTCCCCCGCTTAACACTGATAGTGCGAAATAAAGGTGGCATTTAACCACCTTTTCACATGAGTGTAATAAAGCTGATATAAAGCTCAGCTAATAAAAACGCAAAGGTGCGGAGGAAACTTTAGCTTATTCAACTGAGGCAAAGGCAAAGTCTGCGTCGAGTCCAGTGGCCCATACCGCCGGAGCTTATCCCGGTTTCCTTAGCATGAAGCGACTGAGAGTATTTCTCCTCCCCCCTGGAGGGGATGCTAGTCCATCGCAGGGTTACCCCTCAGCAGTATTTTGCCGGTACCCATTTATACACCTGGGTGGAGAAAGGCACTGTGAGAGTAAAGTGTCTTGCCCAAGGACACAACATATATACAACTGAGGCAGTTAATAAGTAATTCGTTTGGTTTCGATAAAATTCGAAGACAAAGCAAGTGCTAGTCTTTACTTCCCTTCACACACTGGAATGGTGAAAGGAAGGAAAAAAGGCGAAAATGTTTGGTTGGAAACGATGCATCATTGCACTGTCTAGATATGACTATTGTAATCTTCGGGCGCCTCACGTTGGGTGAAAGGAGTGAGCAAGAAAACAGATACAAGAAGTACTTTAAAATTCAGTTGCAGATTTTTTTTATTACAAAAATCTTTAAAAGTGCGCTGTACAACTAGAATTAGCAATGCTGCTTCCATGGTATAAACTTCCAGTAGTTAATAAATCAGACAAATTTAAAATATACCAGACTTTTTTATTAAAACTCCCATGAATTACAATACAGATAGTATGGATCGGAAAAGTCCCCCCTTTATTTTAAAAACTTCTACTAGTCACTAGATTCCTTATCCACGTTGAACGGTTTGTCTACTGCTATAATTCCACAGTCTGCGATCTTGACTTCTTTCTTTGGGCTGCTTCCGTCAACATCCATGTTTTCTATCTTACGCACCACATCCTGCAAAAAGAATTGTGTGTTTTACAGAGTGGAAAGCAAAAACAAAACGAAAGAAGCTGTTCTTAGAAACAGAAAATCTCAACGGTATTCAATCATCTGAGACCGAAAGAAATTACTGCGGGTTTGACAGACGGCAGAAAAACGAGCAAATCCTTCCAGAAAATAAAATTCCCCAAATTTCGGAGGCCTCAATCTTTTGGATAAGAAGCATTAGTGGATAGCGTTGTTGGTGCGTGGTGAGTGGCTGTTCGACCATGGGATGTCCTTTGCTATTCACATCCGAGCAACTCGTGATCCTCCCGCGGGCTCTCGCAGAAATGATTGAGTTGAATAAATGAGTTAAAATAACCATTTTTGAGCAAAATTATCTCGCTGTTTTAGTATATGCTCAAACAATTATTCACCTTAGTGGCGGTGGCTATTTCCCTCCATAAATATCCACCACTATCACCTCCACTTCGGTGAATAGTTGTTAACTACACCGAAGAAACAGCGAAGACCTTACATTTAGATTTATTAAGGCGGGAGCACGCAATCTTATCTATAGTAAACTGCTGACTCGTCCCCAGACGTCACCTATGCGAAAATGGAAAAAAAATGGAAAAGACGCGATGGATTATCATCATTCCCCTCGCCTGCTATTTTTTCTCATATTTAAGAGACGACTGGGGATGAGTTAGAGTTAACTGTGTTTTGTAAATTTTTGGGTATGTTTGGGAGGAAATAGTTTTTCTCAAAGGTTTTATAAAATTCAGAGAAATACAACAAACTAGAAGATTAAATTAACTATTAAATTTGAATTTGGGACACCGAAACAGTTCACTGGCTACCTGGGGTATAGGATCAATGAATAGAGGGGGTAAGTTTCTAAAGAAACTGTGGTGCTGCGTCGGTGGGAAGTATAACAATATAATTTTGTTTTATCAACTAGGTTGATAATGTGAATTGGCCACCGTAAAGAGATTCAAGAGCTGACGTTTCGAGCGTTAGCCCTTTGTCGGAGCGAATCAAGGAATTGTGGGTCGTGTGTTTTTTATAAACAGAAAGATGGAGCTTCGCTATTGGCTGGTGCCTGGTAACGTAAAAACAACGGAATAAATTAGTTGAATGAAAAGCGTTCGTTTATACCGTGAGAATTAAGAGTGCCGATTTGGAAAATAAATTTTTGTTCTAGAGTTTTGTGGCTTTCCGTGTTTCCTTGGTGAAGGGATCAATGGCCTGCCAGTTGGTGTTTCAAGGCTAATTTTCTTTCTTCTAACCCTTCCAAGTCCTTCCTTAAACCTCTTAAAATTTCATTCCAGTTGTTTTATTCCCGAATTGAGCTCCTCCCCTATTGTTGAGTCGGTTGCTTTGCATTTTGTTATGATCAGAGACCCTCTTTTCTACTACATCTGCTGCTATTTGGTTGGCAGACCCCCTCCCTCCCTCTCCTTGCCTTCTTATGGACATGTTATCTACAGCTGTACTAACGTTGTGAAAATAAGAGGTTATGAAACTCACCATGCCCTCAAGAACTTTACCAAATACAACATGTTTTCCATCCAGCCAAGTTGTTTTGACAGTTGTAATGAAGAACTGTGAACCATTTGTATCTTTACCAGCATTAGCCATACTCAGCCAGCCTGGGCCATAGTGCTTAAGTTTAAAATTTTCATCATCAAATCTTTCTCCATAGATGCTTTTACCTGGATTGATGAATAGATAATTATCAATCTTTGAGTATTAGGCACGAAAGTGACTTCTTAAGGGCTAACGTAACAGCACAAGCTTCCAAAAATTTATCACTGCTAGTAAACCAGACCCTGCATTATTTTAAAAGGGGTCTGTCAATACAAGACCCTACACCAGTGAAAGCCAACAATAAGTGGTCCAGTCAGGCTAACTTTTTAAAGTTAGGCTCTTCTGGTTTTGAAATATATCTTAATTATTGTTCCCCCTTCTTTCAGCTATTTACTTGATATCTTTATCTCAATGTTCAAGGCACATACACCTTATTCCAAAATAGCCACTGATTTATGGACATACAAATTGGCCCTTGTTGCCTCGTTCAAGATAAAATATTCTTTTGATTTTTGTGCTTAAAAACGAGGTAAGCGAGCAAGGGGAAACAATAAGGTAGCTGTGTTCAAAAGTTCTCCATTCAGGGAAACAGGACTGTCTAATCCTTCTTGGCTGCAATGTCATTTGTTATAGAGCAAAGTAGCAGCACAAAAATCATATCATCTTAACCTCAAACTAATCTATTTATCAGCTCTCTTCTCTCTTGCATGCCTTTAATGCATTTCTAAATTCCAATTCAGTCTGGTACAGTGGATGAAGAGCCACCATGTGGAAATGTCACAGGAAATTTCTATTACTATATATTACTATATATTGCTATATATTACTATTATTATTACTATTATTATTATTAATATTAAAAGATTATTATTATTATTATTATTATTATTATTATGTTGAATTTCCGCTAATTTAAGGAACCATGAACAATGATTTTAAAACAATTTTAGTATGAAAACAAGATGTTTGATAAAAGGAATTGTAATTTTTTGATTGACATTCTTTTTAACGGAGGGGGTAAGTTTCTAACGAAACTGTGGTGCTGCGTCGGTGGGAAGTATAACAATATAATTTGGTTTTATCAACTGGGTTGATAATGTGAATTGGCCACCGTAAAGAGATTCAAGAGCTGACGTTTCGAGCGTTAGCCCTTTGCTCCGACGGGCTTTTTAACGAGTTTTTTTTCTGTAAATAGTACTATTTTTAAATAAGATTATTATTTGTACTTTCAAATACAATCTGGGGTAGTAGCTTTACCTCCAGTTCCATCTCCTTTTGTGAAGTCTCCCCCTACAAAAAATAAAGTAGAGACTGACTATTATTTTGTCACACCTTCTATTATAAATCAGAGAGAATCGCTTTTTGATCAAGGATCTAGATCTGAAACATTCACAGACAAGCAATGCTTTTTTTTGCAATTGACATTATTCTATTCAGTGGAAACAAGCATCAGTAATTAAAAAAAATTGATGAACCTGAGTAATTAAAGTTTGACTAGTAGCATTTGTAGATTGGCATTAGTCTTGGAGGAGTAGTAAATTCACTAACTATGACATTCATTGCTATAGGGTAACTTTTGTTGCTAAGAAACCAGTAAAAAATAAACTTGGTCATGTGTGATCATTATGGTGTACTTAGTTTGACCAAAATCCAAAATTGGCTTCCAAACAAATTTTTACTTTCGAAGCAAGCCTCCTCAACACCTTACCTTGAATCATAAAATCTTTGATCACCCTATGAAATTTACTTCCTTTGTAGCCAAAACCTTTCTGAAAATGGAAACATTGCCAGGTTACATGTACTAATTACTGGTTTTTGTGTCTCAATCATACATGTACATGGCGTAATATTTTTAATGATGATGACGGTGGTGGTGGTGATGATGATGATGATGATGATGATGAAAAAGAAAGACAATTCATACAATATAGTCAATACAACACAACAAGCAAACTGCAAAATGAAAACTGGTTCTATCAAGGAAATCCTCCTTCAATGAGATCTTGGTACAAGATTATCAAGTACAATACGTTGAGATGGCCCTGAAAGTTTGGTTAATTGAATGTATGGAGCTGCTGATTACCTTGTTAGTAGTTCCTTAGATCTTACCTCTCCTGATGCTAAAGTCGCAAAATTCTTGGTTGTTTTGGGCACAGTTTTTCCAAACAGTCCGATTTCAATTCTTCCTATCTTTTCACCTCCAATTGTAATGTCAAAGAAAACCTGCATAAAATATATGAACAATTACAGGCAATAGGTTATCCCATTCACACAATACTGAAAACATTAATCTACTTTAAGCAAGGTATTATTGCTGTCATTTTAAGGGTCATAGTACCTGAATATCATGACATAAAATCAGGGGGGTGGGAACGCTTTGTTGGCAGCGTTTTAAAAGAACTGTAGTATGTGCACAGCTTTGAAAAAAGCTGAAGCCCTAACTACAAGGCAAACCCACACATAGGTTGCCTGGTTCTGTCTGTTATCGAGTATTGGTACACAAGAACTCAGAAGACCAAATACATCACAATGAAACAATGATTCAAGTTCTATTCAATGAATGGAAATAGAATGGGGGAAGATCTTGTAAAACCCCTTTGTTCTGAATTGGCAACAAGACATCCAGACTCTGTAGATGACTAACATCTTCCCAAGATGAAGTCACAAAAAATATCAAATATATGGCAATGGCTGGAATAAATTTGACCAAAATGTTGAGAGCGACATCTTTTTGAAGAACCATTTGCCACCTGGGGAGTTTGACACATGTAAGTCATGGTTACTACTCACAGCCACCAATGGTACTGTTGTTACTTTTTAGTCCAGGATAAATGTAGTTCCTGAGTGGGTTGTAAAATAAATTTTCAGAGCACTGGCCATCAGCTGCACTCGCGCAGATCATTTTGCACTTGTTCAGCTGTCTCAACCACACATAATAACAACATTTGGGATATTAGCCTTGCTGCCTCCTCCCACAAAATATCCAAATAAAAGTTTTTATCTTGTTTGACACTGTTCCTTAGTTTAAGGCTTTAAAATAGTCTGAGGAAGTTTGGAAGGTTTCGAGTAGGTTTTAACTGTTTAATATATGTGCATCTACTGTCCGCTGTACACTACATTTTTGAGGTATCTCAAGACATATTCTTCAGACATCTCAGGCTCTGCCAAATTCATAAACTGGTATTATTCCATCACTATTATTTGGAAAGTGGAAAGTTACACTCATTTTGAATAAGAAGTCATTCTCACCAAACTGGACGGGTGATACGTGAATTGTACTCACCTTACAGTTTTGACAATCGCTTGGGTGAGCAATTAATTCACAACCCTGTTCAAGGGTTTTTACAACAAGATTTAAGGTGGCTGAACAGTTTCTATGGGTGGTCAGCGGTGTTACCCAACTTGGCATGGCTTTAATCATAAAAGCAAACATGATGACCAACTCGGCAGCAAATATATCTTTAAAATGTGGTTTACAGCTTTGCGTATTGCCAAGAGGAGTAAAATAAGGCTGGCGCATGCGCAGTGTGTTCAAAAATTGTGAGCAGATCGTTATGTAAACAAATTGAATTTTCTTGAAATCAAGTCATTAGAAATTGATGATTTCTGGTCTGCTTTCAGACAATATTATGACTCACACACCTAAAGTATAAACAAGAAAATCTGACAGAGGAAATCAGCAATTCCCTTAGAATTAAATAGAACATAATTTTTGTAAATAAATAAAAAGCTGTCCGTCAGAATCGTGTACAGTTCCTGCCATAGATGTACCACAGTCTCATTAACATATGGGCAATTTTAAGCCAAATCTAATGAGTGGATTTTCTGCAAAATGGAAAAAACTAGATTTTTAAGGCCGCACTTGATCTCTTTCATTGCCATGGAAACGGGCCACTTTAAAAAAGCAACTTCAGAAATACACTTCAGTGGTATTGTATAATATGTATGCCAAATATGGGTTCATTTGCTGTTAGTATTTAATTGCTAGATAGTCATGAAGTACAGGTACTCTAATCTTCCAATACTGTGTTCAGCCACCTTAAAGAGATCACAATAAGGCGCATCAATCTGAGCCTTTCAATGGTCAATGAGGGGATATCATACAGAAATAAGACCCATCTTTTGATTTTCCAATAAATACAAAACCCAAACATGGATTTTGAAATCCAGCAAAATCCAAAAATCAGCATTTCAAAATCCAAATTTAATTTCCCAATCCTTGTTTACCAGTCTCTAAAAGCCTGAAGATGAGTGCCTAATATTCTTTTTCTGTCAGGCAATTTTTACAATGACCATCGAACACGATGGCGCAAAAAGTTCTAAAAGGGATGTTAAAAATATAAATGTGAGAAAACTAAGTGCCGTGCCGATATGGATCAATTGGGGCAATCGCAAATTGCTCTCAGAAACAGCAGTGACATAAACCAACCTTTTCTGTGACCAAAGGCCCCTTTTTCGTTTTCCCAGCTTGAGATTCGTCGGGAAGAAGAAGGAAAACCAAAACACAAGTAGCAACAGTAACTACTATAACAATTTTCATTATTGTACGAGCTCGAAAAGACATTCAACCTTGTAAAGAGCAGAGAAAAAGGACGAGCATGATGCTTTGCGCGGCTTACAACCGGAAGTCAAGTTGGGTTGAGCAAGCGAACAGTTTGGAGGGGGCTTGGACAAGGTTGACAAGGTTTGGATGCTGTTGCGAGCTTCATGATCTTCTCAGAAAAAAGTGAGGTTAGCAGAGAGGTTCAAATCTTTCGAAGGTATTCAGCTTTTCTCCAGAAGTTAACTGTTGGGAAAAACTCGCAAAAAAAAAAACAGCCTAGAATTATTTACTAGTTACCAGTTCCTTCTTAATTCACATGACAATGCCCGGACAGTTGTCGAAATACTATTGGTTCTCAACAATCTGGATGATGATTGGTCCACGCTCCCTTATTTCTCTTATTCAAAACACGAAATATATCCTCTGATCTGAGAGTCCCTCTGAGTTGTCTGGTGCCGTATTCACTGGCTAAGATGTCTTCGTTGTTGTATTTCCTGACGATGGCTTGCGCGTGTTTCGGCGCTAAAGCCGCTACTGATATTAAAGGTCCTCTAGTTACGGATAAGGTATTCTTCGATATAGAGATTGGCGGCGAGAAAACTGGAAGAATCGTCATTGGATTATTCGGGAAGACTGTTCCAAAGACTGCTGAGAATTTTTTAGCACTTGCAACACACAAGGTAGGGTTGGTTCGCACAAAAGCTAGTAAGATACAAAGTATTTATTCTTAGGCAGTGGCGTCTCTGCCTATTTCTTCGATTCATGTTCTCTTTTGGCATATTATCCATCTTTACATGCTCTGCAGCAGCTGTTTGTACTCTCGCTCGCCAGAGCGATTAATTTTCATTCACGTATTAATCCACGTGTCTTTGTTCAGTTACATTTCTTTGTTTCTTGCAACCAACTGTAGTTTTTACAAATGTGTGTTAAAACCATATGCCATTTTTTCAGTAAACGTACTATTCACAAATTTGATCAGCAAAATCTCTTACCGTGAAAAAAATAATTTAAATTTAATTTTGGTTAATGGATAAGATTTATAAAATGTTTTAGGTATTGCACGCTATAATAAATTCAGTCAAATTCAGTCTCTCTAAGACGGACACCATCAGGACTGGCCTCAGCTGTCCGTCTTAGAGAGGTGCAGCTTGTAGAGAGTCAACGTAACATGACCCCAGGGATTTTCAGCTACGAAAGCAAGAAAATAACTGTTTTGGCAGGTTACATTACAATTGTTTGCATGGGACAATGACTGATTTGATTTCAACTTGTACTGTATGTATTCCACCGACAAGAAAAGAGCTGTCAATTAAACGTCTGGTATTAAAAGAGTTACATACTTAGTAATTTTAGAATTTTTCTTCCCAAAATCGTAATTTGCAGTCACATTCAGCACCTCACAAGTGTCCGTTGTCCGTCTAAAAAAGAGAGTTGGGTTTTAGTAAAAATGACTGAGAAATGGCCAGAACCAACACCAGGTGTCAGTGTAATAGAGGTGTCCATTAAGATAAATTTGACTGTAACCATAGGTTAGCGGGCGAGGTCATCCTTATCATTTGAAGTAGGGACTGACTTGGTGTGAGCATGACAGTATCCCCGTGACAGCATGTCTGGCTATAAAATTAATTGTGAGGTGGAAGTCATAATGTGCATTCATGAAAAGAGAGGCATTAAAAGTTTCCTTCTTTAACTTGGTGAGCATTTGTTTTGATCAAACAGATCAAATAAAAGTTTCGCAGGGGATTAACATTTACTCGCAAGGAATGTGTTATCTTTGGGTCACATTCAAAAAAGTGTTCAAAAGTTCCTGTTGGTATGAAACCACTTGAACCTGGGTTTTTCATTTCTTCACAATGCTCTTGCTACACAAGGTTGAACAGATCAAACGAGCAACACTCGCTACTCCCTTGGGGCGGAATAAGACCAGAAAATGACATCCAACGTGAAGACTGCACGGCACTGCTCCTATGCATGAGTTTTCTGAATACCTGTGATCAAATTGTGTTCTCAGTGGGAGAACACTTGAAAAGAGCAAAAACCAACTCAGGGGCTAACTACAAAACTGCCGCGCATTGTGTTTGTAATAGAAATGTTGAGATTAGGATTGTGGGCTCCTCTTGTCGCCTGTAATTAATCATTATTATGTTCAGGTGAGCTCAGTGAATACTGGTAAGCTAACTCTTGCCACTGCCAGGCTTTGTTGTTCCTGGTGATATTCAAGTATCCAACTTAGGTTAAACACACTCCTCTATTAAGTTATGATTATTATACATGTACTAGTTTTAATAACACTTGAGAAATGAAAGAAGCACTCGGCTGCATCTTGCACTTCTCTGTTCACTAGCCTCTCGTACACTTACCGGTAAATGCATGTGAATGTTTTAATTTATTAGTCCATTTTTTCTCGTTAACACAGAAAGGCTTTGGATACAAGGGTAGCATTTTCCACCGTGTCATTGACCAGTTTATGATTCAAGGTACATGAGCATTCATTGGTATTACTTAATTTGCATTCCTAATAGCAATTTTGATTAGTAATAGGACTGAGTGGAGTACAATTCAGTGAGTGATTTGAAATTACGAGCATAATTTCCCCTGTTACCAATTAATCACATCAATAACAAATTTCAAGATTATTAAGTCTTTTAGTACCTCTTGTGCGAATCTCTTTGGTGTTTTGGGAATTTCTTTTGTGCAAAAAGAAGGAAAACAGCAGGAAAGATCCCATCTAAGTGTACGTGATTGACGCATGAATGGCACAGGTGTCCAATTACAGGTATCCAATTTAAAATTGTTCAAATCGACCTGACATCGGATACCAACGTGATTGTGTGCCGATTACACGACAGATAGGTGCACGCAGAACCAATTTGTTATAGATACAACTAATCATGATATTATTCAATCAATGAAAAAGTTGCAAAACTAATACCGTTTAATTATCCTAATACTACAGGGGGTGACTTTACAAACAGGGATGGAACCGGAGGTAGGAATAGTTTCCTTGCAATGTATTTTACCTGACTCTGTTGTCTTAATAAACACATTGCTGTAAAACTAATGCACCTATCAATGTTAAGCTCGTGGGGGGAGGCCGGGCATAGTCAGGGCATTTGAACAGAGCTGAGATTTTCTGTTCAAATGCCCTAACCCAGGGTATTTGTTGATTGTCAAAATAGTCACTAAGAGTCAATAAAATGTTGCTAGAAAGGCCATTAAAATGGTCAAAAGTCCCTACTACGGGAGGATAACTACTGTCAAATCCCCCACTAATGCCTGCCCCCCCCCAGAATATTTATGGAATGTTAATTGTGTTGCAAGGAAAATGCCAATCATTTGTGAGAAAGCTGAAACACAAACAGCAACGGTAATCAGTTTGCGGTTGTGAGGTTTGTTCATGTGCCTGGAACTTTATTGTGATTGGTCACTACACAATCAACATTCCTGAAGTTTTCATGTGTTCACGATTTTCTTAGTTTGACAGTAATTCAATGTCACATTTAATTTTAATACTTGGGGTTCTTTTAATTTGCCCATCAAAGGTAAAAGCATATATGGAGAAAAATTTCCTGATGAAAATTTCAAACTAAAGCACGAAGTCCCTGGCTTGCTGAGTATGGCTAATGCTGGTAAAGATACAAATGGTTCACAGTTCTTCATTACAACTGTCAAAACAACTTGGCTGGATGGAAGACATGTTGTATTTGGTAAAGTACTTGAAGGCATGGTATGTTTCAAAACTTTGCTTGAAAACCCTGGCTTAAAACCCATTTCACAGTTTTCCATAATAAATTACAACCTCAATCAGATTTGGCCTAAAATTGACTTTTTATAAAATAATAGTTGCGAATATGATTATGGCCCAAAATCAGCTCAATTAAAAATTTGCATTTATAGAATATTGTAATGTTTGCATTTCTTCTCACTGGGAATCTGGGCTGAACTATTTTTAAACCTCATTCTGATGTCCAATCAGAGCATGAAGTCCCCTGGGAAGGCTTTGTTTCATGTGTTCAAGATGGTGAAATGAACGAAGTCAGAGCAATCCTCCAAAGTAGTCAAGGGTGAATGAAGAAAGCGGGCGAGTGAGCGAAAAACAAGTGGGGGAGTAAATCTCCTTGTTTTTTTCCCTCACTCGCCCACCTCGTCATCTGTACAGACAATTCGAGAGCCTGGAGTAGGCTACTGATGATGCCAAAGACCATCCTGTCTTACAGCGTGACGCGCCTTAGTGTCAGGCCACCCAAAAAACTTTTTTGACAAGTTATAATTAGCTAATCAGGGAGCTCGAATTTGTTTGAGCTGTCCTGCCTCCTTGCAATGTTCAAAGCTGTTGTCACAAAACCTGTTGTGCTTTTAACAAGGAGGTGGGACAACTAAAAACAAATTCACGCTCTCTGATTGGCTAACTTGTCAAAACATTTGTTGGGTGGCCACAGTAAGGTGCGTCGCGCTGTAATGAATAAGTGTACAAGTTTGCAAGTGTAATATTTAATTCTAGTGACTTTCTTAAGCTTTCTAAGGTAAGAGCTCAACCATATGCTCTTTTAAAGTTGTACAAGCCCATGGTTTGACTGGTATTTTACAGTATAATGAAACAAACTAGTCTTACAGTGCAGTCTTCAAATGAAAACATCAGCCATCTCTACGTGTACTGTAAGCGGTATCACTGTTTGAGTAAATTGTTTTGTTTCTGATATTGACTGGTGAGACTCTAAAACCAAAATTATTATTTGTAGGTCAATGGTATATGAGCTCATATACCATTGCCTTTAAACCAATCAACTCAGGAAATGCAATAATATACCATAGTTAGTTTTTAATAAAACCTGATATAGACTCAGTTCTCACTTGTTTCCAAGAAACAGAGATTACCACAGTAGTATCATATTTGTTTTCTTTTCTAAAAATTCTGATTTCTAGGGGCTGTCACTAAGATCCGGCGGCCAGGGACTTTCCCCGGCTACTATGAGTTTGAGCCCTGGCTACTTTGAAACAAAACCAAAACACTGGAAATTGAAAAATACATCAAACAAAATCCCCGAGCAACATTTTTACTTTCCCTGCCTACTTTAGTGGTCAACAGCCCTTTCTAAAGAATGTCAATTTTCTCAAACCAAGACAAAAACTTTCAACTATTAATAAGAGTGGACCAGGGGGAGGGGGGAGGGGTGATATAATGATAAACCTAAACTAATGACCCCACACTGAAGGGGAAGGTACATATAGATCAAGGACAAATGCAACAGATTTTGAACTTTCAACTAAATGTCTTCTGAGTGTTCCACCAGAATTAGTAACAGATCTAGGAGATGGATCCCCCATTTTTTTGGGTAATGTTCCACGTACTTGGGTCTATTTGGTGTGGCACATGACTCCCCAGCTAAATTTTTCATACCCGGGTCCCCCTTACAGGGGTCGTACAGGTCATGGCAAACCTAGAAAGTCATGGAATTTTAGAATTTCATTTTCCAGGCCTAGAAAGTGATGAAATTTAAGTGTGGGTCATGGAAAGTCATGTTTATTAAGAACTAACAAATCAATTAGGTTTCTTTGTGAAGAAAATTGTTAAAACGCTCCCAAAATGAACAATGATTTCCAAGAAAATGGTGGAATTTAAGTCATGGAAAACTTGGACAAGTCGTGGAAAAGGTCAAGTCGTGGAATTTCAGAAGTTCAAAAGAGTGCAAACCCTGCCTTAGCTCAAATTCTGGATTCCTATTCCCTATACCCATACTTCAGCACAGAAATGTTGTACAATTTACATGTATAAAGGCATGTTCTAAAACCCAAAACAACGAAGAGAAACCACTGAAACAATCAAAACGAAGCAACTGAAACAAGTGAAACGACCGACACCACTAAAACGATACGGCCAAAGCCACCGAAACAAAAAGACCCCTTTGCTGTTGCAGCATTCCAAACATGGTTGCAAAGGAGACTATGGATTTGAGGAATGTAAAGGAAATTTTCTGTAATTGCAGGAGCTTAAGGTGGCTTGATCGGATTTTTGAGTGACGATACCTTCCAACTTTGAACAGCTAGTGCACCGCCAAAGAGTATCTGACAGAAAATTGATTGCTCCAAGTGCACTAGAGAAAGATCAAAGTTTCAGATGAAATAGGTTTCAGCGTAATCGGAGTTACCATAGCAACGTAGTAATGTCATGTCCCACTTTACTCGAGACCGAATAACTTGTCACCAAGAGATAATTTTGGAAAACCCTTCCTGGATCTTTGCCCTGACATACTTTTCTTGAGGTCTGCCAAATTTGAAGAATTTTTATGAGTGATTTCGAGAAAATTTATGGCAAAGTTTTAAGTTGTTAAAATACAACGAAATCATATTAGTTCCTGAATGCTATTAAAACATTTGTCAACCAGGCCTCATGTCAGATGACTTTGGTCTGAAATAAATTGAATAGCGTCCAATTACTTTTGGTCAAGCCAGTGTTTTCATAAATCGAATAGAACGATTTTGCTAAGATTTTCACCTAATGTAATTGGATGCTATTCAATTTATTTCAGACCAAAGTCATCTTACATCAGGCCTAGTGAACAAACTTTTTAATAGCATTCAGGAAGTAATACGATTTTGTTGTATTTTAACACCTTAAAACTTTACCATAAATTTTCTCGAAATCGCTCTTATAAAAATTTTTCAAATTTGGCAGACCTCAAGAAAAGTATGCCAGGTTAAAGATCCAGGAAGGGTTTTCCAAAATTATCCCTTTATGACAGGTTATTCGGTCTCGAGTAAAGTGGGGCATGACGTCACTACGTTGCTATGGTAACTCCGATCACGATAAAATTAACTTCATCTGAAACTTTGATCTTTCTCTAGTGCACCTGGAGCAATCGATTTTCTGTCAGATACTCTATGGTGGTACACTAGCTGCTCAAAGTTGAAAGGTATCATCACTTAAAAATCCGATCGAGCCACCTTAATGTCCCTTTTTCAGGCTGCAAAGGGGTGGACGGTACATAAAACGTGTTTTGGTGGTTTCAGCCGTATAATTTGTTTTGGTGATTTAATTTTGTTGTTTTGGGTTTTAGTACATGCCATTTATAAAGCCCCTGTATACCTTGCACCCAAAAGCCTTGGCCGACCCTGGTTAATCAATCATCATAGTTTGACATAGGTAAACAAAAGGTTTACAAGCATTTTATGACAATTCTGGAGTGAAAACAACAATATGACGTTTAGTGCTGTATTTTGTGTGCATTCTTACAATTTGTATTTCATTCAACATCTTTCTTCTCTCAGGATATTGTCACAAAGATAGAGAAGACAAAAACTGATACCCGTGATCGACCAACAAAGGAGGTCAAAATAGCTGACTCTGGCTCCATTAAAGTGGATAAACCTTTTCCAGTCAAATTGGAATAAGTGCTTGAGTGTTCGCAATATTGTTAGTACATATTTTTAGTAGAGTGTAAGTCCATTAACAATTCACTGAGAGTGTTTGAATATGCATTATCAGGAGAGAAGCAGGGTATTACAAGCATGTTAACTGACCACTTCAGATCATGTCTGACAATTCTTTGGTCGTGAAATAGCGCAACAAGTGATTTCAAACTAAGGGTTTTGTAGTGGGTTGTAAAACATAAAGCTGCTTTCTGTATTTCTTGGAAATCTGAATTAAAGATTTGTTTTGTGTTTGTTCTTTGTTCACTTTTTTATATTTTATATGTTTACAACCCTATCAGACACCCCCCCCCCCCCCCTCGGTGTATTTGGACCTGTCTGTCAGCTCCAAACTTTTATTTTGAACTTTTTCATCATGTTTTGTAATTTATGCCATCTGCATGCTTTTAGTTAATTTGCCAAGTAACATTAGCCTGGGAGAGCATACTGTTTCAGTGAAATCATTTGGGGAAGTGCACCATAATATGTCCAGAAACCACTAACTCCTCGTTTAACAGCTTGTGGGTCGACTTGAGTTTTGAACATTTTATGACATGACAGGAGGGTCATGAACTTCTGGGGTGACAGCTCGAACAAACGCTGTTTGAGCGATACTATGTAAATGTCAGTCATCCCGAAAATATGGAATATTTCCCCGACTGCTATGCAGCAGGCATTCTCGCAAAAATCTCAAACTTTCTAAAATCTTAACGGCATGAGGGCGAAGCCGAATCAAATATGTATCACGAGATAGAAAATCGAAAGCGAATACTAAACGTTCAAATTTATCAACATGATTGACGGGCAGTAAAACGCTTCACAAACACTAAGAGGTGGCCGCCATTTTGTTGACAGCCGCTACCTCACGTTCTATCACAGAATAGATAGCGAGTAGTGTAGCCAATCAGAGAACAACATTCGTGATAGAACGCCAGTAGATTTATACTAAGGGCCTGATTACATGAGCCGGGCTTGTTTCAGTTTGCCGAGATCTCGGGACGTCTGTTAAACGCAACAAAAATTAACTTCGCGATTACATGACAACCGGGCCAGCCCGGTTAGCCGACAAAGCAAACCATCCCGGCAAACCGGGCCAGCCCGGCTCATGTAATCAGGCCCTAACACCTGTTAGTAGAAACTCAGCTGTGTTCTATTGGAAATCCTTGAATCTGATTGGCTCGCCGACTGTTTTCTATTCGCCGATGGAAAACGATCGCGCGCGGATTGCTCTTTGAAAGCAAGATTTTGCTTGATTTTTGGCTTAAAAATACATAAAATGGTAGCTTTTTGAATGCAATCCTTCAGAGTTTATACTAAAACAATTAGACTACTAGTACTCGCCCTCGTTTTCTATGAGCGATAGTCAACTCGGCTGCACCTCGTTGACTATTAGCTCATAGAAAACTCGAGCTCGTAGTCTTATTGCTAAAACATTCAGATAATTTTTGTTTTTCCATTTCTTTAACTAGAACTGTGAATCCAGGGCGACTTGCTAGTCATTCTGCATTGTGTCGGCAGAGAAAAACAATTTATACTAATCGCCGATAAAAAACGATCGCGTGCGTGTTGCTCTTTGAAGGCAAGATTTTTCTTGATTTTTGGCTTAAAAATACATAAAATGGTAGCTTTTTGAATGCAATCCTTCAGAGTTTCTACTAAAACAATTAGACTACTCGTCCTCGTTTTCTATGAGCGATAGTCAGCTCGGCTGCGCCTTGTTGACTATTCGCTCATATAAAACTTGGGCTCGTAGTCTACTAGAAAACAGTGAATTTACAACAGCTGAGTTTCGCGCGCGCGTTGGTCTTTGAACGCACCAGTTTTCTTTATATTTGGTTTAAAAGTACAAAAATGGTATCTTTTGGAATGCAATCCTTTAGAGTTTCTACTAAATTAATTAGAGTACTCGCCCTCGTTTTCTATGAGCGATAGTCCCGGCGTAGTCAATCGAACGTAACCGAACCAAAAACCAATCAAACCCAATCGTTCGATTGGAGTTCGATTGGTTCGGCAATCGAACATAATCGAACTGGAGCTTTTTTGTGAGTTCGATTAAGTTCGATTACCGAACCCAATCGAACCCAATCGACGCGATTGGTTCGATTTTGTTCGAACTGATTCGTGTTTCTGATTGTTGAGGTGTTCGATTATGTTCGATTGAGTTCGATTATGTTCGATTGTTGAACTGTTCGATTACCGAACATTCGATTGCGTTCGATTGGCAAAATCTTTTTGGGAGCTCGATTAAGTTCGATTACCGAACCCAATCGAGCGATTGGGTTCGATTACCGAACGTTCGATTGACTACGTCGGGTATAGTCAACTCATATGTCCGAATGTCGATTGCGGCTTGGGCTTCCCTCTCCCCCTGAAGTCTAGGACCATCCAGGGGCCTCGATCGACTTTGGGCGTCTGTGAATCAGGCTAAGAAATCAGTTTGAGCTCGTAATCCTTTTTCCAATTTAGATTTTATATACCGGTCAATACTGGGGACTTGTTTATTTGTGTGTTTTCATTCTGTTTTGTCCTTTCGAAAAAGGAAAGAACACCGACAATAAAAGGGAAAGTATACAGTTTCTAAACTGCGGCAACCATTAATAAGTCTCCTATCAGGCAGTCAGGTGCTGACCTGTTCTGCTTATGGTGAAGCGCGCCCTGATTTTTAAAAGGGATAGGTCCTGCCCTTCTTTGTCACGTAATCTCTGATTCAGTGGCTCAATCATGGCGGACAATGCGAGCAAGAAGCGGAAAAGCCGTTGATACAAAATATTAGTCGAATCCTACCTTGGGATCTTAAAAATTACTTTAAAATACTCACTTTTATAGCGCGTCTTCGTGTTTAACGTCTGATCAAATTTTCTATTCGAACCCTTCACAATCACCAGGTCAACCTCCAGAGGTCTCCAGACGCTTTCGTGACCTTACTTGTCAAAGTTGTCTAATTTTGATCAGGGATGTCACGCTTTTCTTGAAAGAGGCAACAGTATTTTAAAAGTTTGCACAAAGTTGACCACATTGTTTACTAGCCGGACATCAAGGCGTTACATATTAATACATATACATATTAATATACTCTCAGTATTTAGAGTGGTTTTTGTTTACTGCGTTACCCAAACATAAAACAGGACAATCTCCCATTGAAAACATTCACAGACATCGACACAGAGGGTCATTGATAACGCTAATCGTGTACGTGGCAGTGAATTTGAGACAACATATTCTCAAGCAATCTACCTCGTGCTCCATTACAAGCAGTTCGCCGTATCTACACTCGTCTTCCAGCTTGTCTTCCAACTGTAGTCGTCAGACGTGTTTACGATCCAGTTCAAGGATGATTGCCTTCGCTTTTATAGTTGTGTGTTTCATTAACGCCCTTGTCATACATGTTAGCGCGGATTCAGATACTCTGGTAACCAGCAAGGCTTATCTAGACATCAGTATTGGCAACGAACCCAAAGGAAGAATAGTTATCGGGCTGTTCGGCAAAACAGCCCCGAAAACCGTCGACAACTTTAAGGCTTTGGCTTCACACGAGGTACGTAAAAAGTGTTTCTTTTTCGACAGTACACGGACTCGAGATAGAACTGGGTTGCAATTGTTGGGCTGGATTCAGAATTTATATTTTCATGTGGCTTTTTACAGATGCATGTTGTTGTATTTTTTTGCTGAAATTAAATATCTACCCAGCGAACTCTTACTCTTGCATTTGGTATCAATTCCGCTCAACTACTGGCAAGGTTAAAACTTCAGTGTTCGTAGGAGCTCGTTTGGGAACAAGCCATGCTGACGTTCCTAAAATGCCTTTGGCTTCAAACGTCCTTTAATAGTGGCATATATTAAAAGAATTCTTTCCAAAATCGCTCAATCATTTTCTTCGTCTCCCTCTACGTCGTTTAATGCCTATCGACTTTTATTTTGTTCGCGCAATCGACGATTTAAAAGTCTGGGAAAAGAACATAGAAGTTCTGTGATCAGACTACACGTTAAAGCTCTCTGTGTGACGTACAAAAGCCCTCCACTCCATGTCACATAACGCACTGAGTGTCATTTGACGCGCGCCGCGCACATACCGAGTGTCACACAATCACTCAATGTCACACAACGCAATGGGATTCGATCAGCGCAAAGCATGTGCAGCATTTAACGAATAAAGGCCTCCTTCTCTGCTGTAGTAATCTTGAAATGTTTATTTTTTCTTTTGCCGTTTAGTTTGGTTATGGTTACAAGGGTGCTATATTCCATCGCGTGATAAAGGACTTCATGATACAAGGTTTGTGTTTGGTTTTGTTGAAAATGCTTCTTTACCAGTGTTGGAACCATAATACAGGAAACGAGAGAGTTACATGTAAAAGAGAATTTCGAAAGCCCGACATTCATTCTAATGGTCCCATCTGGGGTTTTCGTCCTTCTTGTTGTCACGCAATGTTCCTTCTTTTCTCACGCAACTCACCTCTTCTTTGGTCTTGTCACTCGTATCAGGTGACGTAAAATGCAAAAAAAAAGAAGAACTTCTTAATCGTCGAATGACTTACTTGGCTTACCTAGTATGGCAATAAGCAGTCACAGTACTTCTCCTGGAATCCCAGCGAATTCGGTTTGCGGAGTTCAGGAAAAGCGCAAGTTTTATTCGATAGAATGGAAAGTGTTTTCCTGCCTCCTTCGGTACCATATTTTATCCAGCTTTGCTTAAGTGATGGCGTCACCCGACTAACCTGCCTGCCACGAAAATCTTTTACAGATTAGTATTAACGTGCACTCTGTTTTGGAATAGCACGGTTGTCACGGTAACCAAGGTAAGCCTTTTGACAACAGAATATATGTATGTTGTATCCATACTGAATCCCTGGTTATTGAATTGCTTTATCCAGTGATCAAGTTTTTTGGTAATGCATGCATATCTCATCTTGCATTGTTCTTTATTGTCATAGGAGGAGACTTCAGTGCTAACGGCGATGGATCTGGATGTAAGTAGAACTTACTTAAGTTTCTTTTTTCACGAAAAAAGTTATCAAAGTTTTTATATCTTGTCTCTTTTGTCTTTAACCCAGTATCGAGTACACTATCTGATCACTGATCAAGGAATCGTGTGACGTAGTTATCGAAAAGCTATAAATTTCATGGGAGTGAGAAATATAAGACGGGCTATACAGTGAGGAGAAATTTTGTTGATCGATTGTTGACGTTTCTTCAGCAGTTTGAAAACAACGAAAGTTGCAGTAAACAGTTTGAGATAATGCTCTCGTTGGTATTAAAATGGGGTGAGAATCACAGTATAAGGTCTGAAACGGACCCTGCGGTACTAGCCAGGGGCGGATGCTCACTTCAGCCGTCAGTTACGTCATTCCCCGGGGGACTCCCCTATTAAAAAGACGGGGGTGCTCGTCGGAAAGTTTGAAAAGTATCCCTAAAAGGTACCAGAATCTCCGATTAGTGGGCGTGGTCGCCCAAAATTTTCAACTCTTAAAGGTACCACCACTTCTACTGGAGAAACCAATTTTAAAACACCAAATTACATAAATGAAATTACATAAAAGAAACCATCTGAGTCACACACAGTTCCTGTCATTTCTTGGCTCGATACCCTAAAAGGTACCGCGACAACTCTAGCGGTGGTAATTTTAGCTTAAAGTACCCTAAGCGGTACCAATCAATCAATTTTACCCCCTGAAAGGTACGACGAGCACCGCGTCATTTTTATAGGGAAGTCGCCCCCCCCCCCCCCCCCCCGGGCGTCATTCCTTCTTGGTGCACTCCCTCCTAGGAGAAATCCCGGATCCATCCTTGTTAACTAACCTCCGTCGGAGGTCTAATCAGAACTTTCGAATGTTTTTCTTTCAACAACACTGAACTGTGATATATTGTGATTTTCAGCCAAGAGTATCTATGGCAAGTACTTTGATGACGAGAATTTCATTGTGAAGCATTATGGGCCAGGCTGGGTGTGTATGGCGAACGCTGGAAAGGACACAAACGGTTCGCAGTTTTACATTACAACCGTGAAGACAGCATGGCTGGATGGCAAGCATACCTGTTTTGGAAAAGTTTTGGAGGGCATGGTAAGTTAAAGCGGTTTTGTTTACCCGACATTAATGCAGGGGCCGGTACACATAAATGAAGGCATTTTTCCGCCACCTAGAATGGGTTGATTTGTCGTTTCAAGCAGTCCGAAAACTCTCCGATCATCCCCTCATGAATCTAGTGTTTTCGGGTGTGTAAATTTTTGGGTTAGATTTGGGTATGTTTGGGAGGAAACAATTTATAATTATTTATTTGAAAATAAGAATTTTTAAAAATTAGCAGATGGACACCAAAATAGACCATTGCCGATTTGTTCAGTTATGTTCTTGGGTAGGTGGCAATTGGCTGTTAATTGGTTCTCAAAAAAAAAACTCCATTGAAATTAGTGGTCATTAGTGTGTAGCCCATCTTTAAAAGGCTTGGAGCTGCATCAGGATGTAGCTTGATGTATGAACACGGCTATCGATTTTCATGGCTTGTTGTGCATATGCAGATTTCTTAAGTAATTTTGGCAAAAATCAGATTACGTTACCATTTGGCGTTGTCAATGGTGCTACTTGATCACAATGCAAAACGTTAATTTTTGTCTAATGGTGACTGCGAGATATGGTGCTATATTTCACAGACTGAAGCATTTTTCCTGATTGCGCACCTTTCCTAATCTTCTCTAGACTTTTCACAGCCGCTCTATTTTTTCAACGCAAAAGAAAGCGCGCGAGCAAAAAACTCAGCAAGCGAAGCGCTAGGGGTGGGGGCGGGAGCTCCCCGCCCCCTACCCCTTCGTGCCTCACGTTTTGCACCGGAGTCCAGTTCTCTCGCGATTCATTGACCGCGTTGGCCGATCGAGGAAAAATATGAAAAAAGCGGACTGTGAACAGTCTAAATCATCTGCCCTATGTTGTAAATGTAAACATTTTATAGTACCATGTTGAAATCTATGATAACAGATAATCTTTGGTTCTTTCTCAACAGAAAATCGTCAAAGATATTGAAAGCTTAGAGACTGGTAAAGATGACCGCCCTAAAAAACTAGTAGTTATCACTGATTCTGGTCTTGTGGAAGGTGTGAACTGGCCGTATGAAGTCCCTAAAACCGGCGTTTATGTTTAGGGCTCCACTTTTTACGTCGTAGTGTTTTAATTTTAGCCAGCTGTTTCGTTGTCCATTCCCTGAATTCCCCTCTCTCGCTTTGCCAATCCCTATATAGCGTGCGGCAGCTGATAAAGAGTTTAAGTATTGGCTTAGCCTGAGCCGAAGCGTTGAATATGTTAAAAATGTCAGATAAAAGGCCTTGGCCTTAAAACGACAGGATGTAAGAATAACATGTATTAAAGAACGCAAGAAATTTTAATTGGAGTGTGGTACAGTAATTGACTTAGTCAGGACATTCAGGGGACTGCGTCATGTTAACAAACACATATGTCTGCTGGGCATTGCCAACTGAGCTGTCTCAGTTGGTAGAACATGCACCGGTATCGAGGAGGTCCCGGGTTCGAATCCCGTTAAAGCCCTGAATTTTTTCAGGCTTCTTTCTTCCAGTTGCTTAAATTGGAAATTCACTGCGGTGATCATCGCTCACTTTCATCTTCATCCGCAGTTCACATATGAATTATTTCATATACTTAACGTCATTTCACTCCTCATGGGAAAATATAAACTCAATAAATTGACCTCGCTCCCAATGTGTGGCTTCATAGCTCAGTTGGTAGAGCATCGCACCAGTATCGCGGAGGTCAAAGGTTCGAATCCCGAATTGAATTGAATTCAGGCTTCTTTATTCCAATTGCTTATATTGGACACTTACTGTGACGATCGTTTCTTACTTTCATCCACAACGGCAGTTCACATATGAGTCATTTAAATACTTAAGCTCAATCGATATTAACTTTGAAAATTATTCAGCCTGAGGCGAGGCAATGTCGTAGCGCGCACATGTTTTCTCAATGTTTTCCGGTTTTGCCATACGGGAAGCACTGTTTCCAGCGTCGATTTTGTTTCCAAGAAGCAAAATGTGCTTCTGCTACACGGCAAGGAATTGTGTTTCCTCGTTTCACCAGGCCTTGACCGTTTTTTAATATTGCAATCCATTTTAAGTTTTTTGTACTTGCGTACCTTTTTTATTAGCTGTTATAATATAGATAGGACCCTGCGCGCGCTCTGATTGGTCAAAACCCATGTTTTATCAGAGTATAAAACATAGAAATAGCGTGTTTTATTGTTTTTGGTCAGCTTTACTCTTCGCTGCATATGGGCAGAAAACATTTCTATGAACAAGCTACCGATACAATTGTGAGCCAAGCAGTCCAAGAAGCGTTTACGTTCGAGAGGAAAGAAAAGGCGAGTCGATCGTGCGTCTTTCGTTGTCCTAATTCGCGGCGTATAAAATCTGTATCATAAAGCAAACGAAGAAGCCTAAGCCATGTATTAAGCCTAAGCCATAAAACACGACGGACATTTGAGAACACTTGAGAAATGTATCTACATTCCCCTCGTGTTCTCAAATGCCCGTCGTGTTTAAGTTTTATGGCAGTATAATACATGGCTTCGGCTTCGGCGGAAGGGCCGCAAAGCGGAGCCCCATAATCATAGGAGAAGGACAATCGTGCATGCATAGAAATAGGAGAACCATGCATTCAAGTTTTCGTGGTCGACATGGCCAGTGGCACGGTCATTGGGGTAGCCATGCCTTGTCAATGAACCTTGTCAGCCTTATCAGCTTACATCTTTGGTATTGGACATCCATGTAATGGTCAATTGACAGCTGCCAAATCGAGGTATCCGCTGACCAGTATCACATGACCAGATCGAGGTCTCAGGTTAGAACTCATCGTAACATGTTTTTAAGAAGTTGGCCATTGACCAGGCATTGGTGTTCTTCATTTATCGCGAGCTCAGGTCCGTTTTTTTCTTCTGGAAGCATTTTTTTTTATCTCTTATGGTCATTCTTAGCGGACATTCTGCAATTGAAGTTGACGTTTTTAATTATTCTTATTTATTTCAGAGAAATTATTAAGAACCAGCAAAAATACGGAGCTCCGCTTTTAGGCTTGGCTAAATCTTTATATTACTGTTATCACTATTCAAAATAGTAATTTTTATATTTCACTCAATTTATTTGCTCGGTAAAATTTGCGACAGTTCCTAGAACAGGAAGGTACGTTATATATAGGTAGCTCACGCCGCTGAAAAGTTGAAGCGAAGGCTCTGGATTCGAGATAACAGCTACCTGCTTCAAACAATAAAACCGACCTTCAAATAACCAACTGAACCTGTGACACGTGACATTAAGAATTAATACCTTTCACTTTATCACTGCTTCTATAAAGTTTGCTTCACACGACGAAACGAGCGCTTTAGTTAGTAGTTAGCTTTTAAATATGATTTGGCGAACTTCAATTCTTTGTGTGCTTTTAAATGTTCTCTTGGTAAAAGCGGATACAGACACGACCGTAACTCGTAAAGTGTTTTTTGACATTTCCCTGGAAGGACAGTCACTTGGTAGGATTGTGTTGGGTGTATTTGGCAACACGGCTCCCAAAACCGTCACCAACTTTGTATCTCTTGCGGGGAATGAGGTTTGTAATCCGAAGATTTTTGCAACAATTAGTTTTGTACTAGCCTGTTCGAACTTCTCTCATCAATCATAAACTTCATGAATAGATCCACATCAATAACGGTGTTCCGCCTCAGCGGACAAGAATACAAGTTGCCGTGATTCAAGAAATTGCCTTTAATAGCTATTCTAATTCAAACCGGTACCAACTTTTATTTCAATATATGTATATCGTTTATTATTTGTTTCTTAGTGAGATTGACATTGCCAAAACAATCGTGTTATTTGTTTCGCAAACAACGTTTAGCCATCAGAATCGAAAAACGTAAACCTGCTTGTTGACATACTTTTATTTAAGTATACAGACATTTGCGAGGCATCGATGAACTATTTTACCGTTGCACGGGCCTATATTTGAGGAGCTATGACCACAGTTCAGTCGGAGAACAAGTGTCAGTTTTCGCAAATCTTCGTTGAAGCGCTCAAGGAGTTTCCGACTTACTGTGTCCAATCAAAAACTAGCGCGAGAGCTCACGAATACACCGAAAGCAGTCGCACGAGGAAACACGTCACGTTGCTTAGCAACTTCAGGGACGAACACCGTGGGCTCAGTTATGTCTTCGCTGGCACTTGTTCCCCGGAATGATTTTAACATAAACTTCCCATAACGTTTTCTTTCAGTTTGGCTACGGTTACAAAGGCACCACTTTTCACCGAGTTATTAAAAACTTTATGATTCAAGGTTTGTCATGATTAAGCTAATTTTAAGGGAAATAAGGATCTCTTGTCAGAGTATTCCATTGGAATTAGCACTTCTTGATAAGAACTCCCCCCTCCTTTTTGAGATGTGAAATTAAACCAATTTTATGTAAACAGGAAAAAAGTTATTGTTGGTTTTACACGAAACATCCTCTGGCACTGTATATCTCTTGTGACATGGCCAAAGAGGGGTGCGTAGTGACATAAGATCACACACGAATCAGGAAGGAGAAACCCGAAGGGGGAAATTCGTCCAGTAAAGAGAAACCCACTTCTAGCTTTACTTTAAAGAACCAGGCTGAGTCCCTATCTATTTTTCATTCACGTTATAACGTTTAGACGCAGGAGACCACGCAATGAAGAATAAAACTAGTTGGCTTGTTATTGCCGGATCTCTTGATAAAGAAATGCTCGTACCAGACGTCACTCTAAGTGTTGTAAAACCAAATTTATTGCGAGGCTGGTACTAAGGCAAAAGGGCAAAATGTATTGGCCAATATTTCAACTAGCAGAGTGAAGAAGACCAGCTCTGCTAGTTGAAATATTGGCCAATAAATTTTGCCCTTTTGCCGTAGTACCAGCCTTGCAATCAATTCGGTTTTATGCTCCCCTGTTAGCTAAAATATTTGATGCAAATTTTTATTGAATAAGCTACTGGCTTATTTCTTTTTCAATAGCAATGCCAATCGCAAAAACGCGAAAATTTCTTGTAAATAATCTTGCATTGTATTATTTGTATAATTTTTTTTCCAGGGGGAGATTTTACCAAAGGCGATGGTACCGGAGGTAGGTATCTACATCTAGGGAGTTTCACTTTACCGGCTCATACAATAAAATGGTGTAACAGCTTAAGGTTACTTCAAACCTTCGCGAGTGTCCTCCAGTAAAAAATCGTACGCGCGCTGTTTTCAAGGAAACCCTCACAAACTATATATCAACAGAAAGGTTAAAATGTAGAATTCGATAAAATTCTGTTTTGTTTTGGCTTTTGCTTTCCAAAGGCGGCAGAGGCCGTCAACTCCAGAACGAAACATAATTGCAATTCTACATTTTATAACCTTTCTGTTGATATATAGTTTGTGGGGGTTTCCTTGAAAACAGCGCGCGTACGAATTTTTTTCTGGAGGACACTCGCGAAGGTTTGAAGTAACCTTAAAAAGACACAGTCAGCCGCGTTCCACATGCGCATTAGATACCATTTCATAGCTAATTTGCATATTACACTTTATCGCGAGCTATACGATTTTAACCAAATATGATAAAATAATATCATAGGATGAGCAAAAGCACACTCAAAAACAGGTTTTCAGTAAATGATTGAAAATTGAGAGAAACACTGCGAAGATTGAAGCGGATTTCTAGATGTACTGGACGCGTACCTTAACTTTGATTTTAGGTTGAGGTGAACTTTCTTCAAAGTGAGAAAACTAGTGTCCAGGTCAGCGCGGTCCCAATGGTGACCGTGTCTCTTAAAAACGCTCTGAAAGATTCGCTGAAATTACCTATTGATGCCTACTGGTTGACTGACCACACGATTACAGTGTAAAGTAGCCGCTACGTCACCACATTTCGAGTCACTTTTTTTGCGATGAACCAAATTACCTTAAAAATGTAGGAAACTTTACTAAGGGAAAAAACACCAGAGGTGATAATGAGCCAAAAAGAAACAAGGAGTCTACCTGAATTTGAATGAAATTTTGAGATGTTTAATTAGAGAAGGTATAAAAGGGGGGAAATTAGTTTTGAAACACAACCAGTAGAGCCCCACCCAGGACCAACCCAGCTTGTTACTTCTCCAATTATTTGTCGATTTCACAGAAAAACGATTACCTCGAATTCATTCTTTTCTCTCCAGGTTATAGTATTTATGGAGATAACTTTAAAGATGAAAACTTCGTTTTGAAGCACTATGGCCCAGGCTGGCTTTGCATGGCGAACGCAGGAAAAGATACAAACGGATCACAGTTCTATATCACAACTATAAAGACGCCGTGGTTAGATGGCAGTCATACTTGCTTCGGAAAGGTCTTGGAAGGAATGGTGAGTATTATCGCTTTTATCATAGGAAGTAGAGGGGACTGGTTATGGATCCTGGCAAACTTCAAAGAGCGATCTCTTGTTTTAGTTTTCGCCTGGCCACGTGATTGCTACCATGCACAAGAAAAATTTCAAGATGGCGTCTGGAGTGTCGTAGATCAGGAGCCCCATAATGTGGGCTCCTGCGTAGTTCAACTCAAAACTATTGATGTTTGTTTCGTTCCGTTTTTGGTTGCCCCCTCTACTAATTATGCTTTTACTAAATAAAGCATTTGAAGCTATTAAGAAACAAAAATATACATCAAAGCAAGACAGAATGAGACTAGCTTTTTTAATCCACACGAGAGCCTTGAACGAGGAATGGCCATACAAGAAGACAAACGACAAAATTGCAGATTCAAGTTTTAAATTCGTGGCAATATAAAAAACATACAACTGTTTTGGCGTGATCGCTATTGACTGATTGGAGTAAATTTGAGAAAGTAACAAAGTGGGGAGGAGGAAATATGGGGTTAGACTAAATACCTTGAAACGATCTTTAAACGAAGAGCTCTGTTTGTTAATTAAAATCCATCTCAATCTTCCTCATTCGAGGCCATCCTTATTTCTTCTCAGTTTATTGCTGCCTCTTGTGTGAAAACTGTTATTTCAAGAGTTTCTCTTTAATCGAAGGCAATTGTATACATTAAAAAGACGACTTCTTTTGTGACGGTTAAGTCTAATACGCCATGCCCGTTTCCCTCAGGATGTAGTAAAAAAGATCGAAGGTGTTCAAACGGGGAGTGGAGACAAACCAGTGCAGAAAGTGGAGATCACTCAAAGTGGAGTCATCGACGTACCAGAGCCATTTGAAGTCCCAAAAGAAGGAGTTGTTGCTTAGAAAATTGTTTTTTTGCATTTCGAATTGTTACACGATCCTGGTAAAATTAAAACCATTTTTTCCTTAATAATGGAGGTGTTTTGTCGTGTCTCTTGGCATTCTTTTGCGCTTTGAAAACATGAAATACGCTTGTAAGGTAACGTATATAAAACACAGCAACACCAGCGCATGTGAGTAGAATTTGTAACTAATATAAGTCGATCATATCAGAAAAGGTTAAAATCCATCCAGATTTTTTCTGATTGGTCAAAGAAAGAGAAAATGATGAGACAGAGGGGGTGGGGGGGGGGGGGGGGGCTCTCAGCCTACCCTTCAGGATATGTCGATTTGAACGGAAGTCTGTTCCCCGAGACGTACGCATAAAGGCCAATCTCGATATTATGTTTAAAAGGAAAACGGCAAACTTTCGCTTGTAATGGCGGACCGAGTATAATTAAGTAGCGCTTAATTACAGGAATGGCTCCGGGCTCGGAATGCACTGGGAACGACTTTGGTTAGCTAAAATTAGGCTACAAAATCACCCTGGGTAGCCTATTATAACACGGCGGTTAGCCTACTAAGCAACCGGTTAGCCTACTGAGCACTGCGGTTAGCCTATTAAGCAACCCGGTTAGCCTACTATAGCACTCCGGTTAGCCTACTAAGCACTCCGGTTATGCGGTTAGCTCTGAAGAATGGTAAGGGTAACACGATAAATTCTTAAAATTTTCGGTGTTCGGCAGCCGGGCCTCGGTAGTGTAGTGGTTAGTAGGAATAGCTCGTGATCCGAGTGACCCGGGATCGATTACACCTCTGTGCTTTTATAATTGACTTTGTTTTTTCTCTTTTTCGACGAAAAAATCAAAGTCTAAAAGTGTCCCGGAGCCATTCCTGCATTTAACGCCATGTGTATAATTAAATTTTGTAGATGAATTGAAACGAACTTCAAAACCCAAGGGAAAAGTTGTTTTGAGGACGTCACAAAACCCTTCCGTTCCAGAGTTATCTATAAATAATATTTTTTGAATACAATTCAATAATGATTCATATTTATAATGCGATAATTCCAAAAAAAATTATCGACACTATTACATCAAAAATAAAAAACACCCCTCAGCGTTCCTTTCTGCCACTCGTTTCCTATTGGTCAAAATAAGTCACTTGATAAACCTAGAGAAGCGCGTTGCTGTTCACGGGCTTTTGTGCATTGAAAATCATCGTAAACTTTACCAGTCAGACCAGTAGAATAATGGAAATTGCTAACGTCATTTTCATGAGCGTTTTATTGCAGAAAGATTTTGTTGCGAAAAGTTTTATAAAATAGTCTACTACTACCACTACTGCCCTCAAAACTAGTTAATCGGGAAATTTGCATTTTTAACAGTGTTTTCAGGTCCGGATTATTTTAACACTTAGGCCTAGTTTATACGTCGAATTTAATTCAGACGAATTCAATTCAACTTAAATTCGTCGATCAGACGACGATTAGTCGACGGGTGATTTAGACGTCGAATTAATAACACGAATTTAATTTTTTTCCCTCGCTTCCATACCCGAGCCTTCAGAATTTATCTGGTAACCAGCGGTGAATTTAAAAAACGCATGAAACGCGCAGATTACGCGGATAAACAAAAATAAAATGGCGAGGATCTTCGTTCAAGGGCTCGTTTTGCCCAGTAGCCCCAGCACGCGGAAGACAATGATACACACTTATGTTTGCTTCCCATCCCAACGTCTCTTCGTTTTCTTCGGCAATTGAACATTCCAATCGAACACATACACTTCTTCCACAATATGCATGAATACTTTGTATTCCTCTGGCAAATTGTGCACGCGGACGGCAACTTTTACACCTCTCTGTAACAGACCCACTGAAACCCTACCGAGGGGATAATTTCCCCTACCCAGTAGAAATTTAGTCTCCCCAGTACCCAGTGAATATTTTGATTTTACCCAGTGAATGTGTGGTGTGACCCAGGGTATTTTCTTTGCAAAAAACAATAATAAATAAGCAAAATAAAATAATAAACGAACGGACCAGGTGGGATATTAGCCAGCCCGGTGACTTTTTTCCCGAAAACCCAGTGAGGATAAAAAAATTCCACTGGTTCTGTTACAGAGGGGTGTACTTTTCCCTCCACAAAGAAAAGCGGGAAAGGCGCGGGAAAAAGTGTGAATGAAGGAACTGTTTGCGCATGCGACATGAACAATAATAATGTATGCATTTAATTCGATGCGTCTGTTGTGCGACGTCTAAAATGAAGACGTGCTATCGCAATTGTATCCGTCCTAGCCAGACGGATACAACGTCTGAGACGAATTTAATTCATCCGACGAATGCAATTCGATTTATACGTCGCGCAATCGTCGAATTTAATTACCAGCAAGTCCTTGAATTAAATTCGTCCGAATTAAATTCGACGATTGTGCGACGTATAAACAGGGCCTTAGACTGCGAACTTGAGTTAAAAACTAGGTGTAGAAGTCCTAACTTTTTTATTCCAAACTCTAACTCGAAGCCCGATAGAAATCGTGAGCGAATAATCTAATTGTTAAGTAGAAAGCAACGGGAGAAAGAATCATATTCACTGATTTCCTAGCCTGCGTAGCCGCCGGGACTTGACGGTGCGAGCTACTCACTCAGCATTCGCGGGCGAAGCCCACGAGGTCAAGCGGCGAAGCCGACTCCTCACCAATCTCTCGACGGCTTTACCGCTCCGACGACAGCCTCCCCAAAAACAAAAGCACTTCGCCGCGAATCCCGCCAGCTACGCAGGCTACTGATTTCCAAAAGAACAGGACTGAATTTCTGAACATAGCTGATAGAAAGGCACCCGGAAATATTGTATTGTTAACATAGCTGCTACATTCGATACAAACCTCATATGTAAAATGAACACGATTATCAGGTATGAGTTAACAAAATAAATGTTAACTGAAAATTACACTTCAACGATTTTACTAGTTGCATGCGATGACCACGTGACCGCTTTGCCTTGTTTAATCGTAACTGCTGAAGGGTAATGAATACCGCTGACCGCAAGTGTTTGTAAGGATAAGTCACCCGAGGTCGACAGAATTTCAAACTTAATTGCTTTTTGGTTCCTTTTGTGAATAACTGCACACTGTAAAGTGCCCACAGCGAAAGGTGTGTAAAACGGTACTTCATATGGACAAGGCAGCTTGGGATCAAACGAAAGCGTGGCATTTGGCGCCGAGAAGAGCTGTCCCGAGAGTGCAAAAGGAATATGCCATAACACCATGTGAAAGGTGTAGTGCGAGGTGCACCATGGGAGACCATCAAGGCCGTACCCAGTCCCCGAATAGAGGCCGTGAAAATTCCATTGGTCGTTCAGGCCAGAACGAACGTGATCGATGGCTTTCTTTGCTTGTAGTAAGGCACTCTGGGGATCAAAACCTGAAAATCAAAATTCTTTACATAAGAGCACAGTTCTTCTAAGTAGGAAAATACTAGGGTGCTTTTATAACATTGTCACTTTAATAAAGTTTTCTAAAGTGCAAAGTAGTGACTTACAGGAATAAAAAAGTTATGTGTTTGTACGTTCGCATTTCTCAGTTTCCACATGACAAAACACTTGCATGATACGAATACGTAACTTAGCCTTCCCTGAGTTACCTATCTTGGATCTGTCGCCTGAGATCAGCTATGATTTTCTATGCAATCACTAACGAAAACGCCCATCGATAAACAACAGCGCGCGCTCTCATTGGCTACTTCAATCTCACACGTCATCTAACAAGAAAAACTGTTTCCAGCAAAATGCCTCTGAGAAGACAACATTGCGAAATCTATGACGTCAGAGTGCATTGTTGCCTAATCAAATGTTGACCAATGACCGTCACTGCGGGTAAATTTTCTAAATTCTTCGTTGTGCTGTATAAAAAATCATTTAATGACCGATTTCTGGCGACGCGAGAGACAACCTGCGTGACAAAATCAGGCAATTACGAACTAATAGAAATTTTAGCTATTAATCAGATGACACGGTTTTCAGCAGCTGATTGCGTTCAAGATCATATACATAATTTGCGAGGCAAGTGCCTCAAATCATCCATTCTATCTTTTATTATATTACCTAAATGTATCTGCAGAGCTGTCCAGTCAGGACTGCCGCCAATCCATATTGATTCGTGTAAGGCCACCTTCTTGTTCAATTCAGCAGGGGAGATATCCTTAGGACATGATCCCACGCTCTTGTTAGTCGGGTGGTCAGTAGCTATCCCTCGCAGACCATATGGAGTGTCATTGATTTCAAGTTCCTTCATTAAATGCGAGCTTAGCCTAGACAGATACAAGTAAACACGTTTAGTTCCAAGTTAGACCAAGTAAAATAATAATCAGCAAAACTATGGTCTACAAAAGTGCAGAAATTCTGATGAATTATGTCAGAAAGATCAATAAACCCATGCAATTATGGACGCATTTTAATTGGTTCCTATCTGTGATCTATTAAAGAACACACGCACTGATGACTGCATATTTTGTTTCTTGTTATATAAAACAGATACATTCCATGTTGCCGTGCGTCTGTTCAGTAATAGATCACAGAGGACGTTCGTACTACACTTTGAAGTCAACAACCATCTATTACTGAACAGACGCATGGAATCAATTTGTTAATTATCTGGTTAGAGAACACAGAGGGGAACTGTTACGCCGTGTTTCGGGCAGAATACCGATTCGCAGGGGTCGAAACTTATTGTAACACTCACTCACTACACGAGGCTTTTCATTTAATGTACACTTCTGTTAGTTTTTGTCAGCTTACTGATGACTAATCAGGGACAGCCATTCACGCACACAATCAGCATCAGACGTGGCTACTTTTAGCAAGCCATAAGCAAGCCCTAGTCTGCCTAGCTGGTCTGCTAATCCGCTGCCGATACTGTATGCCTAGACTAAAGCGTATACCATAGTCAGCCACTCAAGCATCACCATCCGAAGAAGGGATCCAATGGATTTCGAAAGCTCTGTGTAACTTTCAAGAAAATTGTTGGCGAGGAAGAATATATATCTTTTATAAGTTACTTCTTACCGACTTGGTTCTGCCAAATGACCTAACCCTAGAGTATAAGCCCACACTTGGGCGTACAGTGAATCACTCATCAGCCACGATGGCGAACCTTGTTCTTTATCCCACCAAGCATGATAGTAGCCATCTTCCTCGCTCCAAAGTTCTTCCGAGATTCTGTATTGCGCAAACTTCAACGCTAGAGTCACCTCCTTCCATAAATCCTGATCATCCATAATGACACATAATTCTTGCGCTGCGCGTAAAGCTAACACATACATGAAACTGTTGAAGGTGTTGTGATCATAGAAGTTCAGATCAAATTGATCGTATGTGCACGTGAGTTTGTAAGGTAAACCAGTTCCGCGTGTTCCGTCGAACATCATCCAATTGGCTGCCTTTAACACGTGTGGCCACATGTCTTTCAGGAACTGCCTGTCATTGGTCCACAAGTAAATGTGGTACGTTTCCACTATAAACACCGTCGTTACATCACCCATTATCCGTTGATTTGGTGGCCCACTGTGTAAAAATATTTCCATATAAGCTCAGTGACAAAAGAACTATTAATATTCAGACACCTTTGGTAGCACTTCCGTGAATAATACTCACAATTCTCAAAAGACTTCGCAATATCAGTGTTGCTACCTTGTTACCTTGTTAATGGAATTTTTTGCTACAACTGAATTGGGCGATATTGGATGACCACGGACGGGTAACCAGAGCGAATAAGAGTTTTTATGGATTTGAAATTGAACTGAAAATATCCTTTGAAAAGCTTCAGTTTGAAGTCTTACCTGATGTCCGAGTTATGTCTTTTTTGAACTCTGGAAAGCCATACACGCAACGTTTCAACGGTCTTTTACTATCAAATACTAAGAGAAAGACAAGCATAGACGAACGGGCTGGGAGGCCGGGGGAGGGGGGGGGGGACTGCAGCCACCCAAATTTTGGGCAAATCAGACGTTTTGGGCAGCATGAGAAAATTTGGGCAAGGCAACTTGGGAGAATTTTTTGGGAAAATGGTTCACCCTCCCACCCCCCCCCCCCCCCCTTCCCCTTGGCAAAAAATTGCCCGTACGCCTATGAAGGTTGGAAACAAATTTTCTTTTAATCTGTGATATACAGTTTTTCTCAGTAACTGTAGCTTTTCAAAGGAAAAAAGATATTTCAGCTCAGTTTCACATCCGTAAAAACTGTTTTTTTTTTTCATTCTGTCACGGCAGCTATCAGTTAATTGCAACCAACTGCCAAAAGCATTATCGTCCCCAGAGCCACTCGTTTAATTTGTACGGTACGAGTGGTCGTTCGTCGACCACGTGACCAAAAGACGAGGGTCAGTCTGGAGACGAGAATGCGGCCAAAACTAAAACCAGATTCAAAATTGGTCTGTTTTTCTACGACATTTTGCATCGTGCAATTTCAACTCCATCTGAAGAAAATGTCCGAGTGATGTGAATTAGCTTTCAACGAACAGTACTTGAATTTTCGGCCATACTCATATATTTTGGGGTTATTTTGCACAACCACTAAATCTGCCACTTGATAAGGCTACGACTACTGTTTTTGTCTCAATCATGTTATGCTTGTAATTTATTTGTTCTGTAATTAAAACAGCTGTACTGCGAGGCTTTTCAAATGAGTAGATTTTGACTCACCTATCAATTTTTCTGGTGGGCGAGTAACAACCAGCAGCAAGGGTTTCCACAATATGACCGTCTTTACTTTGGTACTCGGCCCAGGCTCGCATCACATTCTTAACCAAATCAGGATAAAACAGAACATACGTGATCTCTCGCTGAAAGTCATTATGAACGGAATCAACGTCTATACAGTCTAGAGCCTCGAACTGACGCCATCTTCCGTCACGGAGGTAGAGCCCTGAGCGCCAGAAACTCAGACCGTTTACCAGAACGTCTTGTAACCACTCGGGGAGGGTCTGCGCCGAGTTTGTTCTGTTGTTGAGAATCATTGACGAGTGCCAAGCTGAAATGGCTTGTATAGATGAAGCTAAGTTACGTGACATGTGTAAAGCAGCTTCCTCGCTGGACCTGAAGATGTTACTGTAGTAATTCCCAACAATTTCAACTGATAAGAAAAAAAAAAATAATATTAATACATTAACAGGGGGATCTTTTCAGCCGAGCCCCTATTCAGATGTCACCTTTGGGGATATAGTGGCCGCTTAAAAGAGGTTGGCCACTTGCAGTCGAGTTCAGTGGCGTGTGTAGACCTGGGGTTTGAAAACACCATTCACCCGTCTATCATTCGCCCAAGTGAACTGGTGATAAATACACGCAGAAGGCTTGACATTGAATTAATGTTACCCTGCATGAACATTCAAAAAAGACTTTGTTATATAAAATGTTAAATTTGACCAGGCATACAGGGATGGAAATAATCTGTTTCCGAGAAAAGGCATCTGTCAGACTAACTCACCATTCACTGACCATTTTGATCGGATAAAGTGTAGTTTTTAATCATTTTTCCGCCAGTAAAGTCGACGTGCTAATTAGTAAAGTGCCTGCTAAACAGCCACCTTCCTTAATAACGTCGAAGTTTAAACGGCTGGAGTAACTTTTTGAACAAATCCAGACACATGTTCCTATAGATATCGCTATCAAACCGCTATAAGCTAATTCCATGACGTACCTTCCCATATTACAGTACTGCTCGATAACGCGTTGTCCACGTAACGCGAAAAACTGGAGTTTGCATTGCAAGGCGTAAAAAGTTGTCCGGACACTCTGTCCGACTACAGTTGGGATTTATCGGACATTGGCAAATTTTTGTCGGGCATTGTCCGATGTCCGACTGTTATTTGCAGCCCTGGGCATAAAACGTATTTGTGGCCACTTTTCTGTTCACCTTGGGAGAATGATCTACGAGCAAATGACGTTTTGAAAAACCTGTGTCTACACACTACACTGAAATCGGCTGAAATAGGGGGATAAGCAGAAACTTCACTTGAAAGTTAGGAAATCAAAAGGTCATCACTTAGCTTAGCCTGCGTCACATTAAGAGGGTCAACAAATAATCTGATAACGAACATTCCGTAACGAATGCAAAAGTACCCTATATTTTTATAATTATTTCGCGCTCTCCGCCTTTGAAATTTTCAAGGATGGTACATAACAACGACTAGTTTTTACATAGATGTTCCCATGTCACTGAAGACGTTCCATCTATGAGAAAAATGTGAATATTAAAGACATTACTTTTGAGTTCGAAGAGAGAAATCTAGTGAAGCAAACTGGATGAAACCTTTCAGGAAAGTTGTTCTATGCCAAAGGTATAAAACATGGAAAGGAAATTGTTTAAATCTAAAGGAAGTCGCTGGAATCAACGAACTAACAGATACTAAGGCGAACTTGTTCAATGTTGGATGCAAAATATTCAACTAGCTTTTTTTCAAAAAATGCTCTCATAGAATGTTTTCAAACTTTGCAGTGTTGAAGATCTACATGTATACTAGAAGGGACGTCGATTCGCTTTAAAAGTTTAGGTCAAGATTTCAAGAAAAATGCTGATTTTCAGAAACCATGACGTCATCGTTTCGTTGCTATGGTAACACCGATGCCAATGAAATCTACATTTTTGGAAACATTATTCAATCTCTAGTAAATTGCCCGACCGACCCAAGACAGTGAAGTATTCCCTTTTTAAAGCTGGGTTGGTGTGGTTCTGAAAAACTGAGATGAGCCACCTTAATAGACGTGAAAACAATAGAGCTAGTGTGTTCACACTCGTGATAAGAAGCCATATTCGATTGCTGAAACAAATCACGATATTTAAATAAACATATAAACATATATGGTTTTGGATGTTTTGGGACACCATGGTACAACATGGCAGCCATAGGGTCATCTGAAAACACTCTATGGACAAATCCGCGTCGGGTCGCCCGAAAGGTAGCCGCGACCGCTTAATAGAGGTGGGCGCGAAATACGTTTTTTTTACAGTATTATATTGGCATTCAAAGGTGTACCTGTGAAATCCCTGTTGGGGTAAAACCAGCCTAACACCATTGTCAGTGTGGCCTCTTCACCAGCCCTCACGGTCACGTTCACAGATGCTGCACCATAAAAACCAGCTCCAAATGATTTCTTTGTTGATAGCATGTAGCCATGTTTGCTAAATTGTTTCCATATTTGTTCAAAACTGTTGCTGACCATGAATGCGGGGCTGTCTCCCTTGTCAGTTGCTATAGTAGTGTTTCCACTCTGAGGGTAGTTGCCCGGTCTGTTAAGTGTAAGCATTGACTCATGAGCTCTCCACGTGTTCTTCTGACCGGAACTAAATCCCGGATGCCAAGCATGGAGTGGCACTTGATCGAACAACAAACATGTTTTGTTTTTCATGTCCATTTGCCATGACATGCATTTCGGATCACCCTCACAAGCTTTAGAGCATGGGATGGGATCAGATTTATTCATTGTTGAGCTATTGGTTGGTTTTCCAAGTCTAACAGTGTCGGTCTGAATTCCCAGCGGAAGATTGAACATAAATGATACGTTCACAGAGCTCTTTGTTGGGTTTTTGATGCGCAAGGTAAACGCGATCGATGGAGTGGCTGAAGCCTTGGAATCACGTGGTTTCAAGGCTGAAAAGCCAAATAGGTCCAACTTGATGCCTTTAAATCGTTTATCTCGTATGGAAAGTTTGGAGACTGGGTATGAGCCAGAATAACCCATTGACGCAACACCTGCCAAAATGAAAATTGAAGCAAAAACTGGTAAAACTAATAAATGACTACCATGTTGAGAAAATGAATGGAAAAAGTGTGACCTCTAATATTGCCCCTGCGATATCTTGGTTAATTACCTGGGTATCCCTTGGGAGGGTGGGTGCGTATCAGTGCTGCTGTGCTCGAGGAGCCATTCTGCACTCGGACGCCAAACACAGCTAGATCCAGAGCCGCTTGGTTGAGTTTGGCGGAGCCAGCAGGAGTCTGGTTCTCAATCGTCCATTCGTGGATTGAGCCATCCCCGCGGAGCTCAAACGATCCCGTCCCTTAAGAAAGAAAAATTAAAAGGAAGCAAGGCTGATAAAGCACGAAATAATATAGTTTATTAGAGAGACTGCGAGGTGTCACTAAGTAATCTGAGTTCGGGTATATTGAAATCCGTCGTTGCCTCCTTTAAACTACCTGTAGTTTGGCGTGAAGAGCTATTTCATTACGGAGAAGAAAATTCTTAGACAAAGAAAGTTGAACCACTTCTTAATGCGTTTTGGAAACATTCTCAATCAATTTCGCTTTCATCGCAAACAGTCGTTTAACGGGTGACGCCATCATCAAGACCAAGCTTTTCGGAATGGTCGTCTAGTTTTCAGGCCTGCACTAGGCCGAAAAATTTTGCTCTCTGATTGTTAGATGAAATTAGACCCACAATATGTGAAGGAGCGTTAGACCTTAGGTTGTTGCGCCTTAAATTGGGGTCAGGGTCATCTGATATCGACGTGATTGAAAAAACGTTTCGGGGTTTTGGCGGATATATGAAGTTGGGTGATGAAGTGACGACATGCACTTTTTACTGTACATCATTGAAATGGTATCGACTTTTTCCAAGATTTGTATGGCTACATGATTATTTAGTTTTCTTATTTCCACTGCTGAGACCCGATCTAATTGAGACATTTTCCAGTTTTGCTACTTCAGGTTACTGTGTTTGGCTCTTAATTGTGTGATGCATTGCCTTACCAAGGCCACCCAATGGAACAGCACTGCGCATGCCTCCTGGAGGCGACTGCTGGTTCTTTTTATCTCCTGGGTTCTGAAACAGGTAGCTTCTCAATCCCAGTGAATCCCATCCAAATCGAATGGTGGAAACATTTTCTGGTTCAGAATATAACACACAGAACTGCTGCCAACCAAAACTCTGGTTAGCGTAAACATACGAAGGACCATTACGGAACTGAAGTGTGTCGAGGGGCGAGATAAGATCGCATTTGTTTCCTGTCAACAATAAAGAGCATATGCTTAGAGTGCTACTATGATGAAAAATGTTGTTCTCGTTTTCTTTCGATTTCATATTTGACAAGAATGCATCATGCCAATTATTGCGCTTCAATTCGAGAGAGAAAATGACGTCATCTACTCACCAGTTTAATTAATAAACTAGTTAGTAGATGACGTCATTTTCTCTCTTGATCCAGCTCTCTCAATGAAACTCGACTGAAGCAGAATCTGGCAATGGCGGACAGTTTAAGGTGGCTTACTACAGTTTTGAGGGAGTAAATGAGCCCATCTTTTAACTCTTTTGTAAAATGTTCAGAAGTGTTTTATCTTTCTGTTATTACTATTTGTTACAGCATACAACCATCATATGCGACATTTAAACAATAAAAATGGTGCTTCACAGCCAAAATTAGCGACCGAGAACCTAAGAAGGGACTGGGAACTAGTACTTTCAACAACGTTTTCCTCAAAATCTACCCGTACGACCCCACCTCAAAATTTGAGAAAATAGTAATTGGCTCTGTCTAAACATTTATGCAAAATAAAATAAAAATCTGTAAGACAGATTTTGAGCTATTTTTAAAATAGCCAAAAAAGCACATATTTCTATTTTGCTGAAAATCTGTCTTACAGATTTTTATTATATTAGGCATGAATGTTTAATCAAAGCCAATTACTAATTTCTGAAATTTTGAGGTGGGGTCATACGGGTAGATTTTGAGAAAAAAAGCCATTGAAAGTATTAGTACCCAGTCTTTTTTTACAACCTCCTAAGCACTCGGTCGTTCATTTTGGCTATTTATTAGCATTTTTTTCGTTCAAATGTCGAATACGATTGTGGTACTTTGCAACGAACAGTAACAAGAGAAAGAAAAAAAAAAACATTTCCGAACATTCAACAAAAGAGTTAAAAGTTGGGCTCGAAACTGTAGTAAGCCACCTTAAGGTATACTCGTTCAAAAAACGGAATAATTTTGAAAATCGAGGCGCAATAATTTGCATGGTGCATTTTTGCCAAATATAAAATCGGAATCGAAAGAGAACAAGAACAAGATTTTTTCATCGCAGTACGTAGCACTTCAAAATATGGTTTTGTATGGCTCAGTACTTGTCTAATTTGACCCTAAAATAAAAATGGAACTCGTATGTATCCGTATCTAACTTTGTATCTGTATGTTAGTCCTATGTCACTCGCTCATGTGTATTCGTGTTTTTGTTCCGTGTTACTCGAATTTTACCACAGGCAGCCCAAGCTGACTCTTGCCTTCGAGCGGTGTTGCGTTACAAATACGCGATATACAACGGTTTGTATGGGGAACCCAACGATTTTGTTTCAAAAAGGAATAAAATTTAATCTTCTGTGAATAAAATTGACTTACAATGTTGCCGTATTGTATTCTTTGTTGCTTGCTCGCGTCTCAGGCTTGAAGCATTTCCGGCGAGTTAGTACTTTATGCGAAAACGCTTCAAAACAGCACGAGATGCGACCAAACAACAAAGAATACGACACGGCAACATTGTAAGTCAATTTTAATCAAGAACAATTTGAAACAAAATCGTTAAGGTCCCATACAAACCCTTTAAATCACGTCATTGTTACACAATACCGCTCAAAGGCAAGAGTCACGAGAGATTGGGCGATCAATGGTAGTGTTTCAGTCATAACATCTTACACACCACGAGCACAATGGTAATTTGTTTGCACAGTGATATTAACAGGAACAGGTCACATTAAAAAGGAGATAAAGGAAAAAATAATCTGCAATCGGGTGCCGGCGAACCGAGGCGCGTGGAACGAACTCAAAAATAGCTATCGTGATACACGAGCGCCGATAGACGAAGCCGAGAACCGCAAGTTTCATCAGCACAAGGCAGCTAGTCTAGACCGCGAAGCCTGATAGCCGATCAGGGAATTTTACTTAAATTAGTTTGTCTAACAAACCGTATAATCATGTTTTCACAAGAAGCGGCAATCTGGGTTTCATAATTAACGAGATGCTACATCTTACCTGCTGAAACCGTCCCAAAGTGGTAAACAAGGAAAGTGAATAATATCGTCCATGAAGACATTTTCAAAAACTACACGTCAGTAAGAGACAGCTGTGATCTTTGTAGGTTTGTCTCGCGTCCAGTCTTCGTTCCAAATCGAGCCTATGGTCTTTGCTGTGAAATATCGAACAAGATTCAACTTGACTTGCCACGGGCTGTCATCATCGAAACGTCGAACCAGCTAAGTGTACACTTTTCAACCAATAGGAACGTTTCCCAAGGCAAATAAAGCTCGAAAATGATAGCTTGTAGTTTTAAAATACCGTTTTTGTTATGGTATGCTGTTTTGTTATGGCGCAAACAAACGAGGGAAAACTGGCAAGAACTTAGCAGTGTTCAGTGCAGCCCAAAAGACTGACAGAATGGCGAGTAGAGATAGCATTTCATTCTGGATCGTTCTGTCAACATATCCGTCAACATGGTGATATCCCACAGTTTACCAATCGGCTTCTTGTTATCCTTCTACTTCGAAAAATGTTGATGAATAGCTGCTTATATCTGCTTATGATATGTAAAGACAGGCCTTTGCGCAGCATGAAAAGATGGTCCTTGTAAGTTTTCCGATTAGGCTGTAACATACTGTCAGATTTTTGGGAAACAGGCGAGCGTTGAAACAAGAAGACAATGTATTATTTTTTACCTTTCTGTCACAACGACTTATATCCGACTTTTATTTTCGGGGTATTTCCGGTCACGAGTTTCGCTTTCTGCTGAGTTCCATGCTGTCACTAGAGGTTTTTAAAATATCCTCTCGTACTGGTACCCTGGATTCATACAATTTGCTACCGAACCCTCCTAGGAAATGTTTTGTAAAGTTATAAAATGCAATTCTGATTTCCTTACTCCTGATAACTATTCCCCTGCGTTAAAATTTCGCAAAGAGAACCAGGAATGGGCCAATAAAAATTTCGTGGAATTTGTTTTTACGATAATCAAGTCGTTGATGATCTTTGTATCCTGGTTTGTATTTACTTTATCCTTCGTATGCAAGGCTACGGATTTTACTAAATTAAACGAAATAAAATCTCGCGAATAATAGAATATTTTAGGACCTTTTCGTTTTGGGGTTCGTTGTTCGTACGATGAGGAAAATTCCCAGGAGTACGTACAACTTTTCGTGACTTAGGCATTTCGCAGCGTTTTGGACAAAAAAATACTCCTGCTTCGATAGGAAAATGGTGGTGCCGCACCTCTTTTGAGCCTGTTCGAGATATTTGAAAAGGTCATTTAAAACTCTAAATGGATATTCCCTAGCTGTTCTTTTACATACTCAATTCGTGGAATCCTTATTTTTTATGGACCTACAGCCTGAAAAAGGCACACAAACCTCGCAGTATAGTCTAATGGACGGTAGACGGGACGAGGCCGAGTCTGAGAATCACCATCACGATGGTCCCAATTGTTTTTATTCTTTTAGGTACTAAAAGAGTTGTATTGCAGCAAATCATCGGAAACAGGCTTATACAAAGAGTATGCCGTGTACACCCAGTGGAGCGGCATATAGGGATTAATGGGTCAGTATTCATCTTCATTGTTGTCCGTGGTATCATCTGGGTGAACTTCGTTTGGCGCACAGGAAAACAATACGTAACAAAAGTTCAGCAGAACAATGATAACGTTGAACATAAATGAACACATCTGAATCAAAATCACATTGTCTTCGGACTTCTGTAGCTTCATCTGTGAACAGCAAGCACTAGGAGGCAAATAAATACAAGCTCAGTTACCCACGGCTGAAAACAATACAACTGATCACGGAATGAAATGCAGTGGATATGATCGTATGGTAGTTTTGTTGACTCTTTATTGCGACTCTTGGGCGGATAAATAACTGAGATACTACGCGCGCTCTCACTGGTTGATAGGTGTGTTTCGATAAGAGTATGTTACTTTTAAGAAATATTTTAAAAAAGCAATCGAGGAATATTTCCTTGTTTCATAGCCTCATCTAAACGCTAGGGAGTTTGGGAAATTTTCGAAAGTTGTGTGCAAAACCTCGCCTGCGTCTCGGGTTTGTATAACAGTCTCGAATTCTCCCAACACCCCCCGTGTGAAGAAAATTAGCAGATAACGAAAAGAACCAAATTTAAGAAAAAGAGCAACAATTTTTAACAAGAGAAGATTCTAACATGTTTTTAGAATAAAGCTCGGAAAAAGATGTCGCTAAATTAAGTTCGTGCAACTGAAAAATGAATAGATGTTTCTTTGACATGAAGGTGATCGTTTCAGAAAAATTATTATTGACCCAATAGACATGCCCCTTTCCATTTTCAGCTTCAGCTTCAGTACAAAAACTAATACGGACAAAAGAAGGACGTACCACAAGTATGAAAGACATCAAGTGTATCATAATGAGCTTAAAAGAGATAAAATATTTTAATTTGAATTTTCAATATGAAATGGGCGCACGTAAAGTAATTGCCATCTGCACTAACCTTATTTAGTTCTTGGAACCTGGTTATCAACTATAATTTATTATTTATACTGTAAATCAGCCGATGCATGCAATCCTAAATTTGAAATTAATAAATATTGACAAGGAATTAAACAAACATAAGTCTACCTTATCCGATAGATATAAATTGTGTGTTTTACAAAACCATTTTCGTTTCGGCTCCCCTGGGAAATGCTGTATGTAAAAATGTTTTGGATTTTCCAGGAAGTTGAAGGATATGATGGCGTAATATTTCAAGAAAGACTTTCGTCAGAAGACTCCACTGCCAGTAAAATACAACCGTTTGTTTTGTGGCGTAACTTCACAATTTCTGAGCCCAAGTTACGGATGTGGATCCAAGGGCAAAGACAATTTACCGGCCAAACTAACATCGACAAAACCTCATTAATATGCACAATGTTCTGCGTCACAAGCGAGATGAACATGCAAATTTACGAAAACTGACACAATACTCTTTATTTTACCAGGAAAAAAAGCACAGTGGTCGGTGAAAGAGTTAATACCGTTTAATTTTCACGGAGAAAATCCACCCTCAAAGATCAGTGTCAATGAAATAAATTATTAAGAATTTAAATAAGGTATCAGTTGTTCAAGATGAAATCAGAGGCGCAAATAGTATAGGGTTGTTTGTGTTAAATATTTTATTTATTTCATAGTTAATAAAGTGAAAAACGCTACAAACCACACTCAGCCAAACCACCAAGAGTTAGGCTAGAAAGGAATTGCAATTAATAAGTTTCTTCTTTTTTCTTTTCGAGGTGATTTTGTGCTGTGGGGTGCTTCACTGAATGTACTTTTTGTAAAACTTTTTGTGCGGAAATAATCAAACGCCATGTATAACAATGCTATGGAATGCAATTACCTTCACCTGTGTAGGTAGAAAACAACCTGAATACAATGATCAGAAATTCGAAAGGAAAAAAGAGAATTCGAACAAAGAAGGAAGGATCTAGGCGATGTATGTCGATATTTATCCTAAGGAAACAATTGTAAATAGAATGAATGAAGAATGCCAAATATATCCAAAGCTCTCGTAAGGCAAAGAAAGAGCCCATCACCAGCGAAATGTTAAAAGCGCTTGTAACTTCAAAGATTTCAGATAAGTCTGCTTCTTTGTCGGATTTGAGGACAGTAGCTTTATGTCTCTTAGGCTATGCTGGCTTTTTTCGTTTCAGTGAGTTGTGCTCCATAAGAGCTTGTGACATTAATGCGGGCATTAATGATCGACTTTTTAAAAGACATGGTCGTTGGTTGAGTGAAAATGCTAAAGATGGTTATGTTAAAGACAATTTTCAATCCTTACTGTCTGTTTCGAAATCATTAGGAATTTGATAAGACCGAGCCCAGCAGGTCGGACAGTACCATCCATGGGGCTGGGGTTTTTCCTCTCTGTTACCGCAACGAGCGCGGTGAGGTTTTTTCATCCTGTGGATGCTCGTTGGTACTGTCCTAGTGTACTTTATCGAATCGTCTTGTATGTTTATTGTCAGCAAGTCAATCAATCAATAAACTGTGCGGCCTCCAGTGAGCGCACGATCGCTGTTGTGTTCTCGGAGCGCTTAGGTTTCATTAAAAAATAATTGTGAGAAAAATAGAGATTTTTAGAAAACTTTGGGATATTTAGAAACTTTTGGGGATATTTAGAGATTTTTGGAGGGATTTTTAGGGAAAAAATTGAGAATTTCCGGATAGATTTTTAGAGCATTTTTCGGGATATTTGTGTCTAGGCCTAGGGTAAGTATGATTAAGTAATGTACACAATGACAAAAGTTTCAATTAAAACGAAACCGAATATTCGATTGATCATGACTAGCAGGTAATTGCTAAAGGTGGTCGCGGTCGCTTTCAATTTGAATAGTTTGGTGACAATTTACTTTTGACGGGGTTTCAGCATGACCTGCCATGGTGGTCGTCACCAGAGCTCCTCACTTATGAAAGTGGTCGCAAAGAGCTTCGACTAAAAACAAGTCAGTTTATTATCAATTATAAACAACGTTGGTATATATAGTGCAATTTATTAGGTGAAATGCGTGTTCTACTTACACAAGTTACTCTGTTGTTAGGTTGATCATGTATGACTGGGCTGGAATATATATTGGAAATGAATCGCAGAGTTTGAATCTATTTGCTTCCCTTACCAAAATTGTCCGCTTGTCCGGCTTTTGTTAATACAATTGTTTTGTTTCTAATGTTCTTTGCAACATAGTTTCACGAGGCTATGTTAGTGGTCGATAAATTACAATTGTATAAAATCTACCCTAACGTCAAATTCCGAAAATAATCCCTGGCATTATGTTTGCTCAACGTCCCTTTCATAGGCGGGCTTATTTCCGAGGAGGGCTTATACATATACGGGGGTGGGTGGGGAGGGCTTATTTTGTATGGAAATTTGCGTTTGAGTTTCAGGATAGGCAGCACGCATAGGTCTAGATGGTTAAACGTAACGATACGAAACTCAAACAGTCGGTACGGAACTCTGTCTCGATCTGTAGGTTTTTTAATCATTTATTTGCAATTTATAGTTAATAGTAGTTTATAATAATTTTCCCAATTAACAGTGTCCCCAATTAGTAGAGGGGTATTTTCTCCTCGGCTAGAATTATCCCGAGAAACTTAAATAAAGGTTTTGATTGATTGAATGATTGTTTGGATGACAAATGTTCAAAAGCTTAGCTTTAACTTTTCAATTTTTGGTATTTTTCAATCTTTCTCATTCGAAGCCATTCTTGTTTCGTCATAGTTTGGTACCTCTTTGGCGATTTTCTACCTTGGTTAACTATTATTTCGAGGTTTCCAATGATTTGAAGGCAATGTTATACTTAACTAAAGATTATTTCATTTATGGTGACAAAACCTCTTTAAGAAAACATTACAGGTATTTGACCATACCCTATACAAAGACGTAAAATACAAAACAAGCTCTAATAGGGACTTGCATTCGGAAAACGTGACTGTTTATTTCTTTACTAGCAAAAGCTAAATGCAGTTAATGTTTCGGGAGCACCTTTTCTTCGAAACAATTTCTGTATCTGAGTTGGGGGATCCTATTAATTTTCTTTTTTTTTTGAGGGGGGGGGGGATTTATTTTCTTAATTTTATGGTCAAACGTGCTTTAAAGACCATGAATCTACTTGACTTCAATCATCTGGCTTCATTTCGTGAACAAAGCTACTGAAACTGTCGTGCATATGTGATTTTATGAAGCGTTCACTGGACGTAGATTATGTGTGTAATCAATAGTAGGCAGCATGCAGCTCTGCAACTCGCTTCAATATCAGGATGTGATTGGCGTATAACTTGAGATGATCGCCGACCTCTTGCCACTGCACACCGCTGGAATCATTACCAGCCTTAAGCAAAGAAGAAACAAAATAAAGTTTTGCCAAACACTTGCTATCAAACTTAAAATAAAGCGTTTTCACGCACATGAAAAGCGGCCGTATTGGATTGACAACAAGACCAACCAACCAACAAACAAGCCCAACATTTGAAAACAGCAAAAACAAAAAAAGAAACATACTTTAAACTGAATGTCGTCAAGAATGCTTCCAGTGTCATCGTGAAAGTTCATGGCGATAGTCTCGACCCACGCGTTGTCCGTGTTGCGAGGATCGTCAATGTATCCTTTGTAAACCTGTGGAAAAAAGCATCAAAGGGCCCTGGTCAGGCACGCCTCTGTTATTGTTAACATGCGAAGTTTCAGTATTATATTTTACGCGGAGCGGGTCGAAACGAAAGAGATCGGCTGATAAACTTGCAAAAAGTAATTTAAACACTTCCAGTAACATAGCCTATAGCAATGCAATAAGATTTTGCTTCATCGTACAATTTCCATAATTTCGATGACATCGAAAATGGCGGAGGCTGACTAGGGCCCTTTTATTCCCAGATCACGAGTCAGTGACTTCATATTCACTTTTGCTTGGAACCTTCACTTCTAGTTACAATAACTAATTGATTAATGTGAGGTGATTCAATAAATGGGGGCGTGGGGGGGAGGGGGGGGGGGGTTGAAAATATGGCGAAGAGTTGTCCGTGGTATAAGGGTTATCCTCTCCCGGCCCCCTTATTTTTTTACCGAGCGGTTTTATGAGAAACATTGTCCTTGCCTACCGAACCTAAACTCGGCCCTGTCGGTTTCGTTCCTTGTTGGCAAAGCCCGCTTTTCTTTTGGTCAGCACCAAAAGAACGAGCGAATCCTGAAAGTCCACATTTCGCGAGCTTTCGGCCGTTCTGCACAGACTCGCTTAGTCTGATTGGCTGAGAACGAAAACAATGTAATATGCACATGCTCCAAAAATCGGTCTTGGTAAGAGTCAGCGTTCTTGGTGCTGACTAAACGAAAAGCGGGCTATGGGGATGAGATTGCTTGTTGGTGAAGCAGTCATATCTAAAGTCTTAAGAAGGAAAAAGTTGACTAGCTTCCGGGGTAATCCTCCTTTCAAAGCGAGTGATCCTTCCCCCGTTCGCAGTTATTTATATAGTATCTTACGAGAAGCTCAGCCCAGGCTGTTTCGGTATGGAGGTTAACCAGGGGCGGATCCAGGATTTTTCTTAGGAGGGGTGCATCACTAAGGAATGACGTATCTGATGGGTGACGTAAGCAGAACACTAATTATATTAGAAATACCCAGGTCATCCCAGGGAGGGGTGCTTACCCCCTGCACCCTCCATCTAGATCCGCCCCTTTTAACCCTCCTACCACGGACAACTTTCCTCTACGGAAACAGGCACCCTAGCCTCCTTCGCAACCGTTATTTACCTCGTCACGCAACGCTTCTCCCTACTATCAAGAGACTACCAGTACGAGATTTGTGTGAGATGTGATAATCAAAATCATAATGGAGCTGTGCCAAGGGTAACAAATCGTGACTAGTTTAGCCTCAATTTTGCAAGTTTCTCAATCCTTCTCAATCTTCCTCGAAGCCATCCTTGCTCCTTCTCAGGATATTTTTGTTTCTTTTTCTACCTTGGTAAACTATTGTTTTGATATCATCTGAAAGTTTCCTTTGATTTGAAGGCAACTTTATACGCTACCATTCCTACCAAAGATGACTTCATTCTTGGTAACGAAGCCCCAATGCGCATTAGGTTTCAAGTCTTACTCGTACTAAACTGAAGTCCCTATTTTAAGACGCAAACTATTAAGGTAGAATTAAGAGACAACGATTACCGGAATGCCGTTGGTAAAAAGTTGCTCCAGACGTTCAGACATAAGTTGCTTTTCTTCCTCGGTGGCATTTTCAGAACAAAGAGCTTCTTCACTGAATTCTTTACGCAGAGTTATTGAAACGGTTTCATCGACCTCGACCATTCCCTGTCAAATCAAACAATCGCTTAGTACAAATATTTGTTAACAGGGTAGCAAGGGAGAGGGTAGAGAGAGATCACTATCTATCAATTGAGCGGCTGGATGTTTCAGTCACGGTCACGGTTCTGATTTCCTTTGTTTTATCTTGACGAATTATTGGTGAATTTGAGAAATGTACAGGAAAGGTAAAGTCTGCATACCAACCTAGTGGCCCATCAGGCCGGAGCTTATCCCGGTTTCCGCAGCATGAAGCTGCAGAGAGTATTTCTACTCCTCCCTGGATGGAATGCTATTCCACCGGAAGATTATTCCCAGCATTAGATTCGCCGGTACCCATTTTTACACCTGGGTGGAGAGAGGCACTGAGCGAGTAAATTGTCTTGTCCAAGAACACAACGCAGTGGCCCGGCCGAGTCTTGAAGCCTCGCCTCCGAAGGTGGATCGTTCAAATTGGCATTTAGAAAACAGTCCTAAGAAAATACGCGCGCTGATTGGTTAAAAATCGTGTTTCTATAACTCGATGGAGACACAGGACTTGCACGAGCTGTTGACGTAATGATGGCGCGAGCAAAGAGAATTTACATTTTGATAATCAAAGTTAGCAAGTTGTTTTCCTTTTTCTCGTCGCGGTGTTTTCTAAAAGAAATAGAAAACATGTACTTCGTGTTTCTATCGAGTTATAAGAAACACTCGTGGAAGTTTGGGAGAACTCGAAAAAGCTGTGGAAACACTCGCCTACGGCTCGTGTTACCACAGCATTTCTCGTTCTCCCAAACTTCCACTCGTGTTTCTATAACTCGTTTCAGGTTTTTGTTAGGATTATTTCACGTGGTCAGTCAGCTCGGCACACAAAAAACAGGCCGCCTGATTCCCAGGCCCCTTGTCGTTGTTGCTCGATCTTGTTTTAGATTTTCGTTCCAGAAAACAGGAAGATTCAAGCAATCTGGGTTAACTACAGATCCGAAATGGATTGGCTACCATACTGATGGTTAAAGGAATTGCTCCATAGCACAAACCTCTGGTAACGCCCACTCTAAACTATCCTGTCTCTGGATTGCTACGAACTCCAGAACACATTTGCCAAACCGCTCCACCACCGTGCCGTCTGGAGTTCTTTTCCATCTGGAGGGAGACACAAGCAAAAGGAGTTAATTAACTAGAAAAATTAAATTCACTCTTATAGTTTTAGTTACCTTGAAAAGAAATTCTACCACAGTACAGTACGTTCTTTGAAATCATTAGGTATAGCTTCATGAGAACTGATGATGAGTCGAAAGATTTCGTCAATCAATGCTAAAAGTTTATTTTGACGCGGCGAATGTGCAGGCTGAACGTCTTCCGTATATCATGTATGTTCGAGTAGGTTTAACCATGTTGCCATGTTTCTTTTGTTATAACTTGTATTGGACCTGAGTATCACAAGATAGACAAGATACGAACTCTTTCGAATGGTATTTCGGCCCACTCCACGCTTAACACACGCTGGAAATCCCAACAACACTTGCGAAATTAGCAGCAGAAAGAAGTGACGAAAAAAGAACGACGATTAGTTTCCTTTTCACTGGCCGTTCTTAGCGCACCTTCTCAACCAAGCGGACGCCTGGAGCGGGCTAACAGTCGGGCGGCAAGGGATCAATTTTACCTCGTTACAATAGGGTCAGCAACGTGGTTTGGTCCCCAGCGGCCCAAAAGGCCTCTATCTGCGATTCCTGTCCGACCCTTTGGGTTTCTAGAAAGGAAAAATTGAAAAGAATTAGACCACAGTTTTTATTGGTAAGAAAGCCGCAATCTAAGTCGCTCGTACACTTTCAGTGCAGTGCAGTTAAGTAGCTTGAGAACAGGGAAACGCACAAAACAAAACACCCAAAATAAATACGCGAGGTACCCGTTTAGGAATTTACTGGCTGTATTGTCTGTATTGTCATATTTTCACATTAGAATTTCTTGTCACAAACCGTGGTATGCCATTAACAACATCGTAAATGCCCTCGTAGCTTCTTCTGTCCACGCCTTTACCCACGTTGTTAAAATTGAGTTCTACATGTCGATATGCGGGCCTGAAAGGTAAAACATGTTACCACCAAGTTGTTGTTGTTGATAATGATGATGATAATGACCGAAGCCTTTATTTTAAAACGATGAGTATAAAACTGAAAAGTTTGAAGGTAAGAATGGTTGGGTTTTTTCCTGTTGGGTGATAGAAGATGTTATTTAAATGTCACTTCAAATACGCCAGAAGTTTCGTATTTAACGAAACCCAAACAAGACCAAATCCCACTCAACATGCCGTCATGCGCAATGATATTCAAGTAAGTGTTTTCTTTTGTATATTTTGGTATGTTATGACGAATCACAACCAAATTAATACCCACGCAATTAAAAAAGGAGAGAGATAATCAAGGAGTCACTCCTTGTATATCTGGGATGCAATATTTTATACTCACTCCAGTAAATCAATATCTGCCCAGTCTGGATCGTGAATCACTTCGGGCGCGGTATACACCGGAGGAGCATAGCCTGGGAACGGCATCTAATCAAGAGATAAACCAAGAGATTATCTTGACATGTAATACAGCATAGTTTTAAATTTGTGTTTGGATTGACAGGGCCGTAACTAGGAGTTTTTGTCTGCGGGGGCAAACTCCGCACACCTTCAATTCCTACAAGAAATAGCCCAGCAAAATCAAACATCATGTTAGAAAAAAAGTTTTCCTGGCGGGGGCCACTGCCCCCCTGCTTCCCCCCCCCCCCACGCTATGTACGGCCCTGATTGAATAACAAGGTATTTTGCAGAAGGCTATATAAGCACGGTTATAATGGCAACGTGAGAAACCGCTTTATTGTGTCGAAAACAGTTGGTGCAAAGTTCTTGATTAAATAATGTTCCTAGTCGTTGTTTCCTTTTGCAGTCCTTGACAGACGAAATATGGCTTATTACTCAGGGATCGAGCGTGTGTACCCACTTGCACCCACCATTTGCTTTGTGTTTTCTTCGGGAACAAAGAGAACCCAAACACCTGGCTATATTGAACGTCTTACTGGATCTGTGGCTCAGCTGTTAGTTTTCAGATATGTTGTTAGTAGTTAGAGTAAACGAAGTACCTGCCAGTCCACAAGGAAGTCTGGAACTGGATATCGCTGTTGGTCGCTCAGTGGATAAGGGGACTGCCTCGCTCTGACGTGCAGTCCCAGTTCCCTGGCGGCCGCAAATGCGTCTCTGAAGTGTACATTGCACGGCAGCGTATTGGAACGCTTGCGAGTTTTGCCTTGGGCAGCGGCCTTTGCTGAGAAAACAATACATAACAAATGAATAGACCTCTTTTATTATGGACAAGTAAGAACTGTTGAAATAGTTCATGCTAAAAAGTGGTCGTTTATTGCCTAGACATATGTGCTAATGTGCAGTCAGTTTGTTTTAGTCATGACAATAACCATAAAAAATTTTAAATCTTTAAAAAGCATCGAAAGAGGGATAGGTTTGTTGAACCAATCAATCCAGGGGAATAATCCCGCACGTTCATCAGTCAATACTAAATGAAATGCCTCCATCAACCGGCTTTTTCTTTTCTGAATGACTTCGGTTTCTTTACAATATACATACATACATACATACATAAACTTTATTTGAGTGTCAGGGTATTTAGCTAAAAGCTAATTGTGGACACTATAAATTAATAAAATGGATATAATATAAGATTAAATAAAGTATATATAAAAATATTAAAAATATATTCTTAAGATATCATTAATGTATAAAATTGCTGCAGACAAACAGTAGAATTAAATAAAGTATATATAGAGATATTAAAAATATATTCTTAAAATATAGTTGATGTATAAAATTGCTACAGACAAACAGTAGGACAAGCAGGGAAATAACAAAGACAAAAACAGATGGACAGACAAGACAGACAATTAGATAGCCAGACAAACAACCAGGCAGTATAGGACAAATATATAAGTACAGTAGCAGTAAAATATAGATGCAAATTTCAGAATGTTAAGAGTCTCGCAGACTAAATTAGTAAAATTGAGGATACAGGGGAGCACACCCCCAATTTACCAGGCAGTCACACAGCAAAAGCCACTGCACATACCCACCACTCTAAGATGAGCATGCGCAGCAGCCACACGTGCCGTCCAGCAAGCCAAGCACATTGAGAGCACGCACCCCTATCCTGAATGCCTGAAGACTGGTCTTACTGCGTAGTTCCTGGCTTATCTTGCCCCATATGTGTGGGCCTAAATATCTAATACTGTGCTTGCCATACTTAACAGTATTATATCTTGGAACAGGAAAGTCACTTCGTAAGTTATAATGCTTTTCTTGCTGAAAAAACATATTACATACATGTTCTGGAGCTAATGAATTTTTAACCTTATACATTAAAATTAGTATATCTTGTAACCGTCTGTTCTCAAGACTAGAGAGTCTTCCCTTCTCTAAGAGTTCCTCATACGTAGCATTCCTATCATTATATACAGCACGTAGTGCACGTTCTTGTACTCTTTCTAATTTTCTTGCATCCGATGCTTTGCAAAAATGCCATACTGTGTGACAATATGTTAAGTTGGGTAAAATTGCTGATTTATACAACTGTAACTTGGCTTCTCTGGGAATCATATTTCTAAGACGCACTAGAGTAAAGTTGGAGTAAAGTTGATAACGGTTATACAAACCATTCAAAAGATCAAACCTTGTGATTGAACTGCGCCCTCGCTGTCTGAGCGTTTCAGCGGCATCTGCGGTGGAACATGCTCCAAAGGAACACCCGTCTTTGGTTCGCCGTCATCCGCTGACCGACTATTGGCGGACTCGGAAGGCTCATCAAGCGACGGTAATGTGTTACTTCTTTTAAATTTACGAATAGCTTTCTGAATACTGCCTCGCGGCCAGCTGCTTTTTGGCACTTGACGGTACCACGATGGGAATGGATTGCTATGGGGAACTTTGTGCCTGAAGTACATAGGAATGGAGCGGCGACTAGAGTCAGCTTGCTGTCTGTGTACATAAGCTGGGACACTCATCATTCGGCTGAAAAGCCTTTTGGGACCGCCCCTGGTCGTTGATTCATCCTGATCACGTGATTCAATAGTCCACGTGTCACTCTCAGACATAGCGTCATCTCGCTCCTCTGTAGGGGAGGAGAGGGGTTCGTGAACGTTCGCAAGCATGTCTAGAATTTGTATTGTGTACTCCTCCATGCGGGCCAAGCGGTCATCAATACCGCTCACCTTCTTCCAGACCTGCTCGACTTTTGTCTCAGCTTCCCGAGTTGTTTCCTTCAAATGATTATTGATCGATTCAACTCTGAGTAACAAAAATGGTAAAGAACAACTGATATCATCATATGCCCGGTTTAGTTTAACATTTTGATTCGTTCGGTCGGGCTTGTCTGCGGAAGGCAAAGATGAATGCTGTCCCGCGCCACTTTTTCAACCAATCATAAGTAAAACAAAAACCAATCGTGACTCTCGTGCGCACGTTTTCCCGCGCTTTGTGTCTGCTACATGTAAAATTACTTCGAGTTTTGATTGGCTCACTGGATTGTCTCCGTCCATTGTGATTGGTCAAAGAAATCATTTTGGTTAAAGGTTTTACGACACGCAATTGAAACTCGCTCAAAGAGACCAATTCCAAAATATTAATCCATAAAATCTAACATGTCACCGAGGCTTGGGGGAATAAAACAAAAGATTTTGCATCGAGGCTTAGGGATGAATAAATAATTTCTTTTGTTTTAGTCCCCAAAGCCTCAGCACCATGATAGAATTTTAATATATCGGAATTGGTCTATTCCTTCAACAACAAAATTCTTCTTATATTGCCGCCCTGAAATGAACCTAACTTTGCAAATCTAGGGTAAGTAGTGAATTGCTTTATGACAGAATATTCTAGACTTTGAATATTTTCTAAGCAATGTAGTAAATAAAATGAACAACAAAACAAAAACTAAATAACACAAAACAGAACAAACGGGGACAAGCACAAATACCTAAACCCAATGGCTCGCACCCTTTCTTCGGGAGTAGCGTGAAACAGCGTGTCTTTTTGCTGCAAATAACTTTCAGTGCACTGTTCTTCGAACAACATCAACTTGTGCACGTCTTGTCTCTCCAGGAAAAGTTCTGCATTCCAACGACAAAGAAAAATGCTCAAAACATTTTCTATGGTCTAGAGATAATTTTTAAACAAAAAGAATGATATACGTAAAGCGTAGATTAAGAATACAAATTAAAAAGATCTTGGCAGCTACGAGTCTCTCTCCGAAGAGGCTTCCGCTGAGTGGAAATTTCTAACAATAGCAAGAGAGGAGATTGCCTGCAAGAGAGCTTGTTCGCAGGTTAGAGAGGACAGAAAGGGACGTGCACGAAGCGCGGTCATCATACACATTAAATTCCTCTCTTCTCAATTTCTGCGCTCTTTATTTTGCAAGAGAATACAAACAAAATCTCTGCAGAGAAGGAACGTAATCAACAACGGCTTACAGGCGATATGTCACGGATAGCTTCTCGTGGAAACTTAATTTAGCGTTTTAATCCATCGTTTTTAATGACCTAAATCTTCTACAATCTTGAATATGCTTGTGCCCCTTTAGTTTATTATCATTCTTTGATGCTTTTATTTCTAAGTAGAACATGAACACAAAGGAAGCCCGCTAACTCACTCAGCTTTTTATCCGTCCTTTTCCGGTGTAACCGGTTTTTCCTTGTGCAGCATCGTGGTCTGCAGCAGGCTTTGTAGATGAGATACAGATGATTGATGATAATGAACGGAGGAACAAGAAGAGGTCTGTGCGCATACTCCATGATCAGTTGATACCGCTGAAATTTCCAGATCTGGTTTGAGTTGGCTTGAACATTGGAAAACGTGTTACTAGGAAAAAACAATTGCAACTTAATCATAACATGAATACTACTAGAACAGGTCTGATTACAGAAAAAACCCGCATACAAGAACCTTGAATATTCGATGTCAGGCTGAACAGATTCGTATATTTTAGAGTAGTTTTTCACAATTCAGGCTGATTAGGTTCTTAATAGGTTCTTATTTTTCAGAGGTTGTATTGTAACCAGTTGCAGAAATATTGTACTACTAATACTTAACAATTATTCCACGAGCGCGCGTTGGATATGAGATGGTAGATAGCCAACGAGGCGCGTAGCGCCGAGTTGGCTATAACCATCTCATATCCAACAAGCGCAAGTGGAATAATTGTTTTATTACAAACGCCCAAAAAAATATTGTACAAACATTACGAAAATGCATTCTTTTACGCGTACACGTACCTTTTTGGTAGGTCAATGGTATATGAGCTCATATACCATTGCCTCTCAACCAATCAAAACTCAGGAAATGCAATATACCATAGCTAGTTTTTAATAAATTTCCATATCTCATTTTATAAGATATATAGATTTGAAATCACATATAATACACTGTAGCTTTATGGAAAACATATTTCTAGTGAAAACGCAAAAAATATAAATCAAAGAAAACATATACACAATAACTTTTTGTCAGAAGTTTCTCACACAATTAAAATCCAGAATTTTGACCATCAAAACCGGAGTGATTTTTTGTATAAGGATCTATTTTTCTTTGCCAGGCTAAATAGGTTCTTATATTTTGGAGTATTTAAACGCCAAATTCCAGCCTGTAGGTTCTTAAATTCACTAGGTTCTTACATGCGGGTTTTTACTGTATGCAGAGAGCAATAGAAGTCTCAGCTTTCGTGTAGAACTGAGGTAAAAAGGTTTCTTCAGCCCCTAAATGAACAGAATTTCAACGAATAACGAAAATAAGTTGAATAACTGCACAAGGCACACGGCACAAAACAGGAAAAAGAAGACTCACTAATCAACGGACCGAAAGGAAACAAATAAGACGACAATTACAAATAAAACAAGAGGGAAAGGCGCAGTGAAGTAACTAAACGCACACGAAGATATACGGATTGCAACACAACAAAAATTAATACAAAGATAACTTACTTGAAAATAGCGATGAGCAAATTAAGGAGCAGAATATTGGCGACCAGAAGAAATAAAGCCATAATGACTGTGACTAGAGTTCCACTGATGTCATCATAACGAGGTGTGTTGAATGCGGTTTTGTTTTCACCATCTACAAAAAATACAGATGCAAGTCATTTTTTCGTAAAAAGCGAAAACCCTTTTGTATTTGATAAGTGATAGTTAACTTGGTTACGCTATCATATAGTAAACGAGCCCCGGCCAAACGATCGCAACATTTGAACGCAACATATCGCAACATTGTTGGCAAATGTTGCGAATGACATGGGAATAGTAGGGGGGAGGGCACGGGGGTCTGGTCCCTTCCTTAATGGCCCCGGCACTTTGTCTTATTTGCAGTGCAAAAATATTTCGCAATTGTTCAAGATTTTTACCGATTCCCGCCACCCTGTGAATCCCGCCTCCCGGGTCATGTTCTCCGGCCTGCCTTAACCCTCCTACCCCTAATCTCCCAGGCTCCCCCATCTCTGCAGCCTGCGAACGCAGACGGATTTCCGGCTTATGTTTCACGCCGCCGGAAAATATCGTCTGCGAAAGCGAGCCAGGGTTTGATTTCAATGACGTCATTATTTTGTCTTCTCACTAACCAATTATATGACGCGATAGAATGGCTCGGATACTTGCGCGCGTGGAACATCACAAAACATGGTTTACAAGAGTTCGAACGTCCCACTCCAAAGAAATTGTCTAGATCAGAAATAAATGTTTCGGGCTTTGATAGAAAAGATTCGAGTATAAAGTCGATGTACATGTTTCGCTGTTTATGACGAAAACGGCTCGCTGTCTACAGAACGAAATGCTACAAATAATAATTAGAAAGATTTTATAAATCCCATGATTCAGTACGCCTTAATTAAACGACTGGCCAAAGAAGAAGGAAGATTGCCAGAAGCTAAAAAGAGCTTGAAATTTGGAGACACCGCCAGTGTTTGCGGAATTTTGACATCAAGCCCCACGTCTTCGCTCCGAGGCCATAAATTTTCCTAGACCTTCTGTGTTTTCTTTTGGAGATTTCAGCCCAGTATAGCGGTCTAGTTCAAAGGGCGTTCGGAGGTTGTGATTGCTTAAATTTGACATCAATCCCGAAGAAACCCGCTCAAGACTATTTTTCGCCATCTGTCATTTCCCAGCCACGATTCGGGCGATCCATACACTATGGAATACTGGCCATTTTCCACTTCTTTTCTCTTCGCTTTAGTTTTCACCTTGCTTAGACTGATAGCACTTACTCGAAGCGAATAAAGGCGACTTACTTGATTTTTGAGGTGGTGAGAAGACGATGAGAATGTTTTTCTCGCGTTCAGGCTGCAACTACGAAAACAGTTCAGGTAATCCTTAAAATATCAAAGATTTCCCAAAACCGGTGGGCAAATTAACGAAAACATAATTTTCATCAAGAACAAGATATCTCACAGCCTCTTCTTGTAGAATATTGAGCTTTGGTATCTCAAATCTCTCGCAGATCTTTCCAAACGCTGATCATGTGTTGTTTACAAGCGTACTCGTTTGCACCACGCAAGGCACGCGCGTTTAGTTCTGGAGTTTTATGAGGTTAATTTTGATTGGTCAAAAAGATTGACGTCATGGACACCAAACCCTGGCTCGCTTTCGCAGACGGTATTTTCCTGCGGCGTGAAACAAAAGCCGGAAATCCGTCTGTGTTCACAGGCTACCATCTCTGTCCCCTCCACATAATAGTGGAAAAACTCACCGGAACTGCTAGTATCCTCGATGAACAATTCACCGTAGACTTGAAAGTAAGGTCTGAAGAAGACCTTGGGTATGATGCTCCATGAACCCATCTCATAAGGAAACAAGATGGCTTGCTGTGCGACTCCGTACGCCATTAGAAATACCACCATGATTAACAGGAAATATGTCATGTCGATTGTCTGAACAACAAAGAAACAAATCAAAACGAAGCATTTGTTAATCACCAATCTCAAATTTCTCACGGCAAAGAACAGAATAAATAACGGTACGCGGCTTTTTCTTCCACTGTCCAACGAATCTAAGCAAAACCTTAAAATGTGTACTAACCATGCGCACAATCTATAATACCTACCATTCGACCAATCATCACCACGTAAGGTCCCAGTACTTTGCTGACAGAGAAAATATCAAGCACCCGGATGATCCACAACATGATGTCGAGGCAGTAGAGCATATGACCAATTCTAAGTGTTCCTGGATTCAAGCGAAAACCCGTAGCAATAAAGAACAGTACAATGGCACAACCATCGCACAAATTCCACTTGGAGGAGGCCCAGTCTTTACACTTCTTGTGTAGAGTATTGGACTCTGAATTGAGCACCTACAGATTGCAACGAGGAGGAAGAGTTTATCGACAATGCGCAAAAATATACTGAGTTCCATGTTTTCTGTGAGTGAATGTAGTTCGATCTTGTCTTCAACATATCATCTACAATCTTCCGGTATATGGAGTTGCGGTCTTCGTGCTGTGGTTTGGGTATAATTCATTGTCTTACATCATTTGAGGATCGCACCAAAACACTTCAACAAACTACCTACACTTGTTTTTTAAGTACTTGAGATTATTTTCTTTTGTTAGATGTAAATGTGGCTGTAGCTCTTTTGAGTGGAAAGTGTCTAGAAAAAGCTAGCTCTTTTAAAATATCTGCGTCATTGTACCCCTGTTTTGTGAAACTGTTGATTACAACAAAAAAAGAGTTGGTTTAAAAGGTCACAGCTCAAATATGAATGCAAAAAGGAACGCTCCCGTATTCGCACTAACCTGTCTGACCTCCTCTGTGCATAGTGTGAACACAAAAATGATGAGGATTATTTCTTGTGGGGGAGGGGTGACAGGAAGACGAACTAAAATGACGTAGCAGAACACTATGAGGAAGATGAAGTAAACAATCTGCCAACAAACAAGCCAAAAGTACAACAATTAGTAATCCCTCGGATACACTGGATGATCCTCGCGGCAATTGCCATGTTAATCAGATATTATTTACTTCTGCAGTCAAACCTCTATCAACCGGCCTTCTGTTAAGACTTGATTAATTTTAGCTGCATTACAATGCGATATTTTGACGCGACGATAACAAAGCAGAACCCAAAATAACAATGATAACCGCTGAATGTTCTTTATAACACAGGGGCTTGTCTTACGAAAAAACACCACACACTCTGATACCCAGAAACTGATACTTAATTTATATTAATCATATTTTGCTGTTCAATATCAAGGAAATATACACCACGACGCGATCAATTTACATTGTAGCTCGTTACATGTTAAGTTTCAAAGCACCTCTATTATGTCTGTTAAGCAATAAACCTCGATAAAGCGATGGTGAATACTTGATAGAGGTTTGACTGTCATTTCACGAAGCTAAGATAAAATACGCACCACATTTGACCAGAATTTAGTAATTGGCGCACGAAAAAATTCGTACAGCTTCTGTCCTAAACTGAGATCTGCCGAGGAACTTTGAGCTGCGTCCATGTCAAACACGCTGCACCTTTTCTTTACGCCCAGAGAGTCAGTGCTTTCTGACCGGCTGTGGGACGAGAATGACCTGCATAACACAAATACAGAACATACAAAACAGAATTTCCAATTGCTTAAATTAGAAATTCGCTTTGATAGTCATTTCTCACTTTCATCTACATCTGCAGGTCATATACAAGTTATTTCATACACTTAACGTCATTTCACTCCATGGGAAAATATGAAATCAATAAATTGACCTCGCTCCCCATGTGTGACTTCATAGCTCAGTTGGTAGAGCATAGCACCGGTTTTTTTGTTAGGTATTCCGTTAATAATCTTTCCTTTCAGCTACCGAAAAATGTACCGTGAAGCGCTAAAATAGGGCACGGGATTAGCATAAATGGGGTAAGATTGGCCCATCATATCTCTTTCGCGAGCACGGTGACCTACCTGTTTTGCTGTATTTTTCGAAACAGTGCTTGGAAGAGAACATTTAGGGAAAGTTTAAAAAAATCATTGGACAACTTTAGTTTCTGAGGAATCATCTTAACGGAAATGCAAAGCAAGCGAGAACACTATCACGTTTAGGACGATTCTATTATTATTCTATTATTATTATTCCATGAGCCTGCGTTGGATATGAAGTGATTATAACCAACTCGCGCTACGCGCTCGTTGGTTATTTTATCACTTCATATCCAACGCAGGCTCATGGAATAATTGTTTTAGTAAATTCTCAAACCGGGTTTTGCCGCCGATTTTTATTTCCACAATTTTACAAAGCGTCCGGAAAGAGCATACAACTTCCGGTCACACGCGCCCCGACTCCCGACTTTCCATATGACGTAAAACTCCGACTATTGGCTCATAGTCGGAGTTTTTTAGCCAATCAAAAAGCTAGAAATGCAATAGTCGGAGCTGAGAATATACTAAAAGCATTTATTGTGAAAGAGTACTAAGGAAGGGTTTACATACGAAAACTCGTATCGACGAGAATTCCATACTTGTATGAATTCCAGAGTGACTTTACACCGTGTTTACAGGTTTGCGGTTTTCTTCATCCCGGATTGGATGACGAAATAGTACGCATTTAATTCTACCCATGTAATGTAATGTAAAACTTTATTTAAACATGGAAAATCATCAGTTAAGCTAAAAGTTAAAAGCTTAAACTCATTACAACTGTTTTACATGATTGCCGTGTGGGAATCCGATATCTCAGATACCTTCTTAATACCCCTTTTAAACTGCCCAATAGAACCTGCCCATGAGTCATCCTTTTGGTCAGCACCAAGAATCGCGACCTATGGGAAAGGACCAACACCGGAAGTCCACGATTCACGGACTTCCCGTCACTCTGCGCATGCACAAAGTCAAATCTTACAAATCTGATTGGCTGAAGGCTACAAAAACGACTTTTCTACGCATGCTCACAATTTGGTTGCGGCCAGAGGTCTCGATTGGTGCTGGCCAAACGAATCGCGGTCTCTGGGGACGAAAATGCCCACGAGTTCATCCCGGTTTCTACTTGGGGCTCTCTCCATTTACATGATGCCATAATCGCAACATATAATTGATGTAACGGGTCGATATTTTCTCAAGCGATGATCGACCATTCATTTAGGAACGAAATAAGTCTCCTTGTACGAAAATCATTCCGGTAGCATTTCCTTTGGCACTTCTCTGCGCATGTGTGGCGATTTGATTTCTGCTCTGTTGTCACTGACCGTCTCAACAAGCGAATAATATCACTTATACGTACGAACATGAGTACGCACATCAGCGCGCACCAGTGCAAAAAACGGAAGGAGAAAAGAAAAAGGGAGCTTGGCAATTTATTTTATCTCAAATAAGGTTCGCATAAGTCCAGTTCTCAAAAGCAAGCAAGTAAAATTATGAGATCTCAATTCACATTTTTTCGCTGCGAATAATTTATTATCTTCAAAAGACGAAATTAGACTGATGCACTCTTTTTATAATAACATCATTAGATTTTACCGAAAATGTAAGAAAATGTTTGGGCTGAAATCAACAGGCTCAGCCAAATTGACATGCTCTTATATAAAAAAGAGTGTACGAAGAATAATAACAAAATATTCGAAATTCGTTGCCCAAATGCACTGACGGACGTTTCATAATAGAAGATACGACCACAAAATGCGTTACCTGTGCATATTTTAAACGAAAAGGCAAATCAAAGGCAGTATATACTAGTGACACCATGTCACATGTTATTGGATTGATCCATACTTGCTACCAGCTAAGACAATAGTATGTGTGAACCAAATGTCTGCAATCGTAACGACGTACATTATTTAAACCAAACATTGTTTTCACGAGGAGAGCAAACAGCCATTTAATAACAAAACACAATTACAATCGACTGATCCAGGCAATGCTTTGGATTCGAAGCGGTTTAATAATTTTCAGCCTATTCATTTTCGCGGCCACTAATGCTAAGGTGGTTCAGATAGTTTGGTCCCGAGAAGGAAAGCAGTTTTTTACTGGAAACAATGCTCTAGTGATCAGTGCGGGAGACAAATTTGTTATTGTCTGTCCAAACGTGGAAGAATCAAATGGTCGACTGCCGTACGATATCATGTTCGAAAATGTGTGGTTAGTTGGTTCAAGTGGATATAAAAATTGTGACGCGTCAATTGATGGAAAACTTCTACTCAAATGCAAAGATCCTGAACAAATCAAACGAGTTACTTTGAAAGATCTCCACGCGCAATTCGGGAAAACGTATTATCTCATTTCTACTTCGGATGGACATTTGTCTTCTCTTGATAACAAAAAGGGCGGACATTGTGAGACGCAAAATTTGAGACTGATCGTGTACGTTCAGTGAATGAATGCGAGGTGGGTAGCCTAGAAATGACCACGCGCTTAGTACAGTGAACTCTCTTTGAGTCTTTAGCTACAGCGGGTTACCATTTATTGAACAAGGACATGATCGGAGGCAGGGAAGCACCACAACACCAGGCAATAGAAGAACATTTAAAGACGTTCGCGCGAAAATTTTCTAACATTGATGTTTTCCTGACACTTTCACCACTGTAAGATAATGAGTTACTCTTTTCAGAAATGTAGAAAGAAATGGGGGGTCACCGACTTCGTTTTGGAGATAAGAACACGCCTAAATCTGAAAAATCGTGCTTTGTTATCGAATATGGTTACAGTGTCTATAAGACCAAAAATATTGCAAATAAATCTCTCAAGTGAACGTGTCTCTGCCAAATATTGGTCAAAAGGACCCATTAAGTGAATTTTTGCAATGGGGTGGTTCCTTAAAGATAAAATTCGCATGTAGCGACAACAATTGCACTCGCCTAACAGCCGTCGGTAAGATGGCAGGATTCGAAGTCGCGTGGGCAGAAAACTTGAAAATTTTTAAAGTTCTGTCGATGTCTACCATTGATTTTTTTCTGAAACTCTCACCACTGTAAGATAATGAGTAACTGATGCAAGAAATGCAAAAAAAATTGGGGGTCACCGAATTCGTTTTGGAGATAACATGCCCAGAAGAACACCCTAAATCTGAAAATCGCGCTTCGTTAGCGGATACGGCTACAGTGTCTGTAAGCACAAAAATATTACAGATAAATCTTTGAAATGAACGTATCTCTATCAAATGTTGTTTAAATGGACCCATAAAGTGACTATATTCAATTGGCGTGGTTTCTTAAAGAAAAAATTCGCATTTAGTGACCACATTTCCACTCGCCTAAATGCCACAAGATGGCAGGATTTGATGTCCCGTGGGCAGAAAACTTCAAAATTTTTAAACTTCCCACATTGATATTTTGTTCATTTTTTGACAATCTGCGGAGAATTGTAAATAAAATCAGTTCATGAAAAAAAGGTAGGGGTCACCGGCCATTTAAGAGAGTAAACTACAAGCAAAGCTACGAAACGGCTCAGCGCGCGCGCTCGATGGATGACGTGTATGACGGATTCCGTGCGAAGTAACGATGCACAGAAACAATTAGCGCGAACGTCCTTAAGCGAGAAGTCTTCGTTCCAAAAAATGGACTGATTTTGAAAATTGAAGCGCAATAATTGGCCAGATGCATTCTTGCCAAATATGAAATCGAAAGAAAACGAGAACAACATTTTTCATCATAGTAGCACTCGTCCTTAAGGACGTTCGCGCTAATTGTTAATTGGTCGGTGACCCCTACTTTTATTTCATGAACTGATTTTATTTACAATTCTCCGCAGAGTGTCAAAAAATGAACAAAAAATCAATGTGCGAAGTTTAAAAATTTCAAGGTTTTCTGCCCACAGGACATCGAATCCTGAAATCTTGCGGCTTTTAGGCGAGTGCAAATGTGGTCGCTAAATGCGAATTTTTTTCTTAATAAATTCACTTTATAGATCCTTTTAAACAACATTTCAAATATTTATTTTCAATATTTTTGTGTTTACAGACACTTTAGCCGTATTCGCTAACGAAGCGCGATTTTTCAGATTTAGGGTGTTCTTCTGGGCATGTTATCTCCAAAACGAAGTCGGTGACCCCCAATTTTTTTTACATTTCTGACATCAGTTACTCATTATCTTACAGTGGTGAGAGTTTCAGAAAAAAATCAATGGTAGAAAAATTTTGCGCGAACGTCCTTAAGAGAGTAAACTAAAAGCAAAGTTAACGAGGCATGGCATTGCAGTACGAATTGCGTGCGCAGTAACGATGCGCATAAACAATTAGCGCGAACGTCCTTAATTGCGAAAAACGTTTTCTTAGCGGGATTACTGCATACATAACATAATACATACACAGGGTTTACTTTCTTTGGTCGTGTACTTGAAGTAAACGAACGAATGCACCAACCCATTCTACTCACGAAACGTTAAATAAAAGCAGTTGTCCCTCGGAAAAATGGACAAACTACAATTGATACACCTACTGTCTTATCAGTACAGAGAACAAAAGCATGTAGAACAGACTAGTTTAGTTGGAAGTTATTATGTAATTACAGCAACACTATAAGAAAAGATATGCTTGCCCCAAAAAATAATTTCCGCGACAATAAAAAGGATATATATTACCTGTTTCTTCTATAGTTGGGTATCTGATTATTTATTTAGCGTATTTCGCCACAACAGCGCAATAGCTTCTAACGCCCTGTTTACAAGGAGGTAGGGTAACCCTAGCTGCCTTGTAAAGGCTCTGCTAGGGACAACTCGCCTACCCGGGACAACTTTTTACAGCTTTCCAGACCCTTTGAATATTTACAAGAAACGACCATCATGGCGGACCGCGGGGCTAAATTTCGCCGAGGGTAACATAACAGTATTCCGTGACACTGGAAAGCAGCAATAAGAGGCAACAAAGACAGGAGAATAGAGGTACTTAGCAAAACTCTTCTCTTTTCGGCCATTTTGATGCTTACCAAGCACACGAAGTTGTCCCGGGCAGTAGGGTTACCCTACCTATAAATTTTTGTTTCTAAACCCGGGCAATCTTTAACCCTCTTGCTAGGGTAACCCTGGCACTAGGGTTACCCTACCTCCTTGTAAACAGGGCCTAAGTGGGGAGAAGCGTTGCGTGGCGACCCTAATGACGGCTGCGAAGGAGACTACAGAAAAGCGTATTGTGATCACCTGAGATGTACTTTTGAATCTCCCTTCGAGAAGTGAGCAGTGCTTCCGTTGCTTTTATCTTCACAGTTCTCAGTGACATCCTCGTCTCTCTTTGTTTGTTCCTCTTCGTGTTCTTCGTAAGTGACAGGCATTTGACCAAGTTCCTTTTTGGTTTTGAACTCCCTACATGCAATTGTAGGCGGGACCAAGATACCGAGGACTGTCTGTAAGGATAAATACAGTAGGAAAGCCCCACTTATTGGAGAGAGTTTCACTTGAGTGTCGTGAAACCAAAACCAAAGTAATTACTTTGGCCAGTCACAAAGGAGGGAGACAATCCAGTGAATCAATCAAAACTTTGAGTAATTATATGTCGCAGACGCAGAGCGCGGGAAAACGAACACGCGCGAGTCACAATTGCTTTTGATTTTACTTCTGGTTGGTTGAAAAAGTGGCGCGTGATTTTTAAAGCAATCACTGAGCGTGGTAATGAAAAACAAAGCAATCCGCTAATTACTTTCGATACTCAACTGAAAACCGCTCTAAGAACCTAAAATTTACGAACATATTAGCGTGAGAATAGGTGGTTGCAGCTAACATAGACGGCGATAAACCTTAGCAGAGCTGATCACGTTGTCTTTGCAGATTCGCTGGCACACAGGTGTCCAGCGATATGCATCAATGTCAACTGAGATGATCTCAAAGCGGTTTATTTCTTACCTTTAGTGAAGCCCATTCGCCCATTTTCATGGCACCCATCCAGATCTCCGATAGCAGCGTTTGACAACACGTGTGAGCCACGAACTCCTCGTGTCGCGTGGCAACAGCTAGTGACAGACAGCACTGATCTCCCCAGTTGTCCAGGTTGTATGTCAAAAGTTGCTGTGCCATGTCCTCATTGGTCCGGTAACACTCATCCAGCAAACCCAAGGCGATGTTGAGAAACTCACTGAAGAAAAATGACCGAACAATTAAGGAAACAACCACTCTTAAGACAAGTTGGCATTGACTTTTAGATTGCAAGGCGAGGACGACTTTGACGACGAGATTTGACTTAAAGTTCTTGTAGCGAAACTAAGAAAATAGATACCACAGAAAACCCTCGTTTTTCTTATTTCAGCAACAAAGTTAGCACAGTTATGTTTAATTTAGGCCGTCGAGCCCACTCCTACTAAACTGCACAATGATAAAACTAATTAACATTTAGATAACTTGTCTCGCCATTACAAGATCGCGTTTTCCCGCCAAAACGACGCTGGTTCACGCACATGCACTACTTTGGTATTGAACAGTATCGCCCACGTACCCTGCGTGAGCCTGCAGTTCCTCGGACACATCAGCCTTGAGCTCATCTTTTGCCATCTCCTCCGCCAGGGCCTTGAACAGTTTGCCTGCCACAAGGGCCTTCGCCAAGTTCTCATCGCCGCGCTCCCACACATACAGTGCCATTTTATGAAGATTGGAGAGCACTGCCCAGATTAACAGCTCATTGTAAGGCAACTTGAATCCAACGCCGAAATAGCTGTCATCTGTGGTTGACATGAACATTTTCATGTTTGCCATTCCGATACCCTGAACGAAAAAAAAAATTAAACACAACAGTTGCGTTCTGTTAATTCCAACAATAGCTTATTACCGCTCTCCCCCTTATTTCCCCTTCTGATGCTAAGAACAATTGTGAATGGGCATTACTAAACCACGAAACAGCGAAACGAAACACCGAAACAGCGAAACAGCGAAACAGCGAAACGAAACACCGAAACAGCGAAACAGGGAAACGAAACAGCGAAACGAAACACCGCAACAGCCAAAAAAAAACTGAAAAAAAAAGATCGAAATCCAACAACCCGGCTCACCCCGACGGGATATTAGCCTTAACCGGAAGTGAAACGTAGTGCGGAATAAAACATGTTTGACAATGAAGCCACATTTCATTTGAGGTATGAATACATTTTTTTTTATTTTCGCTCAAAATCTTCTTTCTCTTCGAGTACAACTTTCGAATTTCAAATTCAGTTACTCTCCTAGAAGCCTCACTCTTCCCAGGTTCTAACCAGTTGAAAAGAAGACTGTCGGTGCAAGATTGCTGTAAAATGTGAAAGCATATAGATACGAGAACCTAGCTGAAAAGTCGTACTCGTACTCATCTCGTACTCGTACTCCGATCAGAAGGTCCCTATTTGACGACAAGAGCCCGACTACAACGTACCGAAACCTGTTCGTGTGTACACTTCCTTGTCGAACAGCCGTGACTGTTACGACACATGAACTATCTAAGCTTCCAAAATTTAACCTCATGGTTTCATCTTTATATACGCTCTTTTGATTACTAAGATGACTGTAAAGGAATCGAGTCCTACTCAGCCACAGCAAAGGCTGACGCGCTACCCGCATTTCGTGTCGTTTGAGCGATTTCTGACACAGTTATCCCACCCGACAGTTTTAATCAAGGTGTTGCGGTCAAATAAAAGGGTTCAGCTTCAAACAAGACTACACAGGCAAGATGTCAGACAACCTTAAACCGAAGATTCTAGAAGTTTGGTGAGTTCGTCACCAAAAATACAATACAATAAAACTAAAACAGTAATGAAATAATGCAGTAAGAGTTGGAGTTTTGTAGGGAAGAGAGAGAAGATGGAGAACCATCTGAGAAAGTGTTTGATATAACCGAGGTCAGCTAGGGCTTTTGCAACGCGAATTGGTGTCTGTGCCGGATTGGCTCAATGTTGTCGTATACCCAGGCATCAAATTGCTAGTTCGGTAATCGAACACAGTTCGATTATGTTCGATTGCCGCAATCGAATGATTGGATTCGAATGATTTTTCGTTCGGTTACCGCGTTGTTTGATTGACTACCCCGGGTACCCCATCTTGGTGTCTCAGCTAAGGGTTTTGTGAGCTTAAAAATGGAAAATGTAATTGTTTGCTGATTCCCAGGGAACCGAAAATGAAAAAAAAAAATGTATTTATACCTCGAATTAAATTTGGTGCCTTCTTTGTCTAACATGCTTTCTACCGCACCAGCTTGGACTGAGCCGCGGACCTGAAACTTCGTTTCACTTCCGGTTTCAATTTTTTTGGCTGTTTCGGTGTTTCGCAGTTTAGTAATGCCCATTGTGAATATGAGTGGACGGGAACACGCCTAGATTGGTCTTTCCGATGACCAGCCCGTCCCGTCCCGTCCAATGAAAGTTCCCCCACCCCCTGGGGCGATCAAGTTGCTGTCGTCTCAGTTACATATGCGAATTTATCAGCTCCTGGTCAATTTATTTCAGCCGAGGTTATGAGCTAGCCCGGTATGGGCCTTAATCTCACGGCGGCCATGTTGAGTCCCGAGGGATTGAAAACTTTTGCTTTGCCACGCGGGAACTCGTTCCCAAACATTTCAACTTGAGGCTCGGGTTACGAAATTTATTGTCTATGGCCAATATGGTCGCCATGCGAATAAGGCAGATTTCTGGATTTTTTGCATTGCGACCGCAGTTTCAAGCGCAGCGTTGCGGTGCATGGTACATGGTCACTGTCGTGCGCTGATCTATGTGGTGATTGGTTAACAAACAGCAATGTGCTTTTATGAGCTTATCGGAGCAGTTCCTGAATCAACCTCTCGGCAGCATTCCACTTACTTACAAATATTACTAGTAGTAAATAAATCGTAACAGACCAGATAGATAGATAGTTTATTATAAAAATATATTGCAGCTTACAAGCTGAATTGCATATTTTCAAAATCTATAAATACGTTAAAATATAATAATAATAATTAATTCTAATAAAATTGCTTGCTCTGCCCTTGGTTACTACTTCAGATGCTGTCGTATCATCAACATATTTCCATATTTGGGCTATACCGTTGTCAATTGCTAGATCATTGATAAGAACAAGAAACAACTACGGTCCTAATTTCGTCCCCTGAGGGACTCCGGATGGAACTGAGCCCCACCCAGAGTAACAACCCTCAGAGAGTTTGATTCTCTGGAAACGATCAGAGAGAAAGTCGATTATCCATTTAATTGTTCTTGTTGGTATACTAAGCTTACATAACTTATTTACAAGGATCTTATGGTCAATGAGATCAAAAGCTTTTTGGTAATCAAAGCGAGTCACTCTAACAGTTGCGCCATTTCCATCTGTTTCCTTGGACCAGTGATGAACCATGTGAATAAGTGCTTGGGTGGTAGATGATTTTGGAACTGCACCATACTGCACCAATTCGGTCAACGAGTTTACATCTTTGTTGCTACCCAATTCGGATAATGTGATGATTCATTTGGGAGGTTACAATTGCGCAATTTGTCACGAGCAACTGAGTGCATGCGAGAATCTTCGAAAATTGTAACCTGCCAAATCAAGCATCACATGATCTGAATTTTGTAGCAACAAGGATGTAAACACGTCAATAGGTCTACTATTTGCTATTATGATACTATCAACTTACCTTCTTAATCGATCCATATTCCTTGTGGTGACTAACAAACGTGATTCCCAATAGTCGCTCCGTGATGTGTGCTAAGTCCCCAAGTTTGAAAGAATTACTATTCTAGAGTAAAATGATATGTGATATGTCGCGAGTGAGAGGACAAGCATACATGTTCTCATGACAATATTACAAACAGTAGGCTCCAACGTCAGCGTACAAAGGGTGCCACTGGCTGCCGCTATCATGAGCCTGCTTGAACCCTCCCAGCCCATGGTGAGTGATGATGCAAATCATAGCACAGGGGACTACATCCCCTAGTACTCTTGTCGAATAGTGTGGGTTCTTTAACATCCCACAGAATAATATATGGACAAGGTTTGTGAGACGGGACCGACGGTTTATCGATCTAATCCGAATATCGTAAAAATAATATTTAGCCTTTAATTCCCCTTTTCTAAAAAGGCTCCCTCTAGAACTTATTTCATGAATTGCCTCTCCCCAACTCTATTATGCGTCCTCTTCTCCCACGATGGTAAGCCAAGACAAAATATAAAGAACACATTTTCTATGAGTTATCCGTCCATCATAGTTAATTTTATCTCACTGTTGTTATGTTTTAAACAAGTCCCCTTCCCTATAATCCACTACCACAAGATTCCGTTACAACACTGTCATGGCCAGAGCTAACAGAATGCAGACATAAGTGAAATGTTTCCCTTCACTAACCTTCCAGCCACCACAAAGACAACGCAGCGTGGTGCTTTTTCTTGCTCTCTGTTAAAAAATCACCAGTTCACATTCATCACATTCACAAACATATCTATAACTTATATTGTAATTGTTCTCAATGCATTTCTTTCATTTGTCAACCGGTAATATTTGTCTTTTACTAATTTTCGGGGAACTTAATTTCGCGAAAATGAACAGGCAGATTTCATGCAGGGTACAGCTGCAGGGTAACTATTTTTCGAGTCTTTAATTTCGCCATTGTATGGCAGCCAAATGCCGCAAAAATCGAGAAAAGTACGTCCAGCGAAATTATGGGGACTGAGCAAGGATGGCACAATGGCGAGAACACTCGCCTCCCACCTATGCTGCCTTAGTTCGATTCCCGGACTCGGCGTCATATGTGGGTTGTGTTTGTTGTTGGTTCCCTTCCTTGCTCCGAGGGTTTTTCTCCGGTTCTCTGGCTTTAATTTCTCCCTCCGCAAAAACCAACAATTCCAAATTCCAGTTCGATCTGAAATACGTACGGCCCCACAACGTTGCCTAAATAAAAGTAATTTGCTTTGTTTTATTATTATTACGAAAGAGGTATTTTGGGTTTACCTCGGTGTAAAAACCTATGACTTTTTTCTTCGTATTTGAGCTATTGTTTTCCTGTTCCATATTGTTTTGAGTTCTTTGTTGTCTTCGTTCGTTATTTGTTTTACGTCACTCGTGAGTTTCACAGGTTTTTACACCGAGGATGAGCCAGTATTTTCTAAAATAAACTGGTGCTATGAATAAAATGAACGTACAGCTATGTAAAGTTCCTCTAGACGACGAGCAGTGAGGAAAGATGACATGCTAACGCCGTTCTCTAGCAGAAGATCCACAAACTCAACACGATCTTTGACCAAAGCCTCAAACATCGCACTTTCCAATGCGGAAACCTGACGAGAAAGAAATCAAACTACTGCTGAATTGAAAACAAGCAAAGTTTCCGGAGTAAAACACACGAAAATATCAAGAATAAAATAGCTAAACGAAAGGAAGATAAATTAGAATATTTATATACTGCAAACCTCCCATTTACGATCTTCTTTGAAGATTTCAGACTTGGCGATATCAGCTCGATTCCATATCAAAGCGAGGCTAAGTTGATGTGATGGCGAGGCACTGTGACCTTCATGAAAAATGGCAAAAATACAAACCTTGTTTTAACGTATCTAAACTAGACGATCGATATCAATGAAAATATGGCTAATCTACTAAATGACTGCTGGTTTGTGGTAAACAAGTGTAGTATTCGATTAACTTGGATAAAAATGAAAAGAAGTTCCCTTAATCTCAAAAAAGCTTTAAAAAAGTTTAATACGCCCTTGACATTGAAACAGTTTAACGCGTCGTCAGATTGCAAGATGGAGGGTTTTCTTTGTAATTTTCTTGATGTTCTCCACAGATAATTTATATATATATTTCGTTGGTGTAGATGTTTTCTGTCTTTTTAATGTATATTTCAGAATATTCATGCGTTGAATGACCTATTCCGTCAGTTTACAAATATGAAAGCAATATTTCTCGGAAAATCGTAGCGCATTCGCCATTGACCGCCATATTGATAGTGTCTGATCGACGTGGAAGTCTGAGCATAATGATGACGTCACGAAAATTTTGATAAAATACTTTCAATCGAAATGAATTGTGGGTTGAGTCGGCTCCTTATTTTTAGGGATTCTTTGCCACATATTGTATCCGTCTGCTTAAATTAAGGTTTACCACGCTGTAACTTGTAAACGCATTTCTGACAAAACGTGGTTTCATACCGTTCAAAAGTGCTTTTAAGATTGCCCTGTCAATATCCATGCCTTCTTCGTTCACACTGAAAACTGTGATCTAAAAATTACAAAAAAAAAGTTTACGACGACAAAAATAAATCACCCATCGTTTATCAATTGGTAACTTAAAAGCATAATTTCTCAATTCGGTGCAAATTGTAATCGACAAAATAGTTTCTTTATAAATGTACGGGATCTTCTCAGACGATTTCCAAAAGAAAAAAATATGGCACTGAACAAAGGAACCGTGACATACATATTTCTTGTTTCCCACGCATTTTAGGACATTCTCATAAATCTTTAGGCATCCTTCTTCATCGCATTCAGGAAAAGCTTTTTCGATTTTGACGAATAGTTGGTGATGGTCAACGACATCCACCATTTCTTGAAGTTCACTAAAGAAAAAAAAATTGAATGAAAGCCAAACAGCACGGTAAAGGTGAGTTTAGTTTAAAAGTAGATTATCATTGCAACCACACCCTCAATAAACTAGAGGGTGAGGAATGTGGGGCGGAGTTTTAACAAAAAAGAAGTAAACAAAATGAAACATTTTAGACTCAAGGCCAACAAGTTATGCCACATTCGTTTGCTGGTCCAGATACTCCATATGAGGCTACGTCCACACTAAGCCGGATAAATTTGAAAACGGCGTTTTCGCCTAGAAAGCGGATAACGTTTTCTGTCCACATTATACCGTTTTCAAATATTTTCATGATCACCATCGATTTTGAAACACTGCCTCGCCAGAAACGTACCTTAGCCACAATATTCGACTGCTTGGATGTCGGCGTTTTCAAATAGTTCCGTTTTAGCCGTCCACACTAACACACCTAGCCCTCGTTTTCAAAATTATCCACTTTGCAGAGCGTTTTCAAAAAGTTTCGTTTTCAGTGGACGAAAACGCCGTTTTTATGTGGACGGAAGGTCAAACCGGAGAAAAAAAAGTTGCATTTTTATCCGGATTAGTGTGGACGAAGCCTCTGAACCATCAGCGATAAGGATATAACATTCGCCAGTACATGCAGACTGGCCACATTTTTGCATAAATTTATTAGTTTCCAAAGTTATTACTTTTACGTGCTGTGTCGACGAGCAAGTGAGGCACTTGGAGATTATCACCAAGAAGTCGATAAAAGTAAATAAACTACCGTAGCGAATTTTGAAAAGTTGACATTTAATTTTGAGCGTTAGCCTTACCTTGGAGCAAATGGGAGCAAAGTCGTCCGTTTGCTCCGACGAATGGCTTACTTTCAAAGCGTTAGCTACTGTCGACTCTCTCTTAATGGACACTTCTATAAGACAGACATCTCTACAAAACGGACAATTGGGGTTGGTCATTGCCCGCCGATTTACAACTAAACTCTCTTTAAGCCGGATACCTATAGAAGGACAGTTGGTGCGGCCGGTCCCGAGCATTGGAGTCCGCCTTTTGACTGTTTTGACTTGAAATTCGCTACGACGTACTTTCAATAGATAATCAAATAAGTACATTCTAGCATCGCTCTGAGTAACATATGTCCGCAGCAGTAAAAGGTAAGAAAAAGAAGAACATTACGTCAATTACTGTAGAATCGCTCACCAGCTACTCTGAGAAATAAAGCGATGTGCGTATGCCAAGATGTCTGCTGCTCGGCCACTGCCTTCCGCTACAACAACTGGTACAGCAGGATTCCTGGTCACGGACTCCAGGACGGTGCGAATGGTATTGGGTCCTCCCTCCAGCACGAGTAGTACCACAGGTACCCCATGTGATCGCTCTGTTATGACCGCCAACAGTAGAAATGACATTTTATTCTTGTAGCCGTTTGCAAGCGTTTAAAGACAATGAGAAACTCAAAGTATTTAGACATTAAAGGGACTTTGCGACGGCTGCGATTGGTCTGATTTATTAAGTTTTGCAAAACACTCGCTATGAGACTTATGCTAGCAAAGAAATTACTTCTGTAGATCTAAATGACTGAACCATAGATTATCGAACTAATCGAATCCAATCGTTCGATTAAGTTCGGTTAGTAACATCGGGAAGGGAAATTTCATTCTTTTTGGTGGACATTTTCTTTTGTCCAAATTTGGCTAAAATACGCGACTTACTTAAAGAAAAACCAAAAGTTTACAAACATTTTCTTGCAAGGCTTAGCCATTCTTACCGCACGATTTTTCCATCTTTTTGCGCGAGATACAATTCTCAAGACTGGCGCGAAATGAGATCTCTCCTCCAAATTTGTTGATAGTCCCATCATCCACCAGGATGAAATGAGTGTGGTTGTTATCCAGGCATGCGCCTTGTGACAGCATGCTGGACGTCATTTGGTACGGCACCACGTCCTGACAGAAACAAAACAAACAACGCCTTAAAGAGGCACTGTATCGACTTTATAATCTTTAGAAAAGAACTCTAAAGATCAGATCAATATTTCTTAAGTGTTTGGTTCGCTTACGAATTTACCTGATTTCCAACTAGAATTTTTCTGTGATCCACTATTCCCCAGGTGGCTATGCCAATCAAATGAACCTGCTGAGCGTTGTCCTTCAGTTGAGCACCACGCGACATGACTGTGTGACCTCGCACAGCCTCGCCCACGTGACGCATAACACCTGTGTTCGTTCCACCTGTTATAATCCAGGCTCCTGTAGTTTGTGAGGCCTGTGAACACAAGAGAGACGGTAGTTCAATGATTTCTTGATTTCAAGAATCTATGGCATTTTTCACGCTTTCAGAATTCTTTGAAACTCAGCCAGTGAAAAATCCAAAGATGCAATTTATTGCTTCTAGTTCTCACTATATGAAGAACGAAAGTAAAACGAAATAACTGAATTACTCTTTAAATCAACCACACTTTCCAAGGCCACGGTATACTTGATACTGGCGTCTTTTAGCGTTAGTCGTTGTGGGTAGCGAGCGTCCTTTGCAGTAGTAGTCAGTCAACATTTCAACAAAAAACATTATAGCGGCTTTAAAATGGATGTAGTTAAAGCTCGACACACATAGCTTGCGTGCTAAGATTGATGAATTGCTACTGCGTGAAACGATAGACGCTTTATTATTATTAATTATTATTTTTATTATTATTATTATTATTACTATTGTTGTCATTGTTGTTGTTGTTATTATTATTATTATTATTATTATTATTATTATTATTATTATTATTATTATTATTATTATTATTATCATTATTATTATTACTATTAACACTATCTCATTACAAATGAATACCTTAAGAAGGCCTTGTCTCAACACCTGCTTCAGTTTCGGATGAAGCACAAAATTCTTTGCGCCTCCGGTCACAGAAATGAGCAACTTGGGTAGGTCCAGCTTCCATTCCTTACAGAGCAGGCGCAGAGCCATCTCAGGGTCAGTGTCATGAGATACCCGGATGTACTAGTAGAAATAAAAACCCCTTTTCATTTAAAGGAACACAATCACGTTTCTGTGCATGCGCCAATGTTTGATTTGTTTGGCCAGGATGTCAGTGATGTAGGACATTCAGAAATCTGTTTGCATACATGTTTGCATCGTCCTAAATTGACTTCGATATCACCTAAAACTACTCAGAATTGTAGATTAGTAATATACGGTTCTTGTTTAGAGAAGAATTTTTGGCGTTGTTTTCAATGGTGTCTGAACTTGCGTTGAGAGAAGGCAAGCATTATGGTGCTCGACGAAAGCTGCTTTCTCCTGGGAGCTTTCGGAAAAGTTCCGAAAATCTGGGAAAGACTAAAAAGAAATGTAGCCAACAACATAGCAGGCTTTGTATGTTGTAAGATTAACTAAACCGACCTTGGCTCGGCTGACCTGCCCAGCTCCTTGGAACTCGAGCTCTCCGTAAGAATTTGTGGGTTTGGTGACAGTGTGTTTCAACACTTCCCATTTGTCACCTCTTTTGCCAGTGGACAGCAGTGCTTCACCGCTGTGATCTTGTTTCTGGCGCCCACAGCAGCAACTGAAATAAACCAAAGTAGTGACGGTTTCGTAACACTTTGTAAAAGGTAGTTTATTCAAGTTTTGACTTATATCATGTTTGATAGTGTAGAATACTGATTTCTGGAACCCACCTGATAACTCGAACCAAAAGGGGGTTTCCTTCTTCATTCTCAAAAGTCATGACTAATTCATCAAGTTAAACAAAGGAAAACAGAACTGTGACCGTAGTTTTGAAATCTGATCTTACAGTGAGGACACTCGAACCTCACATTTCTAAACATCACGAAGTTCGTTAAAACTCTTTGCTGCACGTTGCATTTTCAACCCTCTTCTCGGTGTTTGGAAATGTGATGAAACACTGTAATTTTACCCTCGATTTTTCAAACCAATTTTTGTTTCCCTTGGAGATTCGAGATGCGTGTGTAGTATACAAAAGCAAAGAGTAAATTTCCAAAAGAATTACTACAATCAAACCGAACTGCCAAGACGGCGTTTACTTGGCCACTCAATAAGGCGAATTGTCATCTTCTCTCTATCTTTTCTGTGATAGAACGTGATTAGTGGTTGTCAATAAAATGGCGGCCGCTTCTCTACGTTTGTTAACTGTTTTTAGTGTCTGTGAAGAATATTTGGATAATCTTGTTTTTAAAATTTGAACGTCTAGTAGATCGAGTATAGTAAATTCCTCGCGTGATGAGGGCGGAGACCGGATCAACCGCGCGAAGGAGACTGCCTATTTCCAGGGAAAATCTGTAAAAACTGTAGCTGATTAGTTAGAGAATCGATAAAGAAGGATAATCTCAGCTTTTAAAATTTAAATCTGTATTTGAAGGTGTCGAGACGTGCAAATTGAATCTTCTTTCCCTTGACTTAATAATTTGCAATTATACTTTGGAAAGGTTTGGTTCCAAACTACTACAGTGAAATCCAGAGTTTACAAGTTGAGAAATCGTGATTCCACTACAAATGTGATGTCACCGGCTATCGTCAAGTTGACCATTCTCCATCCTCGGAAACCCGGCGACGGCTAGTTGGGCGAAACGAAGAAAACCCGGCAAAACTCGAAGCGACAAATGCTTTCAATAAGGGCTAGAAAATTTTCCCCGTCCCGACTTTTTCCGAGTTTAATTCGTTTCGCCTGGACTAGCTGCCCCTTGGTCCCTGAGGATGACGGTGACCATATTCCTGACGGAATAAAGTACTGTGTTACCCTGTGACCGATTTTTTGACACTTTTCTCATTTTATTTCGCCCAGGCATGCAAGGAAAAACTACATTGGTAGTTTGTCGGCCCTCTTTTAGTAATTTAACAACAAGTGGAAGCGTTTCCCCGCCAAAATGACATAAGTAATTTAAAATCGTCCAACCGAATGGTTGCATCCAAAGTCCAGGTCAAAGAGGATTTAGACTACGAGTAGTCGGTTTTTGTTCCTGAAATCCTACGCGCGACGGACTGAGTTAAGATTATTCAAATTAGGGAAAGAAACGAGGAGGGAACTGTCGCTCGTCGCACACTAGGAAAAGAAAGAGACTGCTCGCAGTCTAGGGAGGATTGGAAGGGAATTTCCAAAGGCTGCCTGAGTTCCGCTGAATAAAGGGAAAATGATGCATCTCAGATCGGAGTTACTCCGGAAAGTTTTAAAATGAATTACTTGATTTCCGCATTTGGTCAAGTAGCATAAAGACCGAGTTACGATAAGTTTTCCGCAATTGGGACAGACCCACGAAAGAGGTCGACCAGTTTGAAATGCACTGCCGACACTGAAACTGTCAAAATAAATAAAAAAAACATTTAGTTATTTGAAGGAACATTTTTCTTGGCGTTTCCATGTGCCTAAATTTTTAAAAGGTATCTTGAGAACTAATTATGTTACAACTTGTTAATTCCTACCTATACTCGTGTTCATTTGACGGAATAAACCAACGGCATGTTCGTTTTCTGAACGTCCTGTAAATCCACGAGGTCTTGCCTTCTTGTGCTGTCATCTGTAACAACGCAATGTACAATATCAGATTCGCCACAGCATCGAGCTCACAGATGCAACAATATCTTGTTTCAAATTAGAATAAAAATAACTTCTACCATGACCTGGCATCGTGTCATTTGTTTCGAGTCTTGAAAACTAAAACTATTTTATCGTTACGCTAACACAATTAATTTGAAAACCTTTTTGTTTCTTGTCCATTAAGTACACTTAACGATTTACATCTCACTTTGACTAGACTGTTCGCCCGACATGCTGTTCCACATGTAGATCACCGCAATCTTTCCGTTACATTACATTAGAACTCAACAATGAAAATTACCCAACTACATGCACCTACCTGTTTTCCGTCGACGTTTTCATTCTCCTCATCCGAACTAATAAGGTTATTCAAACTTGACGAGTCTTTCATCTTCTATGACAACAACGCATAAATCACTATTCACTTCTGTAATTAATGATAATGAACTATTAGCAGTGATAACGTTCTGCCTTCCTTTTCTGATCCACTTTTCAAAGAAATCGGAATTCTTTGCTGCAACCTTCCTTTCGTTGCATAGATCTGTAAAGACGAACGAGTGTGAAATGCCACTATCACAATGATTGCGGAATTATTATTATTGCACCACGCTGCAGGACTGCAAACATAAACTCCACGACGTCCACAGACTCTACACTAAATGATTCAGATTGATTGTCTTCGATGACCCAAATGTTTTTGGAAGTAAATGACTGATCAATGTTGCTCCTTTCCATCAGAGAATTCAAAGATCGAGTAGATATGTTGGACTGATTGGATTTACTGTAAAATGATTTCTTGTTTGTTTGCGGAAGTTGTGTGACTCAGGAAGCACGTGCTTCTCGGTGTTGACGTAATAGAAAATCTGCCTGTTTTGTGACCCAAGGTAGTCACGCGGCGTAATGAAATCTTGGGCACTTTTTTATACTCGACTGCTTGAGTATTTCCACCTCCAAACGAAAGCTGAAAAGTTTGCCGAGCGACACTTCACTCATTCGCTTTCCAATACGCAAAGATCTCGATTTTGGGGGACAAGAATGGTACTGTACACAGGAGCCCAAAACGTGACATTCACGGGCATTTTTGTCTGATTTTGGCAACATGGTGTCATAGCTACTAAATCGAGTACGCTAATTTCAAAGATCATTGTTGCCAAGCTCAATTCCTGTGTTAAAGTGTTTTTTGGAGCATTTTAACATGACTTCCCAGACCAAATATGAATGTTTCTTTTCTTTAATAATTTTAAGTTCAATCGATCCAGAAATTCGCTCAAAACGTTATTAGTGTATTGTAAAGATGATACGAAGAATTTCTGACATTTGTTACGCTTTTTCTATGAATATCGAGCTGTCACGCGACAAATAACCACGCCTCATTTATGCAATATACCTTATTATGGGATAAGCTTTGGTATTTTATCGAAAAACGAAATGAGCATGAGATTCTTGGATTAATAAAAATTTGAAATCAGTAGACTTGAAAAGGCTTACCAGGCCTGCACTACTCATGCTAATATAAATTCAAAATTAATCAAAAGACAAAGGATGGTTTAATTTGAAGCGTAAGCGTATTTTTGTCGCATTTGACCGTGGAAGTTTTTATTATTTTGGAGATTTACAGTAACAACAAAAATTCATTGGGCAAACACTTTGCCAAATTCACTGAGGTAAGTCCTGATCAGGCTTAAGAATGGTTAAATGCGACTGGAAAGAATGGTGGCGTCCATCGTTGGTATGACAAAGGCACATATTAACTACAACTTGCGTTCCCATACAGCTTTGCTCTGGTGGCCGCTATTGCAGAATTAACCACAAAATGAGGCAAAGACTTTCGGTGGCTTGACAGACTTTTACGTGGATGCTGTGTTATGGAAAGGTTCTGGATACCAGAGAATTGAGATGTTATTCGATCGTTATCAGAGGCACTCCATCAAAGCAACGGCAAGACGTTGACGCTCCGAGAACGCGTCTCGGCCTGTGCGCAGAATTATTGGAGGAAGAGAGGTTCCGTTGCACATGAAGTGACAAACATTTCTGGCATTAGGAGAGAAATAAGAGGACTTGGCACCGGTGCTCTCAGACGACCTTAACGTGCAAGCACCTGCTAACACTAGAATCGTAGTCTCTAGCGATTGTTCAAACGAAAACGGACGTTCTTTGCTCTGATCTTAGCCTCGGTGTAGCAGTTTTAAGATCCAACCACGAAAGAAACCGATACGATACAAGGTTTGTTCCTTAATGGGCGACGGCATCCTCGATGTGACACTATCGCACTTTCAGAAATAACGACAGTATTTGTAGTTCATCAGTATGTAAGTATCAAATGCGCTGTAAAGTAATGTTTGTATTGTGAAAATGTTCTTTGTGTTACAATTAAGAATAGATTGTTTGTCGAATGTATAAGACATGGGACTATACGTTGGACTTGGCTCCTGTTGTGCTATGTGGCAAAATCAGCAGCACAGAAAAGCTCCCACAGACTGGCGTGGCGTTCAAGCAACACTTCAAGAAATGCCATTATCCAACTGCAATGTGACGCCAGGCACACATTCAGAAACCGGTGCTTTCGAACCCAGAGGAGACAGGCAGGACGCTAGAAGATCTACTTGTCCCTGTCTTAATGACGCTTGACCAAATCCCAAAGGCTTGTTTGCGACACTTCACTGTAAATTCGAGTAAATGCAGAAAATCGCATGTCGTGTGCTCTGGACTGAGTGGGTGCTCCTTTACAGATGCTTGCTAGTTCAGTGTTTTTGAAAGAGCTTAGGACACGTATTAACAATATTGAGTACTTAACAATGTTATAGATAGATTTAAATCTAACAGTAAGGAGCAATGTCCTGCTAGTTTGATTTTTTTGTTTCTTTACTCGTGATAAAGAGAATTTTATAAGAGGGCGTGGTCAATTGTCACGTGACGACTCGAATTCACAATAACAGTGTTAAACCGGTCGGAAATTCTTTGAATCATATTTAAAGTACACTAATAACGTGTTAAAAGAACTTCTGGATCTATTAGAAAAGAAAACATTTGTAATTATTTGGCAATGGCGTCATAACATGCATGAGCTTGGTAATAATGATTTTCGAAATTAGCGTACTCGATTTAGGAAAAGTAGCTATGTAACCTGCGATCCGGCATTCTTATTTTTCCCGACGCAAAAAATAACATAACAAAGCCTGGTCGCAGGTTAGTAGCTATATTGCCAAGAATCAAACAAAAATGCCCATGGGTGTCGTCACCATTCTCGTCCCCATAGCCCTTTTCGTTTCTCTTAGCCGGCAGGGCCTTCGCACGAAAAACGTAGGGCTCTGGAGACATACGATTTCAAGTCCGACATTCTAGGACTTCCGGACTTCATGTATATAGCATTGATGGTTCTACATGTTGTGTGTTGTAATAAGGCGGCCGGCGAACATTTTCACTTCCGAATTTTTTTGAAAATCGTATGACCCCAGAGCCCTTCAGAACCATCAATGCTATATACATGAAGTCCGGAAGTCCTAGAATCTCGGACTTGAAATCGTATGTCTCCAGAGCCCTACGTTTTTCGTGCCAAGGCCCTGCCGGCTAAGAGAAACGAAAAGGGCTATGGGGACGAGAATGTGTCGTCACATTTTGGGCTCCTGTGTAGCTGACAATGACGTCGTGAATGCCACCAGGCACCTCAAGCAAACCACGACGGCAAAGTAAACGAGAACGTCGCTAAACAAAATATTTAATGAGCAGTACAATAGCTCTATGCATGAGTTGTAATAATTATAATAATAATTATTCTTTGCCGTCCTCTGCATAGCAACGTGAGATGACCAAATTCTAAGTACTTTGGAGAGTGCCTTATATTCTCTACCAGAGCTACGTTTGAACGTTAATGTACCGAATACATCAAGGCAGTTGTGAGATTCGTGAGTAAAATTCAAATTCATTTTTAACCAGGCGTAGTCCTCGCCGTGATGACTGCTTAAGCTTCCTATTATGATTGGTAAGAAAGCGGAAGTCAGCACTTTTTAGCATTCGTCAAAGAGATTTAAAGGAGCTACGTCACGATATTTTGAGTCATTTCTTCGACAACCGAAATTACCCTTAAATTTAGGAAACCTAAAAATAATAGTTTGCTGAGGAAGAAAAGCACCAAAGGAGTGATACTAAACCAAAAAGGAAAAAGGATGGCTGAGGATTGGAAATGACGATTTTGAAAAATGTAGGGTAAATTTTTCAAAGTGCACGAACGATGACGTAGCTTAAGGTCATTCCCCTGAAATAGAACTGACAATAGATTTTCGTTCAAACTTTGCCCATTTGTTGTTCATCGTAAGGGAATTTAAATTTTGTAATGAAAAAGAGGGGTTACCATATTCGTTTAGGAGCAGGAGCACCTTGAAAATACCCCATAATTCGTTAAAATATCAGCTTCAGAAATATTTTCATTTGACTAGCTTATGTCACGTCTTATGGGAGAAGAAAAAAATAGGGAGAAAGCAAAACAAGGGAGAAAACTACAGATATACTGTATCGCCTTCAAGGAACAATTTAATATATGTTTCATTATGAAAGCACGCATTTCCAGTCGACGTTGATTCAACTTGTTACTAGTATGCAGTGATCTCGAGGCCACAATATCTGTTCAATAAGTTCACGTTTCCTTCTATTATTTATTTTTCTGCAATGACAATTTGTTTATATTCCTGTTATAGGAAGAAAGTGATTGCTAGTCTCAGAAAAAGGGTAAAAAAATATAGGTCACCATACTCGTTTACGAGAAAACGACGATTTATCTCCTTCACGAGCAAAGCCGTAAATAAAACGCCTCAGTTTTCTTTAGGTGCGCGCGCTGATGACGCAATAAATCGTGCGCAGTAAGGATGCGCAATGCAATACAGGGGAATGACCTTGATGCTGTTTGTATCATTTTTTATATATATATCTGTAACACAACGAGTTGAAAAACTGCAGGTATAAATTTAATGATATACTTGGCGGTCGGTATACATTTCTCGTCCCAGAACTGCTTGTCCCCGCGGCTAGGCCTGGGCATGAGGAACAAGTGGCTCTGGGGACACATGATTTGATTGGCTTGAATCTAACCAATCACATCAGCCATGCTAAACTATCTTGCTACGAAGGAATTTTAAAATGCCCATTCGGCTAGAGGGAAAAGCGGCTCTGCGGGGACGAGAATGACAAGTATTTTTTTTATTTTATTTGCAATTTACAAACACCACTTACACTACTTATGCATTACTACCAATCTCGTCCCCGAGCCCGCGTTCCCTGGGGGACGAGATTGCATTACTACAAGCTACATTACACTATTAACAATACGGTACTACGACTAATTACACTATTTACAATCAAAAACTCTTTCCATACCGAGAATGACAAGTATGCTGTGCAGGCTCTGCGGGGACGTGAATGACCAGCATGCTGTGTACAAACAGGATCTCCACAAGGAGCCTTCCTCGGTTCCCCTATATCTATTCCCCGCAAGCATGGCTCATTACAAAAATCAAACCAAAATACGTCCATGAATATTTTCTGCGTTTGACTGCAGCGTCCCCATTCTCGTACCTTTCTATCTTTGCTACTCAACACAACATCAAACCCGCATACAGTCGTCTCCTATTTAACAATTGGACGGCGAGCGGCTACTCCAAGCCAACTATCAAAATCGAGAGCAAGCCGTCTAATTGTTTTAGCATAACCCCGTGACCGTTCTATAAAACAAATAATATAAATAGAACTAATAGGCCACTTTCGATATATTAAAGAAAGTAAAAATTCATGTTTAATAATTTCTTTTGTTTGTGTCCTCTAGGCCTCGCTACCAAGCTGAATTTTAATATATCGAAAGTGGCTTATTGATGGAGAGACTTTTAGCCGATAGAAACCTGGAGATGGTGACATGCAGGCTACACAATAGCCAGCGCAGATTCAGCTGCAAAATTCCCTCAGATACTGCTCGGGGTAATATGTTCACGTCAGGAAGACTCTACATATATCAGTCGTGTTTAAACGATGGTTTGGCCGGCGTAGATCAAACAAGACGGTATACTGTCGCCAAATGACTCCTTCGTGCCATTATTTGGATCATCGAGCAACGCTTCTTTCCATTCCGCTACAACCCTGATAAAAGCTGCATAAGAAACTGCAAACACCGCCCCTCCCCCCCCCCCAAGAAAATCTATATTAAAAAGGGTGCTTGAGCTGGCGAATGAGGGGCGTCATTGTCAAGTGCCAGCGCACTTTATATTTCTCTCTCCCCAATCTACCAGCGCTAATTGAGAGACGCCGGTGCAGATGGGAGAGATAAATGCAAGGCAAACACAATTCCGTGGGCTCTGACTTTCGGGCCTTAATTGTCTTTGTTGTGCAAGCGAGGGGCCCTCAATATTGTAAAACTTTAAAGCTATGCTATTTACTGGGTGCTTGTTTATAATGGAGAATGGAACTCTGTTTGTTGTTAGCGGTACAGTAAAGTTAAGCAGCAACAACAACTAAAACAGATAGCGGCGCAGCAGCCAGTCAGTCTCGAGAAGCAGTTGTGTAAAAGCTGTGATTGCACAGGATTCCCATCAAACGGAAGAAGCTAAGCTCAGTGAAGGACTAGTAGCCTTCCTGTGTCCATTAAACGCTTCACCGCACATAGACTGAAGCCGTTTCTTAAAGAATGTTCATTATTGATTATACTTGGATAGTCCGTAGATTTATTAATTAGCTTTCACCATCCTCGCCTAAGCCAGCAATTTCTTCTTCGCTCCCACCCATGGCGCGCCAAAACGCAATGGCGACCTGTAGTCAATGAGAACATGGAAATATTAACAAATAAGTTACATGTTATTCAAAGGACTGATTTATGGAGACTAGGAAGAACAATGAACAATGAACAAACAGTTTGATAACTTGAACACCAAAACGTATCGATGATAAAAACAAACAAAAAACAACAGCAACTGGCACTAGCAACGGCAAATGAAATAGAACGAGTTTCAATTGAGTCTTGTAAAACCAAAACCAAAGTAATTACTTTGACCAATCACAATGGACGGAGACAATCCAGTGAGCCAATCAAAACTAGAAGTAATTACACGGAGCCGACAGAAAACGCGGGAAAACGAGCACGCGAGAGTCATAATTGGTTTTGGTTTTACTCCTGATTGGTTGAAAAGTGGCGTGAGATTTTTAAACCAATCACTAAGCGAGGCAATACAAAACCTAAGCAAACGCAGAATAACTTTTTCTGACACTGAAGTGAAAACCGCTCTAACGGTATGCCCAAAAGGTTACCTTTTCTGCGTAATCTTTTCTTTCTTCTGGTGGAAGAGAATATGCGCGTTCTGGAAGAGATTTAAAAATTGCCAAATACGTTATAAAACCTGATTTTTAATTGTGTAGTACAAAAAGTGTTAACTGAAATTTTTCTGACAACAACCGACCTTTCATTACCGCCAGTTTTTGAAACAATTCTTCAAATGATTCACTGTCTGCCCCATCGCTGGCTAAGCTACTGAGCAGTTCGAAATCGTCAGCTGGCAGAGGAAAGGCTGGAGAGAAAAAAATATTCATAGTTTCACTTTCATTATAATGGTGTCTTTCCTACTTTTTTCTATTTTATGGCATATAGCTGTGAATAAGAAACCACAAAATTTTTATTAAACAAGTACCATGCTTGGGATAATGTTTTCATATCCACGAAGATGCAAGGTATAGTAGACCCACGAGCAGTTATGTCAACAGTGCAGAGCGTAAATGCCGTACTTTTTGAATATTACTTTGTGTTCAATAAAAAAATAACTCATCGACTCATAAAAACGTTTCTCTCCAGGCCCCGGTTGTTCAAAGAGTGGATAACGCTATCCACTGGATAAATCACTATCCAGTGGATAGCGCAGTTTGTTTTGCCAACACTTATGTCAATGATCACTCGTGGCATTTACCTCCCCCGTCCCGCACCTCGCTCTTTCTCCAGAGCAAGTTTTCTAATTACAACTTCTAAGTATATCGAGATAGAGAGATGAAAGTGTAAGCAATTACTGGGATCATGCAATGAACAAACAACCTTTGCTGCCCACCTGGAGGCTGTTCACCTCCTGCATTTTTTAACGCACCGTGTTCTTTTCTCTGTTTGTCTTCTTTGTTCAGAGGAGCACTAGCTCCTTGGTCCTCTTTTGAAGCTGTTGGACCTTTAGGACTTCGATTTTCTGAATAGATAAAAAAACTTTATTCACATTACAAACAAGTTCAACTGGTTAGAACAGGTAGTTCTAAAAGTTGTACATAAGAAATATAATATCAATTGATATCAACATAAGCTATATGATATCAATTACAGTAGTTAATACCGAATACTTAAAGTGCACCTAGCCCGTTAAAATAAACCTTTGCACCAGTTGGAAACACATTGCACCTTTCGTTTCTCCTTTTTACTTAATGCTCACTATTTATAGCATTCCAAAGTCACGAAAAACTGTACATTATTTGTTTCACGACCAAGTCAGAAGCGGCGTGGGTCTATTCCTGGGTAGACGTCACAAACTGATTTTCATGCATGTTTACAAATTTAAAGACTTGATGCAATGCAAATCGGTTTGTGACGACAACCCAGGAATAGACCCACACCCAGGCTTTTGACTCATCATGCAACAACTGATGCTTGGTTTTTCGTAACTTACAAAATTATGCTATAAAAAGTCAGCATTTGAAAAAAAGGAGAAACAAAAGGTGTAACGCATTTCAAAGTAGTGCAAAGGTTTATTGTAGCGAAAAAATATTTTGTGGTTAGGTGTACTTTAAAACTTGGAACTACCCTGTCTCTGATTGTGTGTTCACAACGCTCTTTTTCTCATATTTTTCTTCAATTGTTGAAAGCGTGAAGAGTCGCAAGCAACGTGAATGCCATTGTAAAACAGGCGGTTTGTTGTGGCGAGGAAAAGAGGGCTTTAATCATCTTTGGATTAGAAAATGTGAAAATGACGGCTCATTATTTACTTGCTTTTCGACTCTTTTCTCATGTTCTCCCTAGTTTATACATCCGTGTGTTTTGTTATGCCGGTAAACCCCTAGAAAGTGTGGTCTATTGCTTAAATAAACAACAATCCATCAGAGTACCTTTGATGTTCATGTTTGGCCATTCTGCACACTGAAGAGCTTCAACAACTCTTTCAATACCACTCTTCTCACGAAAATCATCTACAACCAATGAAAGTACTGGTACATTTAATCAGTCAAAGCTAAATATACTCAGAATTACCTTCACGTCAATTTTTCCTTTCCAGAGGTGTTCTGATGTGTGTCATTGTGGAATTTTGGAAGTTCAAGAATGGTCCCTCGATGTTTGTAAAATTAGGCTTTTGGTTGAAATTCTTGTAACATTTTAGTGTGTGCTTGTTTGCTCATGCTTGCATATTAATTTTTTACAAGTGATCAGGCAGTCTGGGTTCGAGACCCAGCTGGAGGAACTGCATTGTGTTTTTGGACAAGACACTTTACTCTCACAGTGCATCTCTCCACCCAGGTGTATAAATGGATATTGGCCAATTTAATACTCGGGAATAACCCTGCAATGGACTAGCATCCCATCCAGGAGGGAGTAGAAATACTTGTAGTCACTTAATACTACAGAAACTGGAATAAGCTACAGTGGTATGGGCCATTGACTCTGATACAGGCTTTACCTTCTTATGCATGCTTGGTTTAAGTGTGGGTAGTTTTTGCTTGGTGCTTATTGCTTGCAAAGCTAATGTTTGTCATTGCTCAAATGATGTTCACAAAGGAAAATGTTGTGTTTGCATGATGCTCGCAAACGCCATTCAATACCCCTACCTGACTTGATTCCCAACAAACTGTTAGTACAGTTCATGTCTACAAACACACAAAATGCCTTGATCAGTTGGCAATTCTTTTGAGTATTTTTTGCCTATGTTAAGGCATCCAAACCGTCTTTATCAGTGGCTAACATTTGATCAAGGTTTCCTAAATTATTACTACCAAGTGACCAACATTTGTTGATAATACATGTACTACTGTTTGATTACAGACAGCACCTTCTTCATCTTCTTCTCCAACATCCTCTTCAGAAATCATTTCAATGAGTTCAAATGAGTTATCCAAACACCATTTAACTACCTCTGCTTTAGACATTCCTAAAATTACACATACAGCAATATTTTTATTCTCAAGTTAAACCTATCAACTAAAACTAGAAATGGCTGATGTTATTATTTAACCAATTTGCACAAGATGTGCACGTCCTTAAAATGGACCACGACTGCATCCCCAAGACTGCCCTCAGATGGACACCACCTGAAAGAAGGAAGCAAGGGCAGCCCAGAGCAACTTGGAGATATACTGTGATGGCTGAGCTATGTAAGTGCAAATTGCAACAAAAAACCAGGTTTGAAAGCACTTCTGGACTCATTTAAAGGGTCCATGCCTAAAGCAATCATAAACTATGAACAGTACATTAGCATTGATAATCAAATCAAGAAAAAATGTTACAAAATCCATGTACCTTCACTGCTACCTCCTTTGCCAGAATTAAGCAGTAATAAAACAGAAGGATCCTGTGTCTCAATATATGACAGCCATGATGTCACTTCTTTAAAACTTGCTTTCTATAAAGAGCAAAGAAAATGTAACCAAGAGTTAAATTTCTTTTATAATCAATCTTTAAGCTAGTGCTATGACAGGTGCAAAATTTGAGATATCTCTTCTGTGCCTTGGCTGTATCTTAAAATTATCAAAGAATAATAGAGGGGTGGGGGCTTCAATCATAAGTGTATATGTTGTGGTTTAAATTTATCCTTGGTTTAAAAAAAATAAACCAGTTTGATATATATATATATATATTTATTATTATTTTGCTACAATATTAAACAATACATTACACACAAAGACTGCTTACAGACATTATATTACATTATGTTACTTACACTATTACTTACTAAAAGGAAAATTCAATATATTACAATTCGATAGATTGTTTTCACTTAGAAGACACACTATTGATGATACTTTAATTATGTGACATTTTACTTTGATAACGTGACATATTAAAACAATACACTACTTACGTTACGCGTTAACAATATTACTTACAATACATTTGATATTGATTTCCCTTTGTTTCATGTTAATTAGCATAATCTGAAACAAAGGGAAATCAACATCAAACTGGTTTAAATTTTTTTAAACCAAGGATAAATTTAAACCACAACATATATATCTTAGACATAAGCTTACCTCTTTTTGATCAAAGGCAATGATGACACTTTGGAAGTTTAAATTTGTAGCAAATTCACACTGAGGTGGGAGAGAGCTCACAGTACATGCACAAAGATGAACATCTGCTGTGTAATACTTGTTTTCTATTCTCCAAAGATATGAACTCAAAACGCCATCCAACAGCTCTTTTGGCTCAGGACAACCTGGTTTGCACATTTCTGTAGAAAGACACTAAATGTTTCATTGTACGGCCAACCTGGAATACTGCTCTGTAGTGTGGTCTCCTTATACTAAACAAAATATTAAAAGGTTAGAAAAGGATCAGAGAAGAGCTTTCAAATTCATCCTAAAGAATGATGACCCTTTATTATCAATGACATTTGTTTAAAGAAGCTAAATCTCATCAGTGTCTTTGAAGAGAAGTTTCTTATTTAAGGCCCTCAAGGTTATAATCAATATTGACGTGCATTCTCATATCTGAGTTTTATTCAGAGGCTGTCTGATTCTGCCTTACAAGTAGGTATGGTAAGTCAAATTGAAGCAAAGTGTTCAAAAACAAAGTGTTGAAATTCCCCCCTCCCCGGGCTAACTCCACTAATACGTATTTCTAACCAATTGGGTGATCTGTTTAAATATGGGGTCTTGGACTCCTTTACAGATTACCCTTTGGCCTCTTTAATTTAATTATTAAAGCGCCGTGAATTGTAATAAATAAATAAATAAATGAATAAGCGAAGTTACTACAAGTATAAAACAAACGTAAATGAGCAAGGAATACATATATTATTTTAATATCATATATTTAAAAAAAATGTTTTATATTTTATTGAAAGCGCAATTCCTTACCATCGATAATATCTTTAGGGGATAAAAACGAACTGCAGCTCACCACCAACACACGACCAATGTTGTCCGCCATATTGGATTTTCTCCTTACACGCCCAAACGACTCAAAAAGAAGTCAACCGCTGGTCGATGACATTGCGTGTTCGTTCTTTGCATTATTTACAACATGGTTGCTTAGAGAATTGGACGCTGAAAAGCAATCTTCCCCAAATGGCGGTTTTTTTAACTTGTTGAACGCATAAAACTATAAATTGACCTACTCTTCAGATTCTGCCGCGCAAAGGATGTTTTCTTTGACAGATATTCAGCCAGGTCCCACCGATATCGGAGAGATTCTTGTGAAGGTAAGGAGTGTGAATTTGTGTGAAGTCGCTGGCTTTGCCAGTTTTTACTGAATGGCCCAGAGCGAAGTTATGACTTTTAGCTTTTGGTTTAGTTTGGCTCGCTATCGTCCTTGTAACTTAATTTGAAATAATATTCAGCTTCTTGTAGGGTGTCAGGACGTTGTTAAAGATTAGTTAGAAAACCATACGAAGCAACGTGATCTACATTTTAAAACTCTGTACTGTAATATATAAACAAACCAGAAAGCAAAAGAGGCTAATATTAAATAATGAAAACAGCTGCTGGTTAATGGAACGCGATAGGCACTGTATGGTCCAAAAGAAGCAATGGCTTAAGTTGTAGTCTGTTTATTTGTTGCATCTCTTCTAAATAATAATGTAAACTCCTTATTGGCATTCTTTTACTCGACTTCATTAGAGGTGTCGGTGTATGCTGTTAATTAATAAACTAATCAATAACATTAATTACAGTTTTTAATAAATAATTTGCTATAAAATATTCATGAAACTGGATGATACAGTACCAGCATATTTCATAGTAGGTGAATAACAGAGTAAATATCATTCTTGTCCAGTCAAGAACATGTACATGATCATGTACATGTAAGTGTACATATCTACCTTATAATGACCAATATAATATATTATAATAACCAACTCTCCCACTTAGCAGTGCTTGATGTCCTCTTCATCTCCCAGATACCTTGATATTTGCTTTTGTTTTGATGTGCTGTACATCACCTGAGCAGTAGTGCATGATTTAACTTGTCATCTACCGGTAGTCTGTGTACAAATGACATGATCCATGGATACACACACACATATTTTATTTGGTAACACAGGTTCATGAGACATGAATGGCAGCAAATGCTGATGTGGACCTGCTCTAACAATAACACATGTAAATATTATGTTATAGATAGGATTCTGCGCACACTCTGATTGGTCAAAAACCATGTTTTATCGGAGTATAAAACACAGAAAATGCGTGTTTTATTGTTTTTTTTGCCAGCTTTACTCTTGTGAAAATTTGCAAGAGATGGCAGAGAACATTTTCTGTGAAGAAATTCCCGACAAAACAAAAGTAAGAAAAATGCCAATAATCAAATAATAATAATAATAATAATAATTATAACAAATAAAAGAATTGACATCAAGCCAGCAGACTTATGACTGCCCTAGGGTCATGGATTGAACTTGGCACCATAAGTTAAAAGCGGCAAGACTTTAAGGACTTTAAGGACTAAAATATCATAATAATAATAATAATAATAATAATAATAATAATAATAATAATAATAATAACATGTAAGTACTAGATAAAATATGAGCAGGAGATCTGTATGGGCATTTACAATGGCGAGCCAATTGGCGAGCCATTGTAAAGCCCATAGAGATCGGACGCGAATATTTTATCGTACTTGTGAAATGAAAACAATAAATTGAATGCAATATATTGTTATTCGATTCCATTGTGTGCTTTGCATTTTAATCAGAAGAGATCTGTATCAAAAGTTGATGAATACTAATTAGCTGATCAGGAGTTTTTATCAAAAGTTAATTCTACTCTTGATTTGTGTTGGGGTTTATAGAGCATTCATGTGACCTAAATAGTACCTTTTCATTGGATCTACTCCTTTTGAATTATTAATGAATTTTACAATTATTATAATAAATATACGTCCTTTCTGTCTCTAAATCATTGTCATTTGAACCCATGACCCTCTGTGATCTAGTCGGATGCTCCTAATAAGCAATGCAAGCAACTCTTTTCTTATGTATAAATAGTAAAAAGTTCCATTTGACCTTACAAAGAACTTCATTGTTAGGGATAGATGGGCTTACATGTAAGTTGTATATCAATCAAGCAGCACAGGCGTGTGATTCTTCAAGCTCCAAAGAGAAATACAATAGAAGAGAAATACAATTGGTAGCACTTGATACGATGGCTTTGAAGTGGATAGATTCCAAAGTGGATCGGTTGAAGGAGTTCAGCTGTTTAAGCTTGGTAATCTTGGCATTGAAGTTAGAAGCAGTTAATTTAATGTGAGGAGACCAGTGTAACCAGTGTAACCCCAAGCAAGATGAGCAGGATACACAGTTGACTTTCTTTGCATCTAAAGTGATAGGTTTAATTGGGCCTTCTGGTTTTCCATACATTTTTCTATATTATTTGGCTTTGTGGAAATTAGGGTCAGAAGAAAAAATAGTAAAGGGGGGGAGATCATGGTGTTACTTTCCACCCTGCTACACTTTACTGTACTTGTCATCAAACAAATTGGAGTGTGTTAATTATTCTGTTCTTTAGGTTCAAGATGATCTGCGTCACCTTAAAGAACAAATTACCTCCCAAGGAGTCTCCACAGAGGTTATTGATCTCAGGACACTTGAAAGTGCCATTGAAAGGACAGAACAAAGTGTCAGGGTCAGTGGTTCTCTATATTGATGTTTATTTTTTACATAAAGCTTAAAAGACATCAAACATTAATAAAAGCACAGTTAATGAACAGTAGTGTGTTGCTCAAGGCCCCTGTTGGGTCGGTACTATTTGTGTACAATCTTGAAATGTAACACTTAATTATGTATCGTTTAGTCTTTCTTGTCGCAAAAGGACAATGGTCATAACAGGCTTTCATGAATACATGTTGCAAAACTGTCTAGTGCAGTTGTATTACACATTTTGAATGGCAAGCATTTTTTAACATATTTCTAAAAACGGCATGTATTTATTTTAAAATATTGTTTATTATTATTTATTTTTTAGAAATATTTTAAAATAATTATAACAATATAATTATCTCTATTTATGTCTTGTTCAAGGCTGCATGACTTCCTTTCTATGATGCATAATTTACCATTAATTTATTGGTCTACTAAACCCAGACAGGGTCTTAGCTTGAACTTTAGCATCATGCACAGCTAATAATAAATTATTATCTCTAATTTTGTAACTGTTAGCACTTACGTGTTACTTTGACTAGGACAAAGCAGAGCAAATCATCCACTCCACCAATAATAGAGTTCTAACTTTGCCGTCACTTGAGGGACCTGTGACTGGTCCAACAAAGAAGAAACAACAAGCTGCTAAAGGGTATGGGCATGGCAACCTGTTTGTTATTAAGTCAATGAATTCTCTTTGAACTACTGTACCATGAATCCTCTATAAGCTGCCAGCACCCTCCCCCCTTTTCCCCTATTTAGCCACCCATCTTTAGAGGAAGAAATTTGTAAGAAAAAATACACTCCATATCAGTAAAGTCCTACATGTATGATTTATAATTATTCACCTCTTTATCATTGTTTGGGTGAATGATTTTAGTGCAATTACATCTTACTGTACAAGACTAAAATTAGAGGGGTGCTTGAATAAGTTACATCTGATCATAAACATGTACTATTGCTAAATTAATAAGCCACCCCTCTAATAAGTCACCTCCCCTCCACGCCTGGCTGTTAAACTCATCACAATAGATAAGCTTGGGGAATGGTGCCTGAAATAAGGAAGGTGGGGCCACGAGTCACTCTTAGCCGAACGCGCAGGGTATCCATGACAACCCTGTGAGCGGCAACCACCAGGCACCGTCACACTGTTAGAACAGTGGAAACAAAGATACTTACCTAATACTTACCAAGCCAAGAGGGAGGGGCGGGCAGGGAGTAAACTCAGCGAACTATCCCGTAGCGAAAGCAAACGCGGAATGACTTGACATCCGGAGCCGAACTGTAAACCACGCTTGGACCCCTGCGTAAAGCCCCAGACCGCCCCGCACCAAAGCCCAGGGAGCGACCGCTGGCCAGCATTGTTCGCGTTTAACTTAGCCTAAATTACATTTAGCCACATTTAAACTCATCACAATAGATAAGCTTGGGGAATGGTGCCTGAAATAAGGAAGGTGGGGCCACGAGTCTCTCTTAGCCGAACGCGCAGGGTATCCATGACAACCCTGTGAGCGGCAACCACCATACCCTTCCCTCCAAGGTGCTTGGAGAATGAAGGGCCCGCGAACAGGGTGGAAGAAGGGCCCAACCCCCAAACTTTCAAGCACCGAATCCCACCAAGCGAAACAGAAATAAAAATCAAAACATACCACGCCAAAGACACAACTCACTGAAGCTACGGCGCGCTGCGGGAGTCAATAGGCCGCTGAAAACCAATAGGCATGTACCCCACAGAGGCCGCCAATCCGAGGGGGAGACTCTCCAGCGCAGCGCAGACTGTCTCCAGGCCAAGTCCCTGAAAGCAACACGCGACACCAACAGGCTCCGAAATTCGCTACGCAGAATCGAACACACAAGACAGATCCCAAAGGACCTGAAATGAACTGTCAATGAGCGGCCGAGAGCGAAAGTTGCCTGGACAGTCGGGACAACGACTCCGTAGGCGTACGAATGTACAGCAGATAGGCTGAGCTTGTCCAACGTCCCAAGGCTTGAATTTGATGGTCTGGAATACCATTCCTTGCTGCTACCGTGGCGGCTCCAATCCGAAAGCTGTGGCTGGAAAAATTGCCTTGGATACCTGCTGCAGACAAAATGTTGCGCAGCCATGACGTCAATAAAGCACGGGATAAGGGCCGTCCATCACGAAACAGAAATAATGGGCCTGAGGCATCTCCCCTCAGGGTCAAATATGCCAGCAGGGAAGAAATGGCACAAAGCGGAAACTCCCCCTTACCAATATGCAGAAAACAGCCCCTGCGAAAAGGATCTGTTTTTGAAGCTTTTATGCGAAGGCGTAAGCACGAGGGAGACGAATGCGAATCCACTGCAACATCCGCAACTCCTAGATGGATGGCAGGCACGTAACTTGCCAGATTAGGGACAGTAAACTCAGCTGAACGAAGAAAACCGAAGTAAGCTAAATTGCATGCCGCCCAAAACATACAATGGTCCGGGTGAGTTAAGTCCAAAGCTCGAAAAATTACCATCATGATGTCGTCTGAGATGGGTAAACGTAAAGATGAAGAGTCTCCTTGGGTTCTCTTGATTCCTCTCAGAACTCGTTGCAGCCGCAGACAATCCACGAGAGGATCAGAAAAACCTTGCTCAATATGCAGGGCACGAACTGCTGACAAATAAACCTTGATGGTTGAGTGCTGGACCGAAGAGGCCAGAAAGGTCGCAAACAAGCACAATGTCCACTCATCGGCAGGGCAGGGGGAGCCGGACTGGTGAATTTTGCCAAGCTGAGTGCAGAATTCGAAAAATTTCTTCTGGCCAGACCGATAAGAGCTGCGCGTAGACGGAGCCAACCCTTGCACCAGAAAGCTGTGGCACTGCGCCTCTAAAGAGGATGGATCAAGAGCTCCCAAAGCTGAAGAGGGACTGGAACAGGGCAGGGCTGCGCCCAGGGGGCCAAACGCCTGAATTCCTGCCAATGAAAGCGGGAAAGAGCATCAGCAATGTTGTTATGAATGCCAGGAATATGTTGAGAGGTGAAAGGGCAGCTGCAGATAGTAAAAGACGGAGGAGACGCATAATACAGGGCACCTTGGACGTTCTCGAGAGTAAGATGTGAACCACCGCCTCGTTATCTGATCGGAAAAGGACATGGCGCTGAAACCACTGGGAACCCCAAACATGCGAGGCTACCACCACAGGGAAAAGTTCTTTATAAGCAATGGACTGATCTGCTTGTGAGGGGGCCCAGGCACCACTGAACCATTCAGTGTTAAAGTAAGCGCCAAAACCCAGGGAGCCAGCTGCATCCGAAGTGACTTCCACGTCCGTGGGGGCAGACATCCCTGGAAACAACCAGAAGCTCACACCATGCCAGGAAGCCAAAAACTCATGCCACCATTGTACGTCCAGTTGGAATTCTGAATTTAAGCGGATGGGGTGATCGCGAGCACGGAAACAGCAGAGGAGATCGATCATGCGCCGCAGAAAGGTCCGCCCAGGCCAGACTACCTTGGCCGCATGGTGGAGATGGCCAATCAAGGACTCCAGCTGACGTCTTGTACACCACCGTCTGGACTGCCAGGACTGAATCAGCTCCTGCAAATTGGCAAGTTTTTCGGCTGGGAGACGGGCGGACTGTTCAATAGAGTCTAACTCAATGCCCAAAACTACCAAGCGAGTAGCAGGGCCAATGCATTTGCCAGGATGAAGAGGGAGGCCAAGTGACCAGCAGACGGCTAGCGAGGTCTGTAAGTTTTGGGCACACTGATTTGAGCCAGCAGGACCCGCCGTAAGGAAATCGTCGAGGTAATGCATCAGGTCTGCTACATTATACCTATTGAGAATTATCCATTCCACCATATCAGCCACTGAATTAAAAATATAAGGGGCAGAACGGAGACCGAAGGGAAGGGCCAAGTCAACAAAGAACTGGCCACGCCACTTCATCCCCAGGAGATACCGATCATCCGGGTGCACTGCAATGTTGCGGTATGCAGCCTCGACATCAAACTTTGCCATTAAGGCCCCAGGCCCATGTTTTAGAACCATGCTGATAATCTGATCGAGTTTAATGTAATGCATGGAAAACTCATCAGGATCGATACCGTCATTGACACTAGACCCCTGGGGGGATGATAAATCTACAATAAGGCGCCACTTAGCAGGTTGACCTTTTTTGGGGATAACCCCAAAACTGCTAACATGTAGGTTAGGCAAGGGGATCGAACCGAAGGGGCCTGCGACTCGAAATCGAGCCACCTCTTTGGCCAGATATTCGTCAATGATATGGGGGTTCTGGAAGGCTGAAGGTTTATTCCTCTTGGCGGCTCTGAGTCTGCGAGCAGGCTGGAAGCCCAGACGAAAACCGTGCTCAAGGCCGTCAAGTCACTGCTTGTCGATCGGGGTGCTCAGCCAAGCCCAGAGTAAACTGCGAGACATTTAGCGGGGAAACCACAGACACGGGGTGAAAGGTGGGACGCCCTGAGAACAGTAAATCATAAGGAAACAATGCTTGACAATGGACGACAACCAACCAATTTTAATACGAAAGCACAACCTAAGGCCTAAACGAGGCTAGATACTCTACCAAGATACGCCTAGCGCTAACGCAGAATACAAACATCGAAGTCGAGACCTAGTTCAACAAAGGCAGAGACCTAACACAACAAACTCTAATGGTGATGAAATATGACAACGTAAACAACCTAAGGGACGAGAAAAACACGTGCAGATATGCCGCGCTTCGAGTCAACAACAAAATTAGACGGTCCATGTACCTAACAACTAGACGATAGTCATGTAAAAACTTAACTAACGAGCGTAACGCAACGAGAAAGCAACGTCACGAAAACGTCTCGGAGGCCATGAGGGCAAGTTAACTGCGACGAGCCTTAGCTTGAGACCCTGACCCAGAAGCGCTTGGGGAACGACTGCGACGTTTCGTGCGGTCCCCGCCGTCTTTGGAAGACTGGTTGGTGCACGACGAAGCCCGATGAGCGCCTGAACAAACACTGCACCGATGAGCGTAACGGCAAAACAAGAACGGGGCAGTGCAACGCCCCTTGTTCCATGATTTGCAGAGGATGGTTGAGGAAGATGAACCAGGGGGCTCGGGCGACTCATTTGAGGTGGTCGACGAAGAACTACGAACCGACGAGCCAGCTGCATGAAAGTTGAATAGCTGAACATTCATGGATGACCAATCTGTGAGACGAGTAGCGGCAACGTGCTCACGGAACGCTTGGTCATAGGCGAGCCAGACTCGACCGGAAAAATGGCGATAAGTCCGCAGGATCAACAGCTGGTACTGCATGAGATCTTTCCAGCGATGGGGGAAACTGGAGACCAGAATTAACGAGAAGATGGCGAAGGCCTCCATCCATGAGGCGATATCTTCGATGCGACGCCGCTGCTTCTTGGGCTGAGAAGTCAGCACGAGACGGCCGTCCAACAACAACTGCGGTTCCGAATCCTGCTGCACCAGATTAACCGCCAACAGATCGCTCAAGTCGACGTACTTGCCGGCTACGATTTGAGCAACAAGCTTAGCCGGCACAGGCGAAAACCCAGGGCCAACGACGAAAGGTTGATCCACAACAGGCGAAACAGGCACGGCAGGACGAACTGCGACATCGCGAGTCGCACCGGTCGGCAAATTGTACGCATTCGCCGAGCTGAAAGCGGACATCGACGGATTTCCAAATGTAGACACAAAGGAAGGCACAACGGGAGACATAGACTGAATAGGCCTACCTGGAAGCGAAAGCCCGGCAACTCCAGCACCTTCGGTCAGAAAGGCGTGCGTTGAGCTGGACAGCAAAGGAGGAACGCCCCCTGAACAAGCAATCGTAGTGGTCGAAGGAAACAATGGGCGAGAAACACTTGGTATCGGCAGTGTCGAGACCAGCGATGAGGGAGGATTATCAGCACGTTCAGCAGCCAAAGCAGCCCGAACTGTTTGTGTGATCAACGAAACGATCGCCGGAGAAATTCCAGCTTCTCCACTAGAATCCACGGCAGGCAAGCCTTCGAGCGAGCCACCAGACCGCGACGTCGAAGGAACATTCGTAACATCATCATCGCCTGTTGATGGCGTAGTCATAAGGGGAGCCGTTTGCAGGCTGTTGTTCGTTGCACGAGAACCCATCACGGAAAGGTAGGCCACCTCCAAAAACAAGAAAAGCGAGCGAAAGAACGAGCGAGTAAACTCAGCGAACTATCCCGTAGCGAAAGCAAACGCGGAATGACTTGACATCCGGAGCCGAACTGTAAACCACGCTTGGACCCCTGCGTAAAGCCCCAGACCGCCCTGCACCAAAGCCCAGGGAGCGACCGCTGGCCAGCATTGTTCGCGTTTAACTTAGCCTAAATTACATTTAGCCACATTACAAAGAACCAACTGAAAGATTATGTTCCTTTAGATACAGCCCTTGAATTTCTCTTGTTAGTTGTATCCAGTTAATGTTAACTCGTTCGTCGTAAATGGAGGTTGGGTGCCCAGGAATCCGGGGCTGGAGCTGCCGACCCCAAACCCAGATACACCAAAAGCCTGCCCTATCTGCAACCCAGCCACAACCCCTGCCTGCCTAACCCAGCCCCTGCCCTAGCACCCAGGAAGAACAATAATAAACGCCAACGTCAAAACACCAATGCCACGCCACAAAAAAAAGAGGGAGGAGGGAGGGAACATTAAAAATTGCGAGCTACAGAATCACCCTTTATGCTGAGTAAAGCTACATACAAGCACATGCTAGGGTGCACGCATAAAACACGTCAAAATACCGCTGACCCTGTGAAATGTCAGAAACACCCTGACAACAGCCCAAACTAGAATCTCAAATTATCTGTATTCTACTGTAATCTCGATTAGCCTTGCTAAATTTGGGTGGACAAACTTTTCACTGTAACTAGTATTGTATGTATTATAAACGTTGTTGTTGTTGTTCATTGAAAACCTACAGTAGTAGGCAATAGGCCATTTTACAGTTCTGTGCTTAGTTACCAAGCCTTTGAGTGGAATTGAGGCTGGAGGTGACCTTGCACAGATACAAACCCTCTTGCTTTTGATATGTAAATCGTTTTGTTGTTATGCTAAATAGTTCCTGGTCTCTATCATGACAAGGTCACCCTGAGCCTCGCTTTCATACAGAGGCCTGGTTACATTTCACAGAACTGTAAAATGGACTATTAATGTTTCATTTCTCTGGTACATAATTATTACCTATAATTATATTTTAATATCTGAATGGATCACTTAGGTTCTAGGGATGTAGGTGGTTTTTGTTTTAATACATGTATTATTAATAAGAGAATGATGCACATAGGGGTTAAACACTGACTTACAGGTACAGTAGATTGAGATCGCAAGGGAGTGGACAGTGTCCTTCATTTACTGTAATATTCTATAAATTATTCTTAATAGTAGGCGCTGCGTGTAAACTGTATTTAATTTCTTTATTTTAACAGTTTCAAAAGTCTCTTAGAGCCACTGGCAATTGCAAAGGAAGGCAATAAACCAGGACCAAATGCGCCTGCTCCAGGACAACAGGTATTGCTTGTATACTACTATACAGAGCACTCCGAATTTTTATTAGTAGACTTGACATGTTGCTTGATGTTACAGTGCTGCTTGATATTGTGTTGTCAATGAAAAACGTTGCTGTTTACATTGGAAGGTGTAAAACATTGGCTGGCCAGACATTGGTTTCCAACCACGTTTGGGATTTCAATGCAGTCAAATGATAATTTAACTTAGTTAACGACTAGGGGCAATTTTGCTCAGTGCCTGGTGTGGCAGCTTTTATTGGCCAGCCTTGCAGGACTCGGGGCCTTAGTGTTTTTGTGGCATTGTTATTGTCATGCTGCAGTTCCGGGCTGTTGTCAGGGCATTTCTGGCATTCACAGGGTCAGCGGTATTCTGATGCGTTTTATGCGTGCACCATAGCATGTGCTTACAAGTAGCCTTACTCAGCATACAGGGCGATTTTGTAGCTCGCAATTTTTAGTGTTCCCTCCCTCCTTCCCCCTTTTTATTTGTGGTGTGGCGTTTTAGCATTGGCATTTTAGTGTTGGCATTTATTATTGTTCTTCATAATTATCCACTGATCTTCCAGTTGAAGCTCAGTGTGACAGGTGCTGGGGCTGGGGCTGAGTAGGTGGGCGGGGGCTCATGGCCGGGTTGCGGGTAGGGCAGGCTTTTGGAGTGTATCTGGGTTTGAGGTCGGCAGCTCCAGCCTCGGATTCCTGGCCACCAAACCCAAATTTACTATGAAGGCATTAATTAGACATTGGTAAAATAATTTTGGTTGGTCTGTGTCTGATGTCGAGCTGTTATTTTTCGCTCTGTAAAAGGAACACTGGTCATGCTTCTTTAGTGTGTCTGACCGACATGCATTTGTACACTGGTAATATACATACAGACATTTTCATCATGAAAAATTCTCTTTCATCTACTCAGTTTTCAAACACATTCTATTTTACACAGTACACCTTCTGGGACTACAAGTGAATGCTATGTTAATAACTGAACAGTTTAAAGGAGCTATGTCACGACATTTTGGGTTATTTTTTGGGACAAACCAAATTACCCTTAAAACACAGGAAATCTAAAGCTAATGGTTTAATAAGGAAGAAAAACACCAAAGAGGTGATACTAAACCAAAAAAGAACAAGGATGGTTTAGGATGGAGAAGATTGAGATGGATTACAAATGACGATTTTGAATAAATTAGATTAAATTGTTCAAAATGCACGAACCATGACGTAGCTCCAAAATCACATGTAATAATCATTCTTACACAGCGTGTATGTTATGATATATATTGTTACTGTAATTTTGTCTTTGTAGGCTAGAGATCTTAGAAATTTAAAGATTCTTAGTAACCCAGCCCATCCAACAGCAAGAAACATCTTGAATGAAAGATATGGTGTTGCTCTTCCACACATTATAGACAAGCATGAACAGTCTTCACAGGTCTGTATGTTTAACAGGGTCAGTGAGTCAAAATCATCTTATCCTTAATTTATAACTGATGTTTTTATAAATTATAGAAACAGGAGATTCTACCTTTTCATGTTAGATCTTTAAGTACATTATCAAACATTAAAACTGGAATATGTTTTGGTGAACAAGCAATCAAATTTATTTTATTTGTCGATAAGAATGTTTGTGATGGCAAGACTTTGTTGAATTTCTTTACCGCAATCAAACGTAATGTTTACATTTGGAATTGTGAGCTAGACTCCAACTGCACGAGTTGAAATTAATTTTGCTGTACAGCATATGCGAGAGTGGTCTATTTGACCAATTTATTTCTCGAGAGATCAGTCAAGCGACAAGCTCATTAACTTTCTCAACTCAAAACTCGATACTTGATATATACTTGAAACTTGATTCTTGATCCTCAATCCTCAAAATTTTTGAGAATCGAGAATCAAGGCTCAACAAACTATAATTGTGAACAACAGAAAAACTGAAGGTCGTCAATCAATCTTTAGATTGATTAGAAGTGATTAAGGGCGCATTCGTTTGGGATCAATCCGGAATAAGAATAATTGGAATAATGTGAGTAAGCGTTTTTTGGGAGCTATTCTCATTCCGGAATACCTGGATTATAGGAGTACATCTAAGAGTCTAATAGAGCTGATTTTGGTGAACTCACATGCATTGTATACTTGGCCAACACTGACCTTATTTTTCCTGAATAAGGAGAAAATTTACCCAACACTTCTCTTCTCACTCCTTTTATCCCTGTTCTAGTTCTTTCTTATTGTTGACAGTCATCTTTTCATTTTTATTTCAGATCCCTGGTAAAGTTATCATGGGTCCAACTGTTGACCCTCTAAGCACTCTACCCAGAGCTAATAAAGTGGACCCTTCAGTGAGTGATGAAATTAACATTCATTGCTTCTTAAAGCATGAAAAAGTCCAGAAAATGCTGCACCAGTGCACACTGTTTTTCCTCCCTTCCTTTCACTTCTTAACAGTTGTACATGCACATGTACAAGTACCACTCAAAGGTAAGTTACCACCCTCTCACGAGACGAGAGTCTCGCCTTGAGAGACAAGAGTCTCAACTCGAGAGAAGAGACACTAGTTTCGCGAGACGCTTCAAAAACTGTTAGTTCAGGTGCCCAGCACAATTTCACTTCGAGAAAATATAAAGCGAGCGAGCATTGCCAAGCAAAGATTAAACTTAGCTGATGCAACGTTTGACGTGTAAAGCGAGTTTCATTCTTTCTCAAATATCGTTTGTAATTCTAAGCGGTCATATTCATGAAAAAATGCGTAGTTTTCGGCTAAGTCGAATAATTTCGTTCGTCGCTTTCTTAAATCAGTATTTCCAGTTGTAATATCTGAAGTTAAATCAGCAAAGTTGCTCGTGTGAATGTAGGCATTATGGCGTTGCACGAATCTTGTATCCTTCTAGTGTTGCTAATTAGTTCAAAGCACGTAAACCATTAGTTTGTTTTCCGTTAAGAGAAAAGAATCTTTCGCTTAAAGCTCACAATTTAACGAATAGAAGGACATTTTTGGTCAGAAGTACAAGACTTGTGACATACATCCACGCTGAAATGAAAATTATAAAACATTGACAAGTTGTTTGTTTACACAAACGTAATAAACGCTTTGTTATTTACTTGGTGAACACTAATAGGATAAAAGTTACATAGAAGGTTAGGAAATCAATGACATTTATTTAGTGCTTCATCCTTCCGTTTCGGTTGAAGTTCATCAAAACACCGACGGGCCGGGGTAGAGTTACGGAGTTATGAAAATATAGGCTTTGTTGTCGGACTAGTTTTGTCTGCTCTTTCTAACCAATGGTTTATTTGTCGTTGAGCTTGAATTTTGGTTTCTTTTGCAGTTAAGAAATACGTTTATCGGATGAAATGTACCTTTCTTTGGTGAAGTCAATTTATGTTTCGTTCTTGATTGATCGGCTGATTGCCGGAGGGAAAGAACATAACACATGCATTCCGGGCTCGGCATCCCAGATGGCGTTGATCCAATACCTGGATCGGATCGGATCACGGATCGGATCACGGATCGGATCACGGACCGGATCACGGATTGCATCGCGGATCGGATCATGGATCGGATCTCGGATCGGATCACGGATCGGATCACGGATCGGATCACGGATCGGATCATGGAAAAATAGAGATAAAGGAAGATAATGAAAAATATAGAGATAAAGATTAAGAAAAATATAGTCACAATGTTGTAAATTTAATTCAACAAAGCCAGTAAAGTATGGTGAACAAAACCTTTTTTCTAACAATGATTCCATAGATATTTTGGCATTGATATGCCTACAAATGTACTGGGAAATCTAAAATCTTCTAAGAAATGAGTCAACCATATAACGTTGGTTATGATGAAACAACCAGGTCAAATTTTATGAGCACCCTGACTGAAAGTAGTTACGAAGTTGATGAAGTCAATTGACGTTATCAGTTAAACCAACAAAATGGTAGACTTCAAGGACCACGTTATAATTTATAATTTGTTTTCGTGATCTATCTGAGAAATCAGCGATGTTTTAAAGAATCTTGCCATGTATGGCTTTTATAGTTAGTATTTTCGAATAAACATGGAGTCCTCACAAGCGTTTTGCCGTATCCTTTCTGCACTTGTTTGTGCCACGGAAACAACATGCCATAGACAGACAGACTGCGATGAGCGACAGATTCCGTGAAAAAGCCAATGCACGCACTGATAAGAGCCAACTATTAAACCAAGGTTAAACAAAAACAATAAAAATATTCACACTTGAAAAATAGTAATAACTTTCTTATACAGTGTCACTATTTTTTTTAATTTAAGAGGGCATTAGTGATAACAATATATGTGAAAAGTTAGCTGTCTCAAAGTTCACTCAACCAAAGAATGAAAACTGTAGCACTGTTGTCTACGCCATGCTCATACAAACGAAGACTGCAGATTTACACCGCTGCACTGAGTTGGTTTCCTCACGTACACATCAAAAGTTTCTTATCTGGCAAAGTTTTAATCACTAGCAGTTTGCCCAGTTCCAGAAACATTTATTATTCCGTATTGATTCACCTCAACGGGCTACTCGATGTAAAGGGAGCTTGATGTAAGCGTTTACTTGCTTAGTTTGGTTTCAGGGGGTTCCCGGCTTGCTGTTTGTTTTGAAAATTTGTCAATTAAACCACCCGAATTCGAAGTCTGTTCGATGTCAGTTTGTCCCTCATAACCACTACTCTTGTCCTTTTTTGTAAAAAACACTTCGGAGAATGTCATTTCGTCGGGATAAAATAACTCATGAGCTCCCGTAAATGATGCAATGACGTAATTTCAGTTTTTTCCTTGACTTTTTTCTTTTGTTTTCCTGATCCGTGATCCGATCCGATCCGATCCCATCCTGCTTTTGTCAACGCCGGATTTAAAAGCAATTTTCAGTTCGCTCGGCTGCTCGCACACAAGCCTGAAAAACATAACAACGTGCAAATTCAACGCACTGTCTTTTGCGAAATCAAAATATCGTGAAGAGCTTTACGCAAGCGCTTTTTCCTGGTGTCTTTATTCACGTCTCGTATTTGTGACGAACGCAATAAAGTCTAACAAGTTTTGATTCATGTTTGCTCGCACGTAAAACGAGCAAATTCAATGCGCTGTCTGTCAGCTCAAATGCAAAATGAAAATTTTATCACAATTTGCTATAAGCAAACCTAACTTTGTGAACAAAACATCAACGACTCGACTAAATTTTCGAACTTTAGTTGAATAACCAGTGAAAACACTCTCGAGAAATTTTGGCTTTTTCACAAGATAATTTTTCCCGTAATTTATGCCAAAATTTCCGCTTCATTGAGTCTCTCGAGACGAGAGTGGTAACTTACCTTTGAGCGGTACTGCAGTTAGTGTGGACGCATTCACTGAATGCACTGCATAATAACAATTGCTTTGTCTTAAAATTGAGTGTGCTGTTGGTTTTAGCGTACTCCTCCTCCAATTACAGAAGAAGATGCTCAGAAGGGAATTCTTAGCCTGATAGAGCGTGGACTCATACCAGTAAGGATGTGTGATTTTGCACTTAATCCAACTGTAAAGTACCTAGCCCAATAAGCAAAGATGCAAATGGAATTGTAATTATCAGATGTTTAGCCCATCAGTGTGAGTTTTGAAAAACTCTTAGAAGTAATACCAACTGCCTGCCCTTCTCAAGAAAAATCTAAGGGAGGGGATCTGTATTAAACTGTTGGTAAGACCACTTGTTGTACATGCATCCTGAAATACTGTGTGCAGTGGAAAATGTCCTGCCTGGTTGATGGATCACTTGCAGTTTAATAAAATAGTTTCTTTTACTTGCATTGTGTTTTATCAGTCATGCAGACAACATATTTTCCTTGAAGAAGATGGGAAAAGTTGTATGCAGGCTACTAGAAGTTATTAGCCTAAGAATGGCTATGAGTTTGTCAGATATTTTACCTCACTTGCAGTGTATTGGGTAATTCCACAAGCATGCTGTATCATTGAAATACTAGTTTCATAATAATTTAGGCACCTACAGTATAACATTGAATGTTGACACGTTGACTGAATTCCTCTTACAGCCAGCAGCAGAGCTTACACTTAAACCGTCACCTGTAAAACATCATCAGGCTCCTGTAAGTAAAGGTTAATCCATTATCTGCCTGCCACTACTGGTACATGTAAGTCATGAAACAAATCCAGCTAAAATATAGCTCATTTCTATTATACATGCATTGATTAGATATGCCATTGTTGACTTGCTTGCATGTACATTCTAGTCATTTCTGAGCATATTTTGCCTTTCATTTCAAATTCGGTCTCTGCTTTGTTTGAATGTACATAATTATGTTCTTGGCTTGCAGGCTTGGTCAAACATAAGGTTTAGCTCTGGCCTGCAGATTTCAAACCTGCAGCAATTCATTTGCTAATGTTCGATACATTAAAGTGCACCTAACCCCAAAATATTTTTTTCGCTAAAACAATCCTTTGCACCAGTTCCAAACGCATTGCACCTTTCATTTCTCCCTTTTACAAAATTCGGACTATATATAGCATTCAAAGGTTACGAAAAACTGTACATCATACGTTCCACGACCGAGTCAGAAGGGGCGTGGGTCTATTCCTGATTTGAAGTCACAAACTGATTTGCATCGCATCAAGTCTTTGTAAACATGCATGCAAATCAGTTTGTGACGTCAAATCAGGAATAGACCCACGCCCCTTCTGACTCGGTCGTGGAACAAACGATGTACAGTTTTTCGTAACTTTTGAATGCTATAAGTAGTCAGAATTTGGTAAAAAGGAGAAACAAAAGGTGCAATGCTTTTCGAAGTGGTGCAAAGGTTTATTTTAGCGAAAAAAATATTTTGGGGTTAGGTGCACTTTAATTTAAACGTGTTAAACCTTTGTCAGAGTACAGTACATATAGAAATGAATCAGCAAAGCTACTGAAATGTATACAACACTTCAACAGTATTTTGAAAGTATGCTCTGGAGCTTGTGAACCACTGGCATTGCTTTAAACTAGAGATAGATGCAGACTGTACTGAACAACCATATTACAGTCAGTTTCTGATGATCGGTCATGAATGGGCATATATTTTCCAGCTCTCTCTTTAGTCCGGTCCAGATTTTGTTAATCAAGTCTGATCCAATCCATGCTTTGTCCGATCCAGTCCGATCCTGCTTTTGTTAATGGCCAATCTCCCAGTCAGTATGTACAGTGCTTTAACAAACTTTAATTTGTTGCTGAATTTAGCTCCATAAGGCCGAGCAACAGTTCTCAAGATACACTGCTTCTCCTCCAAATGAAGTTGTGGGTGGTAAGTCGTTTTTATTATGATAATAATTCTGGATATTATTTTGTTGCATTCACATAAAATGATGAATGTTTTGCCAATTGGGAGCATACTATAACCGTCTACATTGTATTATTGTTTCATTATTTAGCAGTAAGCATTTTTTTAGCTTCTCAGTCAGCTACGCATACATCTGTAAAGTTTACTGTCTTCTCTTTGGCTCAGTGAAGTCCATTATGAAGGCAGGACTGCAAATGACAGGCAGATATTGGCAAAAATAAACGATCCCATTCTACAAGTTTCACGTCAAACTTTGGTGTTTTCCTTTACAGATTAGTTCAATCCGAATCCATATTCATTGTTAAAATGAATTTGATGATTTCCTCTCTAAGGGGTCTCTTTGGATTCATTTTGTTGCTTATTTCAATCTGAAAACTAACAGCACCAAAAACTTTAAACAGTTTGAGCGAATGAATTGTTTTTGAAAGTTTTCAACAAATGTGTGTGATGGCGTCATACCATGCCATCATGTTTTGATGCATTTTTTGACCGTGAATATTAGCCAATGGGCCCGTGAGAATTTCTGCAGTTATGGTAAAAACTGTTTTGTTCAACCAACATGGTGACTTAGTGAGCTGTATGCCCATTTGTGGGAAAACAAAATTATTTACAAGCCTGCAAGGTTTATCATTGATTAGTACTGTAATCAAACTGCATATGAATACCTTGTGAACTGAATACATGTATGGATTTCTATGCCAGTTTTTAATGCGAGTTGACTTCAAATAATTAAAAAGTGACAACATTATATCGCAGTATTGACAGATACATGTAATGGAAGTGTAATTTCCTCAAGTTCTGTAAATAGAATTTTTCTCCATAATTGATACTTTTCAAGAAAAGTAAAAAAGCAAGTTTCAAGTAATCACAGCATCTAACATGTATAATTTTCTGAACAAAATGTTTCATTTTTCTTTTCAGTTGGTGGCTACAATCTATCCGTTGTTAAGGTTTGTTTTCATTTGTTAACACTGTTCTTACTGCCCTCAGCATACAGTAAAACTCTTGTTAGTGACCACCTTTGCAATTTGGAAAAGTGGTCTGTCATGACTAGAGCTGGTCACTTGTCTTTCTAGGGGTGCTCATTTTTCAGCTGATTTTAAAGGGGGATGAATGTGTTGGACATAGTAGCACTAGCTTAAACCTGTGTAGATAGGGAATGATTTTGAACTGTCTCTTTGCTTGGCAGATGGATCAGTCAGGAGTACAGGCTGCTCGGCAAACATCACTTGCTGAAAAGAAGAAAATAATCAGTTCTCCAACTCAACAAGTTTCTCCTGTCAAGGTAAACATCATGATTCCTTTTTCAGACCAGACAGGATCTTTCTTTACTTTTCCTCAAAAAAGAACGTTTTGAGTCTTGTGTCTCAAACTTCTGCTACTAAGAGTAAAATCTGGACTTACAGTGACTTACAGTTGGTTTGATTATTATTGAACTGCTTGATTTTATGATTTTTCTAAAAATAAAATCTAGTTTTGCTGGTTTAGGAAAATGCTGTTGATTCTGTTAAGAATAAATTTGCATGTGCAGCCGCCAGCATTTATGGTTATACTATAGGCTTCAAATAAATATTGAGTTGTTTTCACTGATAGTATTTTAGTGTATTCTGCTGTGAATGAATGTTGTACAAAACCTTCAAGCTGAATTTCAGCGCACAGCTTCAAGGGCAGTGTACATTGCTTACTTTACTGAGACTATTGGGTTCAAGTACTAATCAACATACCGTGTAGTTATATTCATGTAACCAAGGATAATTATGGTATGAGTGAATTTTTACCACATTACTGTTTTAATTATTTGTCTGTAATCAAGTGTAAATCTCCATAAAAATGAATGGTAACATACATGTAGCATTTGCTGTTGTTGTTAGTAATTAACATATTCGTGTTGCATGAACATGTAGGGTTGGACTCAGAACTCTAAGATGAAACCACTGCCATTGAAAGCTATAGAAGGACCACACACAGTAAGATAATTACAGTATGGTCTAACCTACTTATACGTTATTAATTATTTTGATGATAACCTGAAAGTTTCCTTTCACAATATGCTACGGGTGAAATTGCCTGTTGTTGATAGAATTCAATCACAAAGTAACAAGTTTGCTACGGGTGTGGAGAACGAGGCTACAGGTGATGCAAAACTTAATGACAGCCCTGGTATCTAACACAGTGCTGTTTGCATAAAACTGATTACAAAATTCTGTGTTTGTCTGCAGATCCCTGTTCCAGCTTCTACTCCAGCGAATGAACTGAAAAGTGTGCACAAGTTTGTTATTCAGAATGGCAAGACAAGAGTAACGTCGCAGGTGCCGTGAAGTTATGATAATCTCTACATGCTGACACACTCTAAGTAACTGACTTTTCAACAATATCCTATCTATTCAACCTGCACAGGGCCGACAGGCCGTATGCAATTTCCCCACTCACCACATTTGAACCTGATAGGCTTCTGATTGTAGTTGATAACGAAAATCATGGCATGAATGGGACTTTTTTATTTGCTTATTTCATAGGATTACTTGGATTTTAAACAACACTACTGTCTGTCCTGGGGAAGGTGAGTGCTCTCTTTTTTTTCTAGGATCACCTAGCTTTAATTTCTGGAAGGTGGTCCTGTTTACACTGGTACTGTAGTTGGGGATTTTCAGTTACCGTCCGTCGTTGAATTAACCGCTGTCTGCTCATTATTGACCAACCTCTTTGATTATAATCTCAGATGGTCGTTCAAGACAGGTTTTAGACCACTAGTTGTTTCCTGACTGCTTAGTTGAATGTTTCTGTAGGAAATCACGCGTGCAAAAACGTTGTTTGCATGCAACGGACTTGTTGTACAGTGTTTTTGCAGTGTTTTAGTCTGCATCGCATCCCGAGTAAATCGATTGTGGCTGTAGTTTTCATCCGAAAGGCTAATCCGGCAATAGGATCTAGAACATCTTTAAATGCCATAATAATTAGTCTCATATCTAACAGATTTTGGATTTGTTAATAGTTATGCATTATTTTTATCTTGTGATGTTGATTGTTGCTAATAACAATAGTCTGTCTAGCTGCACGCATTTGTGAGATAAAGTCAAGCTTGTTCAAAGCGTTATGGTTTTTAATTTGTCCTTCAATTCGTTATTTTCTTACTTATTCTTTTGTTTTTTTTCACGATTCCTCTTGAAACGAAGTGTATGGTTGTAAATTCTTGTTATTTTCTTCATCGTGCTTTAGTATATTGACGTTAATCCTGAAGCTGGAGGAACTTCTCACCAACTACTGTGTCACGATTGCTTTCATTGACGGCGACCGGTAAGAAAAAAAATGTCAGCAGTTTGAAAGTTGCAGAGTTTGTAGCTTGTTTGGGTAATTTGCTAACCTGTGCTGGTTCATTTTTCACAGACTGGCCGATCTAGCGTTAGTGTTTGAACTAGAACAAGAACCAACTCTTGAGGTTTGTACAGTCGATCGTTTTAGAATTGCTGACCGTGGTTTAGTCTTTTTTTGTAGTGTCAGAGCAAAAGCTCGACACAAAAGGGGATAAGTATGATGGACTAGTCCCTGTAACAAGTCTGCTAGACTACTCACACTTCTCTGACTATTGCTTCGTATTTTTCTTCAATAGGCCATTTCCGAGTTCTCTTTTGCCTCAGTGTGAAAACGAGTCTAAGTGCGAAACCATTTATTTAACAAATAAAAAAGCCTAAGCCATGTATTATACTGTCATAAAACACGACGGGCATTTGAGAACACGAGGGAAATGAAGAAAACACGAGCCGCAGGCGAGTGTTTTCTACATTTCTCGAGTGTTCTCATATGTCCGGAGTGTTTTATTACAGTATAATACATGGCTTAGGCTTCTTCAGTTGCTTTATGATATAGATTTTATACGCCGCGAGTAAAAACACCAAAACACGCACGATCGATAAACTGAAGCAATTTAATTTCGCTTCTTCTACTTTCATCTTGAACTTAGAAGCTTCTTCGACAATCTCTGCAGCTTGACTCAGAATTTTGTCCGGAATTTCTTTATAGCAAATGTTCACCGCCATCCCTTGCGAATTTTCACTAGAGTAAAGCTGACGAAAATCAATAAAACACGCTTTTTCTACTATGTTTTATACTCTGATAAAACGTGGGTTTTTGACCAATCAGAGCGCGCGCAGAGTCCTATCTATATTATAAAAAAAATGTGTTTTACCTGCATCTTCATTCTCAAGCAAAACAAGCTTGTTTTCTTATGGATAGTTTCGAACTTAGACTCGTTTTGAAGCAGAGGGAAAAGGGAACTCGGAAATGGCCTACTGTTGAACGCAGGGAGAAAGGTGCGTAAGAACTGGACGCCAGTGCTAAACGGTTTGTCCCCAGCCTTTCGTGCTTCACTCCCTGTTTCTTTCGATTTCGTTTGCATTTAAAAAATAGAGAACTACCAGTTTTGTTAAAAAAATCTACTTGGCCCTTGTGACTTATCAGCTCGGCACAAACGAGGGGAAAAGTTCGTGCAACTGGTCGCTTCGTGTGAACTCTTCAAGGGACTTCTCACAGCGACTTCATGAAATGGCCCTTTTGCGTTTCCCGGCCTTTGAAAACGTAGATAGTCGTTACAATCACTGTCAGGTAGCAACCACTGAAAGAACAATTAGTGAGTGGCAGCATTTGCGTGGCAGCATTCAACCTCATAAAACTACTGGGAAAACACTCACCCCCTCAAAAACCACAAACAAGTAAAAAGAAGAAAAATGCTACAATGTATGAAACCCTATTTTTTCTCCACAGCATTTCTTGACCTGTATTCTGAATGCAGATGATGTGGAAAAGATTATTAAAACTCCTGGACGAAGATACCTTGGCCCAAAGGGCACAGAAATGGCCTCTATCAAAATACAGGTAGATAGAAGTTTCCTTATAGTTACATGTGATAGGACATAATGTTACATTTAGAAACTCCTCAGGTGCGGAGTTGATAGTCTATGAGTACGGATGTACAGGTTGTGCAGTGCGCCATATAAGTTCCAGCAAATAGAGAAAGTGTTAAAGAGCTATAAAGATGTGTTTGTAAACATGCTTTCTCTTATGCCTTACTGATATCTGATGTATTATTTTCAGTCCACGTGGCGAAGATATAAGGACCGCACAGCCTACCTGCTTTACCGGAAACGGAAATGGGCAGCAGGTAAGGAACATGAGGTAACGCAGTATCACATAACATGACGCGACGCAACGCAACTTGTCGTAACGTAACCTAACGTGACGTATCGCAACTTAACATAACGCAAGGTAACGTAAAAGTATATATTTATTCAAGATGCAGCCAACTTTAAATTAAAAATTAAATCTTTGAAAGGAAGACAACCTGTGGACCCTTTTAAAAGGTCAAAGTCGATACCTCTGTATAAACTTTAACTGTCCTTACCTTATTGTAATCTATTTATATGGAGAATTAATCAGAACCTAATCTTCCCAGGAAAAGTTTCCATTTGTTGCACGTACAAAATAACATCAGCTGGAGAAGAAAACAGGACGATGTCCCAATTGATGTTCAACCCCAATCAATATTACGAAAATAATAATTATAATGATGAAAGTAGTAATCAAATAGTAATAATTATCATATGATATTATTTACAACCAAGTTAATTTAAAAATAGCTTCATTAACTTACACCCTCACAACTTGCAGGATTATAAGAAAGGGTTTTGTCGTCATAAAAATCTAAAAGCCTCCTTTTAAAAATATGGAATGAGTGCACGCTTTTAATATCCCTTGGTAGTTTGTTCCAAAAATTGATAGACCTGGTGATTTTGCCTTGAGTTATGTTTAGTGAAATTAAACCATCATTACATATCTTTAATCTTTAATTAGGATAATTGCCTATAGTTTACACTAATCCAGCAATGGGCAGCGGCAGCTATTTACAGCAACATACTACATACATGAATAATGAACTATTAACGTATCATCTCTTTGTAGGAGTCATTGCAATATCGTGGATTATGAGCTGTAAAATATCCATGGTACGAAAACAGCTCAAAGAAACAAGAAAAGTACAACTCAAACGATTTAAAATGCGAGCAAAGGTAAGTCGTCTTTTGTTGACCACTGGGGACTTTCAGATTCGAGTTCGAGCATGACTTTCGAATTTTATTTCACGTGGAATCCCCCAATCACTCACTCTTCCAGTTGAAAAGGAGACTATCGATACGAGATTGATGTGAAATGTGATAATCGAAACCATAAGCACTTGACAGTTTGAAACGTCATACTCGTACCCCGAAGTCTCCGATCTCATCATCCCTGTTAATTTTGTGCAAACTGTTTCAGTACTAGTGTATTCGTTGTATATTGTGTATGTCTCTAGTCCATATTGTTCTTATTTCCACTTGTCTGTTGCAGGAGTTTAAAGAATCCTGGCCTCGTATTAAGAATTCTAGAAGGGTAATCATTCATGTTCCATCTTTAGGTGGGTGTTACAAGGTACACTATATATTGCATGGCCGGCATGGGTTGCTGCATTGCGCTGTCGGATTGTAATTGAACGAAAGCAGTCCAATGACGTCATGACGTTAATGTCAATCTTGATGTCCTTTCACTGAACAAACATTCAAAATGGACTGGCTTTTAAAACGTATTTGTGCAACACTACCCGAAACTAAAGCCAAAAACGTAACTTAGTTTACAATAGCTGACAAACCTTTCCTTGCCTAACCCAGTCTTTACTATTTGGTTCATGTTTTTCTAATTTTATAAAACTATCCTCCATTTTGAATTAATGAGTGCAACATTTATTTGTTTCGTGTAGGATACGCGCAGCACATCAGGGATGAACTAAGTGAAATAAATATTCTTCAAAATCTTCAGATGGCAAGACTGTGCGACATAGTAGGTAAGAACGCCAAGAACTGTATATTAAACTCCTTGCACATCTTTGCATCTGCATGTCGAACAATTTTATTCATGATTTCTGTTTTCATGTAGATCCTAAAGTTGAAGTTATTTATGTTAGTCCTGTGGAGCTCAATGACGAAGTGTACCAGTATTACTCTAAACTTCTTGGAATGAAAGCCAAGAGATTAGAATCTGACTCCAAGGAAACTGGGGACGATGACGAAGATGATATTGAAAACCGCTACAAGATTATCGTTCCTGACGCTGTTGACAGATTTCCAGTAAGTCCGAGGCGCTACTAAATATATACTATATATTCGGTTAAATATTGACCTTTTGGTTTTGTCGTTTGAACGAGAAGAGCTGTCAGAACGTAGAACTGATTCGTCCATCAAACCATCAGACTCAGTGATACGCGACCCGTTGAATCAAAACTCATGCGAGAAGTTGGCGATAGCCTTCCGTTAATAAAATCGTCTGCTCTCGCAGGGTATACATGGAATAATACATTTTGATTCACGGAAGCCAATCGCCAACTGCTCACAGGAGTTTAATTCAAAGGGCTCTCAAAGGTTGAGTATCACTGAATTCAGTGGGAACAGCCCTAAGAGGTTTTTTGGCCTTTCCTTTTCACACGTTTCGTGAAAGATTTCCATTGATATATGGAGGCAAATTTTCAATAACGAGCTATGGGAAACCATCCTCAGTTTAAAAGGTAAGCCTCGCACCAAGAAGTGCATACACCTTAGTCCAAAATGGCTACCATCTTAATATTCTTTTGTAGGTATTCGAATTAGCCCTTCTTGCCTCGCTTTTAAGCTAAAAAAATTAAAAGAATATTTCACCTTGAACAAGGCAACAAGGGAAATTTGTATGTGCATAAATCAGCGGCCATTTTATAATAAGGTGTATACTGTCGGTGTATACTAGGCCACCACGCCTCTCTTTCTTGTTGTTTCAAATCAAATGATTTGTTTCTTTGTTGTTTGTCCACCAGACTCACAATATGTGTCTATCCTCCATCTTGAAGTACAGTCCACGAACCGTGAAAAGGTATTACTCGATACTACATACCTGTGCATAAATGGACAGGTATACATCAGCTATAAAATATAATGCATGCTAGAATTCTACAGCTGCTGCATTTATATCTTCACTAATAAAACTCTGTTCCTTGGTCTGTGTGCATCATGATGCTTAATTCATTTATGGGAACAACGATGAAATCCACCCCCCGGTTAAGGGTTTCTAGGGTACCCGATGGTGGAGACTACTATCAGCCGTGAGTTACACTGCAACGAGACCCAGTGTCTTCTTTGAAGGTTTGCAAAACTGAGAATACAATGCTGAAGGGTACAAGTCTCTTTTAGCGATTATAAATTTCCTTGTACTGTTTTACAAAATGAAGCGCTAATGTTATTTGCATGTGTATTTCTTGACAGAATAAAGAATTTAATTAAAGGTCGAGAAGCGTATATAGTTCCTGGTGTGCTTCATAAAGATGATATCTACCTTGCCGATTTATTCGGTAAGTTTATTTCCTAGCTTAGTCCTGTGCCGCCTGGGCTCAGCCCCTACATAATAGTATAATTTGGTTTTATCAACTGGGTTGATAATGTCAATTGGCCACCGTAAAGAGATTCAAGTGCTGACGTTTCGAGCGTTAGCCCTTCGTCGGAGCGAATCAAGGAATTGTGCGTCGTGTGTCTTTATATACAGAAAGATGGAGCTTCGCTATTGGCTGGTGCCTGGTAACGTGAAAACTTCGGAATAAATTAGTTGAATGAAAAGCGTTCGTTGATACCGTGAGGATTAAGAGTGCCGATTTGAAAAATAAATTTTTGTTCTAGAGTTTTACGGCTTTCCGTGTTTCCTTGGTGAAGGGAAAGGCCGCAGACTGCCATATGTTGCTTAGAATGATTTGGGAGATTGAAGTGTCTCGCGACCGGTTTCGATGCATTTTTGTCGTCTTTCTCTACGTCACGAAGGTGTTCTCGGAATCGGTCGCCAAGTCGTCTCCCTGTTTCGCCGATGTATAACTTTTTGCAAAGAGTGCAAGTTGTACAGTAGATGGCATTGGCTGAGGTACAGGTGAAATGATCAGTGATTTTGATAGATCGCTTGGGTCCCGATATTTTGTCAACGTTGTGAATGAAAGGGCATGTTTTGCATCGTGCGCGAGCGCAGTTAAAAGTTCCGGGTTGATCACTAGTTTGGAATGCACTTCTGACTAAAAAGTTACCTATGTTTTTGTCGCGTTTAAATGAAATTAATGGAGGTTGCGAAAAGATTCTACCAGTGTCGGGATCATTTTGAAGTAATTTAAAGTTTTTGAGAATGATGGATTTAACTGCGTGGTTGTGAGGGTGGAATGTGAGGGTGAATGGAATTCTATCGTTGTTTTCTCTCTGTGACGTTTGTAGTGCTGACTGTCGATCAATTTGCTGGGCGCGATGATGGCCCGCTTGAACAACAGAAGCAGGATAGCCGCGTTTGTCGAAGAAATTGCACATTTCCTCTGATTTTAAGGAAAAATCAGAGTCGTCACTACAAAGACGGCGAAGTCTAAGAAACTGAGAATAAGGAATGGAATTCTTGACATGTGATGGACGTGAAGATGAATACAACAAATAGCTATGAGAATCTGTGGGTTTGTAGTGCACACTGGTGCATAAACTGTTGCCTTCGATAGAAACTTTGATATCCAGGAATGCTAAGGAAGTATCGGAAATTTCCCAGGTATATTTAAGGGCAGGATGAAACGAATTAACAGCGGTTATAAATTGATTAAGATCTTCTCTGGTAGAAGAGGTAGCGCCGATACAGTCGTCAATGTAGCGACGATAGAGTTCAGGTTTTGGGCCGTTGTATTGATTGAAAAATTGGTGTTCAATGTAGCCTACGAAAAGATTGGCGTAGCTGGGTCCCATTTTGGTACCCATGGCCACGCCATTGATTTGTTTGTAATAATTGTTCGCGAATGAAAAACAGTTGAGTGTTAACACTAACTCAGCCAGGCGGAGTAGTGTTTCCGAGCTTGGTTCCTTAACAGTGCGTAAATCAAAAAAATAGGGAGGGTTCGCAGCGGTCAAACGTAAAAATCCAACACCATCTCCAGTTTGGGAATTTGACGTGAAAATGTGCAAGACGTTTGTAAGAAACCACATACTGTTTGACTAAAAATTTTGAGCCACAAAACAGCTGGGCTAACAATTATTAAATTTCCTTTGCATACATAGCGTACAAACCTTAACTTTGTAGCTTTTTTGGCTTGAAAGCGAAGGGTTTAGGACATTTGAATGAGGCAGGTTTGGCGGAAACTGTGCATGCGGGCCACGTTTGACCGCTGTGAAGGAGGAGGAGGGATGGAGAGTTCGAACCCAGATAATACCCATGCATAATCGTAGCTAACTACAAAACTATCAACTATAAACTTCGAGTTCTTGCATTAGGGTAAATTTGCTGTAACTAGCTTGAATTGTGGCTCGCTTATCGTGATCTATTTGTGTTTAACATGCGTTTTATCTTTCTTACAAGATGTTCCAGTCCTGAGTCCAGAGCCAGAGGTTGCGACGCTTTACTCCACCAAATCAGGCTCCAAGAGGATTTTCCTCAGTGCGAAGGTTGAAATTCCACCTGGACACTTTGATATCTACAGCCTGCCACAGGTATGTCATGGAACATAAATTCCAGGCTGTATTGCTTTAGCAAAAGACTAACTGTTGTAGACGATGTTACGGCTTCGCTTTTCATAATGCCGCAAAATGATACTGTTTTGGCTCAGTTAAAGGAACACTGTCACAGGGTCAGTTTGCTGTTTTCAGCTCCATTCGTTGCTGAACTCATTACCTGGTACCTTTATTCCTGCTCAAAATGCTCCTTATGGACTAACGGGACGATATCAAACGAATGGTGGCTCAGAGAACAAACCATAATGAATTTCTGGAATGGCTCTAGAATTTAAAAAAACTGGCTAGTTTTATCAAGTTTCAATCCATTTTCATCCTTGCCATCCTAAGTGATAAGCGGCAATAAACGGTTTCAGTGTAGTGATATAGTCCTGGTTATCAAAACTGCACCATTATTTTTGGGTTAACATTGCTGCTGGGACATATTTCAGCATTCTAAAGTGATGCCAAAATACTGTGACAGTACCCCTTTAGCCATCAGTCGTACGTAGTCGTATATAAAAGCTGGCTGCAACCATTCTGAGCACATTACCTGGGATCCATACAGATGACAACAACAACGTTTATTATATAGATTACTAATTACAGTGATAAGTTTGTCCACCCAAAATTTAGCAAGGCTAATCGAGTTGGGTGGAGCAAAGATAAAATAGTTAATTAATATATTTACAGTGACAAAGATTACGAAAGGACATAATTATTAATTAAGACAAGAGCGACAAATATCAAGTTAAGATTTCTTCGAATAAAAGAATAGAGAAATAATAGTGGTAAGGAATTCATTAAATGTATTGAACTAAGAATATCCTTTAATTTTTAAAACCAATATTATTTGGCAAAATGCTTTATTCTATGAATAATTTCGCAAGTTTCTAGTAAGAGTCTTCAGAATTTAATATATGGAAAAGTAGACTTGTTATTTTCCTAGTGAAATCGTTCTTTCTAAGATTTCTTAGCGCTAAAGGAATTCCATTCCAGATAGTTGATCCAGTTCGTGAAAAAGAATTTAGTTGAATTGAGAGTCTAGAACTTTGCGTATAGAAATTGTTTGAAGCAGAGAATCTAGTGTAATGGGGATGGGTATAGAAATATCTTGAAACTGCTTTTGAATTCTACTAGGTGCTATTTTGTGCCTGACATCATACATTAAATTAGCTGTGGTCTTAATAAAAGAAAATTGCAATGGTAAAACACCGGCTTCGATAAATAAAGGAACTGCGTATTGTTTGAAATCAGAAAAGTAAATAAATCTAAGAGCACGTTTTTTGCAATTTAAGGAGCTTCTCAAGGTGAGACTTACAGAGAGCGATAAATGATTATAAGTGTATGGGTTGGGACATGATGTCGCAGTTTGGATAATAAGCCTACATATCGACTTATTTTAAAAGCTAGATGATCGATATGGTGTTTCCAGGTTAGATTTTGGTCAATAAAGATTCCAATTGCCCACGTACTGGTCGTCGTGGTGGCGGAGTGGGCTTGATATACCGTGAATCGCTATCTGTCAGAAGGATAGATGTTGGCGAGAAAGAATCCTTTGAATACTCTGAATGGACCATCTCATCGCTTTCGTTTAATCTTCGACTTGTCCTTCTTTATCGTCCACTGTATTCAGCTGATCACAGAGTCACAACTATTGATTTCTTCACGGAGTTCTCTACCTACCTTGAAACCATACTTCTCTCCAAAGAGCATTTAGTGATTGCTGGTGACTTTAATATCCACGTCGATGACCCTCATGATCCTGACTCAGTCAAACTACTTCATCTTTTACAGTCTGTCGGCCTCCAGCAACACATCGCCGAGCCAACGCAAATTCAGGGTCACACACTCGATCTTGTTATCACCCGTTCGAGCGATGACATCTTAAATAACGCCCCTGTAATTGATCGCTTTATCTCTGACCACGCGTCTGTTTATTGTACACTTCTGCCAGACAAACCTAGCCTGACTACTAAGAACGTTGCCTATAGAAAGCTGAAATCGGTTGATCTAGTATCTCTTAAGCGGGACTTATCTGTCTCGTTGTTGTGCAGTGATCCACCTAATCTGCATGTGCATTCTCCCTCAGAAGATCCATGTGACTTGGATGCTCTTGTTCGCAGATATAACACTACACTCTCCAAAGTTATTGATTGTCACGCCCCACTTAAGACTAAGACTGTGAAAGTTAGACCTACAGTGCCTTGGTACAATGATGAGATAAAGGCCGCTAAACGCTTGAGACGTAGGGCTGAGAGAACCTGGAGGAGAACGAGATCTCTGTCTGACTTGAATATTTTTCAAGTCTTACAGAAACCGCGTAACGTACCTTATGAACCAGGCCAGGCAGACGTTTTATACTAACTTTATTGATGAGAATAGCACAGACCATAAACGGTTATTTAGAGCTACCAAGCAACTCCTTGCTAAGAAAGAGGAGTTATCGTTTCCTAATTATCAGAACAAATCAAAACTGGCTGATGATATTGGCGGTTTTTTCGTTCGTAAGATAAATAGAATTCGTTCTGATATTGATGCTGTAGACATCGATCCAAGTGTGCGCAATGCGCTACCTCCTGATCAAGAAGTAGATGCTGCGCATGCTTTTCATTCCTTTCAACCTCTCTCGGGAAACTTCGTCTCTGCGCTCACCCGCAAGTCTGCTAAGAAGTCCTTCCCATTGGACCCGATGCCGACTTCTCTGGTTGTTGGCTGCCTCGACGTGCTGCTGCCTGTTATTTCACGAATTTTAAATCTTTCGCTATCATGCGGCCATTTCCCTGATGAATGGAAAGAAGCTCTAGTTACTCCGATCCTTAAGAAACCTGGTTTAGACCCGACGCAGTTGAATAACCTCCGCCCTGTCATTAACTTGCACTTTATATCAAAACTGACAGAGCGTGCTGTTTTCGACCAAATTCACAGTCATATGAGTCGATTCGCTCTTTATCCAACCTTACAGTCTGCTTACCATATAGAATATTTTTGTCATCAGCAAATAAAAAAATTGAAGCTTTTCAGAACATTCTTGGATATCGTTAATATGGATAAGAAAAAGCAGTGGACCCAAAACAGAACCTTGTGGAACACCAAAAGTGATATTCTTTTTCGGAGAAATAAAAGAACCAATTTGAGTTAAAAATTGCGATCGTCGTACATCAGAATGGCACGGTGTTGCGGCTGTCATTAGACATCAGCAGAAGCCCATTAACCCTCAAATCAGTATAATGTGTTCAGGTGAAATTTATTTTCTCGTTTTCAGCTCCATGAGAGTCTGGCGAAGCTAGTGACTGAGAATCTTCAAGTCAAGAGATGGCTTTTTAAAATGGATAACGAATTCGATGGAAGAGGGACAGGTTCGAACAATAGATCTATTGTATTATGCACGGTTTTGTTTCCTTGTAGTTCAATCATGTTATGTCCTCTTTTACTTTGCAGCGTACTGTGACGTCACGCCGTATTTGAAGTGCTATTCGTGGGCAGTAAAGGAGTGTCAGCGGTACGGAGAGAAATGGATCAAAAAATGGGCTCACGAGCCGACCCTGATCAGAGTGTCAGCAGAAATACCCGAGATTATGGCCCATCATGCCACTCCGGTTAATAGTGAACTCTACCCAACGTGGGATAAATTTCTTCAAGATTTCCTCAAGAGAGGTGGGTGGAAATTTTAAACATCTTTAACGATCCAGTCGGAGAATAAAGGCACCAGTCTCCTCAAAGGTCAACACATTTGTCTGGTATTTATTGAGAGGTTTGACATCTGAAAACCGACCCTACACAGAGATTTTTGTCAAACTTTGAAGACAAAATGCATTGTATTTCGTGGTACAAGGCGGTGTCATAATTATTGTTAAAGTTAAATCTCTTCGTACCAGGAGGCACACAAGGCCCGGACATCTTCCCTGTACTGTGTCATATTACCAATTAGGCGCTCGCTAACTTGTTCTGTTTAGCGATTATTTATATTTTATACTTCACACTGCAATTTTTATTCTGAGCAAAGGGTATACCAGAACGTGGAAACATGTGTACGTGTTAAATTATAACGCTATAAACTACCTTTTGTTTTTAGGAGGAGTAATCGAAGCTTGTCCTCCATCTGACAGTGTCACAGCTTTGAGTGTTGGCGTGTTAATAGAACCAACCGGAGAAACAACTATCTTGTCTATGGGAGATCAAGTACGTTGAATGTTAAATCTGTTTGATAACCTCGCTTGGCTAACTCGGTAACTGCGATTTTATTGTGCTTTGTGCTATATCACTGCTCACGTGATTGTGTTCTCCACAGATTCACGCCGCGTCACCTTTCAGGTGTTGGGGTTTCTCTGTTCCCCAGACCTCCGTGGATCCCTCGATGCTGTGTACGGCTACTGAAGCTGTGTCTAACGCCTGTAAAGTGCGTGGTATTATGGGATATTTTTCTATAGACTTTGTGACGTTTATTGATCCTAAATCGGTAAGTACTGTCTGCTGTATTGTAGACATTTGCAATCAGTAAACAGTCAGTTGATCTGAGCGCCCGACCGGTATCTGGGTGAATCCTTTCGGGGACTCACATTTTTTTGTGCCACGCTCGTGACAAAATAAACAATTCGTCTTTATGATTATTTGTTCATCGAGCTGAGCATTTGCCATCTTTCATCGTTGTTTATCACAACCATGACGCCTTCCAAGTAAAATGGCCTTAGCTCACCAGGAGTTCACGTAGCTCAGTTGGTTAGAGCACCCGATCGGTAATGTGAGAGGTCATGGGTTTGAATCCTGTCGATAACTCAGCTTTTTTCCTTGTCCCACGCTCGTCGCAAATGAACATTTCATCTTTGTCAGTATAAGGCGAATTGAACGCATTCCTCTTGAGAATTACCAAGAATCGTGCGTTATATGTCGCCAAGTAGACTATCAACTACTACCACTACGGACGAGGGTTTAAACCAACACCAACTCGGGAATCATGGATGGCTGCTCTCCACAAGTCACTATTGTTCATAAGGGCACACATCTCGCCAGTGTTACTGAGTCCAGTTTCTCTTCTAAGGGTGTCTATGTAAGTGGTTGCAGGTCTTCCCCTGCTGCGAGTACCTTGTTTTGGTTCCCAGAGGATGAGATTTGATGCAACCAGCTTAGGGTGACGGATACAGTGACCAGCGAGGCCCATTCTTCTGGCTCTGATTTTGTCGGTAGCCCGGGGAAGTGTGCCATAAAGGTCGACGTTTTTGGCGTGATCTTCCCAAGAGACGTTGAGAACCATCCTCAGCATTCTTGTGCAGACTCCGTCTATGTTGCGCTCCATCTTTACAGTGAGAGACCAGGTTTCACAACCATAGAGAGGAACAGCTACACACTAATATTTTCACGCGTTTTGCCCATTTCTTAAGGAGCTCTGTCACGGATGACACATTTTAAAAACTTTAGCCTAAATTCTTTAAATTTGTCAATAACAATCGTTTTCAATCTTCCTCATTAAAAGCCATCCTTGTTTGTTGTCAGTTTATTGTTACCTCTGTTGTGTTTCAGTTCTATTAAGTTTGTCAATAACAATCCTTGTCAATCTTCCTCATTCAAAGCCATCCTTGTTTGTTGTCAGTTTATTGTGACCTCTGTTGTGTTTCAGTTCTATTAAGTTTGTCAATAACAATCCTTGTCAATCTTCCTCATTCAAAGCCATCCTTGTTTGTTCGCAGTTTCTTGTTATACCTTTGGTGTTTTATTTCCTCGGTAAACAATTATTTCAAGGTTTCCTTTGATTTGAATGCAATTTCAAACATTACCAAAGTTGACTTCATGCATGGTGACTGAGCCCCTTTATGTACAGGAGTAGGACTAAAAGATTATTTATAAAAAAACAGCATAAAAATGTGTTTGTTTGCATTTCTCATTGACGCTGTGAGTTTTTAACGAAGATTCCATTCCCGAGTTCCCTTTTTCCTATTCAGGTTAAACACATTTTCATATGAATGGTTTCGCACTTAGACTCGTTTTGACACAAAGACAGAAGAGAACTCGAAAAAGGCCTGTTTTCTATGTTTAATTCCTTTGTTTGTATTTGATCAGCTGGAGCAGGTAGTGTGGGCAGTGGATCTGAAGCTCAGGTACAGTGACAGTATGGCAATGACCAGACTCATGATGTATGTGTCTGGTGGAGATTTTCAGCCCGCTCTGTCAGCATTTGCTGTGCCAGTCAAAAAGAAGCGAGAGGATAGCGGAAGACGACGGAGGAGAAAGACAGTGGAGGATGAAGAGGTGTGTATCAGTCTTCTGTAGCCGAACGTTATGTGATATTCCGTAGCTTTTCTAACTATAAAAAATGTAAACTGTCTGCTAAACACAAATGTCTGAAGTTCGTTATCACCCAAAAACAACAACAACAACAACAACAGCCTACATTGCTTGTTAAAGTAAATGCTGCAGTCATGCCCGCTTTTTGCCCGTCGAGCAACCTGCGATAGCAAGGTACAAGCGCTAGCGATCTTTTCACTCGTCCAGGGCTGTCGGACAGCCTTTGTCATGACTTGTAGATGAATGCTTGTTGATAGAGCCTAGGATTGTAAGCAATGACATCACTACATGACTACCTTTACATGTTTCTGAGCACATTATCTTAAAGGGCCCTAGTCAGCCTCCGAGTTTTTGGTTGGCTGTATCTCGTTCAATATTAGACCGATAAGCACCAAACTTGAGGATCTTGTAAAGCTCGGTTTGCTCTTTCTGAGTAGGTGGATTTTGTTTTAAAATTTCTCGAGAGTGTTTTCACTGGTTATGCAACAAAAGTTCGAGGATTTAGTCGGGCAATTGATGTTTTGTTCGAAACGTTAGGTTTGCTTATAGTAACTTGTGATAAAATTTTCATTTTGCATTTGAGCTGACAGACAGGGCATTGAATTTGCTCGTTTTACGTGCGAGCAAACATGAATCGAAACTTATTAGACTTTATTGCGTTCGTCACAAATACGAAACGTGAATGAAAGCAATCTCAAAATTGAAAATAAAGACACCAGGAAAAAGCGCTTGCGTAAAGCGCTTCACGGGATAGACAGTGCGTTAAATTTGCACGTTGTTATGTTTTTCAGGCTTGTGTGCGAGCGGCCGAGCGAACTCAGAATTGCTTTTAAATCGAAACCGCTAAATTTTATTACTCCCATTACAAATACAAAACTTGAGTTGAAGCATTATCAAAAATCTAAAATAAAGACACCAGCAAAGGTGAACACTTTCTTCCTTTCGGTAATAACAGCGCAATGATCACATAAATTTGCATGTTGTGTGCGTGAAAGAAATTATCACAAGACAGCTTCTACAGAAAATCGAAACTCCGACTCGCATCGCCAGAAGGGCCGGATTTGAAACGGTCGATCACAAGGAGCCACCCCAAAATACAAGCGATTAAACGAGGTTGTAAAAGCCCAAGGTTTTACGGACAACTTTCGACAGCATTCAAATCACCGAGTTGTTGCATCCCATGTCTGGGATGCCGAGCTCGGAATGCACGTGTTATGTTCTTTCCCTCCGGCAATCAGCCGATCGATCAAGAAAGAAACGTAAAATTACCATTGGTTAGAAAGAGCCGACAAAAATAGTCCGATAACGAAGCCGATATTTGCATAACCTACTTTGGTGTGATCGACTGTACACCCTAAGTCATCTTCTCGCGCATATACCACTGCGCATCCTAAATCTGCCATTTGCGCATAACCACAATTCCTTGCGCCTTTGATCTTACCGCCGACCAGAACGCCTTGCGTTTCCTAAAAAAGTGATTGCAAGCCCCTATAATGTAATCTATGCCGATTAGAGAGCTGCCTAGCTCGTTCGCTTCATTCAAGTGATCTCTTTTGTTTCGACACGCTCCGCATAAGATATAATTCTGAAACTTTCGCATGTAAGCAATAACAAAGGTGTGGCTTCTAGGGTCCCTTAAAGTTTTTTAGAACAGGGCAACACTTCAGTTTTTTGCACAATTCCAACCATCTCCAATAGATGCAAATTTCACTTAACATAATACAATAACAAAAAAATATTATTCAAAATTCACTCTCTAAGATAATAATATAATCTAAAAGTTCTAATCTTAATAACAGTGACAAAAAAAACATGCAATAATAAAAGTCCTTTCTGTCTCTAAATTCAATGTCATTCGTAATTCATAATAAAAAAATAAAAATAAATTCTTATTTACAGGGATAAATACTGGTAAAAAAAGTAAAAATTCTACTAGATTTTGTAATTATTCTAATAAAAAGATAAATACTTGTAAACAGTGTAAAGGCACTTGATTTGGATTAAAAAAACCGGTTCATTCCACCTAAACTAATCCACGAGCTCATACCATTATGACACACGCTTGGGTAGCGTTTAGGCGGCAGTCATCAATGAAATCCCCTTGTGGAACTTTGTGGAAGGGTTCCCTAGAACCTCTTACGCATGTGTGTACCGACCTTAAAATCGCAAAGGAAAGCAATGTTCTAATCCAAGTAATAGTAACGTGATAAGGTTCTCCGACTCAAGATGAAAATCCTGCTAGAAAAGGTTAGATTAATCGAGAACGACGAAAATTCTGCTGTTCAAGTCTCGGGACAAGTGATAAAAAGAGCTAGGTTGCGTCAGCATTGTTTGTCTATCAAAGAAAACTTGGGCAGGTTCAATTGGATTGGAGAGCATTAGCATAAGAACTTGTGTGTGTGAGTTTGTACACTTGTCTACCCTCGTTCTCAATTGGTCCGACATTTAAAGGTATTTTAAGTGATTGTTAGCAGCATTTTAAAGTATATTTGATGGTTTTCAGCCGCCGCCGAATCCTAACCGTTACGCTATTCTGAGCACCAGACTCCTGCACAGCAACCTGAGTGTGATTCATTACAGCGTGTTCTTTCAGATGTGTCGTGCGCATGGCATTGGTTTTGACATGAAGGTAATTACTCAACATGTTTATCACGTGTTTCACACGTGGGTTAGATTACTTGTCTAAGCTGTGTTTGGAGTGCTGTGGTCGGTTACACCTTTAAAGTGCTACTACGATGAAATTTTCGATATCCATTTTGTTACATTTTCGTTAATACTACGACTTTTTCAGGTATCTTGCCAAATTTCAGTCCATTACAAACATTACAAGTTGTCTTTTTTGGACTTTTACTTCCGAGAATTTACGGCCGCCATTAATTCTGCTTGTTCCTTGGCTTGGTTGAGAATTTGAGAAAATGACGTCATTTTCTCAAAATACCTCACGGGTTGAAATTATAATAACAATTAGTACAGAAAAGCGCACGAAAAAGAATAAAAGCTTTGGACGTTATCCTCGTGCAATTTTCTGTACTTGTTGTTGTTATAATTTCAACCCGTGAGGTATTTTGAGAAAATGACATCATTTTCTCAAATTGTCAACCAAGCCTTGGAACAAGGAGAATTAATGGCGGCTGTAAACCCTCGGAAATAAAAGTCCCAAAAACATGACTTCTAAAGTTTGTAACGGGTTGAAATTTGGCAAGATATCTAGGACATTTGTATTGTGCACGAAAATATGAAAATATAAATATCGAGAATTTGATCATAGTAGCACTTTAACCGTCGTTCTGTTTGTCCCCTCGACGTCCATTCAGTTAAAGCTTGAGGCTTATCAGGCCAGAGCTCATCCCAGTTTCCTTAGCATCAAGCAACTAAGTATTTCTACTCCCCCCTGGATGGGATGCTAGTCCATCACAGGGTTGCCCTAAGCATTAAATTCACCGATACCCATTGTCAACACGTGATTGGAGAGGGGCAATATAAAAGTGAAGTGTCTTTCCCAAGAACTCAACGCAGTAACTCGGCCAGGGTTTTAACCCGGATCGCAGGATTCGGAGCCCAGCACACACCGCGCCTCCCAATTCAAATGGGATATTTTTCGTAAAAGTTCGGTTCCAATTTTTTCGTCAACCCAACCTGCAAGCCATTCCCAAGGAGAGTTTTAAGAGGTACAGTGTGGACTCGTTTTCTATTGTTTTTAGTGTGCAATTATTGTTTTTGTTCCAGGAAAAAGCTGGTACCATTTTCACTTTAGTGGATAGTTCGAAACGAGAGCATTTAGGAATGTTGTAAGTTGACTTTCCTCGGCGTTTTATTTCATTTCTCTTCATTAACTAAAATACATACTAGGTATACAACACTTCTTCAAGTGGATATCCCACGATTCACCTTTATTTTCGCGGTATATCTAGACTTGTTAGAGACCTTTAGCAGCGCAAACCACAGTCTGATGTTAGACGTTTGCAGCTCCATGTTTAGGTAATATTTCAACTTTAGCAACACGTCTCTCGTTTAACTGCGAAGACCACCTTAAAGAAGCCTTTTTCTAGAAAAAAGGTGACTTTGTCTTTAAATGGTTATAAAATCTAAACGTTACAATTGTACTGCTGCTGCAGTCGACACCTTGTGTACAAAGTAGTGTTCGTTTTTCCATTCACTCCGGCTACTTCAATAAAAGCGTCGAAAACTCGGCCGTGGAATGCAAAACTCTTACGTTCAAGTAGCATATACATGCAAAAGCCTAATTTTTGGTCTTAAACGTGGATTTCTCCCGTTAAAGTGGCCGAAATACTTTGCCGTATTTTCCTGCAGTTGAAATGTGCACCGCAAATGGCAAACGTGACGGCAGAGCGTAGGGCACGTTATATTTTGAGCTTTGCTGTTCGCAGGTTCACAAAAAACGTGATGCTAAAGGTCTCTATTATTCAACCAAATCGCACGATGCCCATAAAAGGTCACGAGGCAACTGTCATCCGTCATCCGTACATAAAAGATGTCCTGGGCTGTGGCCTCGTCAGCTAAGTATCAGGCGATATCCCGCACGATTTCGATTTAACTGATGCAAGTGTAAGTGGGATATTCCATGGTATACCACAAGAAATTGTTGCAAAATTTTTTATACCATAGAAAATATGCCCACTAAATTTGGCCGGGAATATGATAGCAGTGCGCAATGGGAAGGTTGGGTGTAATACCGTCGAACACACAACGGCTTTCCTGTTTTCTGATTGGCTGTATTTTTGGCATGATATAAATGTTGATGTCTGTGCATGTTTGTGTCGATACACGTTTTCTTTTCATTTTGTCCACCACTATCCCCACTGTTAATGTTTCTAGTTTGTAAACGAGGTGTGCTGTTATTTCAGTGTAATGAGTGACGATTTACAAGGCTCTTTGTCCACCTTTGCTCGTAACTTGTCAGTCATTCATCAGGAAATCTCGGCTCCCAACATGCAAGGAGAGAGCAATTTTCAGGTAAGTTGACCGCGCTAATCTGAGGAAGGTTTGAATGGAATTGCAGTTATCATATGAACAGAAAGATGACCTTTGTGGAAAGGTTCATTGTTCAAGATATGAGAATGTTTGAACGCACATGTTGTGTTAGTGTCTGATTTGGCTTCCGTATATCAGTAGTAGTTTTATAATCACCTTTTTAAAATTTAACTCATTTCCCTCAGGCAGCTATTGATGACATCGATTCTATCTTGGGAACAACGGAGGAGAACAAGCAAAATCCGGCCACCCCTCCCACGAAATCTCCGCAGCTTCACGCCCCGCGGCCCAAAGAAATGCAGCGAATCCTCCAAGAGCATCAACAACAAATGCATGCTATTGAAAAAGACAAGAAAGAAATGGAAGAAGAAAAGGAAAAACAGAGACTTGAAGAGGAACACAGGAGATCGAGTCAGGTGGAGCAGAGGATGCAAACTGACAGCGCCCCTCCACCATCCCCTGCGGCTGCTATGTCACCAGTTGGCTCAACAGGTCTTCTCGAAGAGACGACGATTGTTACAAGGCCCGCCTCTGTTGTTAGTAGCACTTTAAACGTGCAGAGCTCAAGTGAGGGAAATGTTAAAGCTACTGAGCCAGATCATACATCCCTTGGGAACACTCTACTAGAAAACAGCAACGGGGTTACGAAGGATGTACCACACATCTCGGGGGAGGTTTTGGAGGACAATAAAACTCTTACTGAGACACAGTCGGAAGACCCGACGCAGGAATCTGGTGCCAAAGAGGATATTGACAAGAGAGAGAGAACATCTTCCTTGAGAGCAAGAGCCAAAAGTAGAACACCATCCCCCAGGGAGGGTCGGAAGGGCAAGAGGAGTTCATCTGCTAAAAATTAGCTGCGAGATGGATTACCGATGTTTATTCAAATAGATGTGTATTTATTTGTTTACGAACTGTACGTTATAAAATGATTATGAATATCGAGGTAATGTCGGGCTGGCTTTTCTCAAAAATTCGACCTTTAAAGAAATTTTTTGTCAATGCCCTTTGACAGCAAAAAAGTAGCGAATGAATAAAAATGATAAAAATAATCTTAGCTAAAGTTATCATTACACAATATTTGTAATGTTGTATATACAACTACGTAAAAAGTTCTCAATCTTATGTAAATTATTACTGTACATAGTCTATTGAGTGAAGTGACTATTGCGTGAAGGTTGAAAAGGTGGCTTTTTGGCATAGGACAACTGGATTTCTAAAATAATCGTGAAAATGAAACTAAATAAAACAACGCAAATCATGACTTAGACATATAGTTTTTCGTTGTTGTTTGTTTGTTTCTTGTTTTGGTTTTAACAATCCAAGTTGCTCTGTCAGTTTTATACCGAACAGGAGTTAAAGAAGCTACGTCATTCTTTTATAAAGGTAATTTGGAATCCGTCTCAATCTTGTCCATCCTTAACCATCCTTGTTCCTTTTTGGTTTACTATCACCTCTTTGGTGTTATTCTTTCTTAGTAAACTATTAGTTTTAGGTTTCCTCGGTTTTAAGGCTAATTTGGTTCGTTGCAAACAATAGACGTCGGTCCTTCAAAGTTAAGGGAAACCATGTGAGACTCGCGGCCCGCGGGTACAAAATAGAAGATATAGGTTGCAATAATTTTAAAGGTATGAAAGCATGGTCGCGCTACCAAAATGGTCAAATTCAGTTGCATATTTTAGGAAATGCGATTACTTGTACCATCATGATTGACAGGAGGTTGCCTATTTACCGAGTTAGGATTTCGAGTTAGGATTAGTGAGGTGTAGTGAGGAGTAGTGAGGAGAACTGAGGTGTAGTGAGGAGACGTGAGGTGTAGTGAGGAGTAGTGAGGAGAACTGAGGTGTAGTGAGGAGTAGTGAGGGGTAGTGAGGTGTAGTGAGGAGAACGGAGGTGAAGTGAGGTGTAGTGAGGAAAAGTGAGGTGTAGTGAGGAGCAGTGAGGAGAACTGAGTTGTAGTGGGGGGAAGTGAGGTGTAGTGAGGTGTAGTGAAGTGTAGTGAGGAGTTGTAAGGTTTAGTGAAATGTAGTAAGGTGTAGTGAGGTGCAGTACATCACATACAGCAGAATTTATTTTCACTCGAGTTAAAGTTAGTGTCGTGAAATTGATGTATTATGTTTTAGTTCAGAAATTACCGTTTACGTTTTCTCTTCCTTTGCTAATTCTGCAATTCATGGACTGAACAAGTACACTACACCTAACTACAGTACACTACACCTAACTTCAAGTCACCACACCTCCCTACGTCTCACTAAACCTCACTGACATCTCACTACACTACTTTTACAGCTCACTTCATCTCACTACACTTCACTTCATCTCAGTACGCCTCACTACACTTCACTACATCTCACTACACCTCACTTCACTTCACTAAATCTCACGACATCTCACTACACTTTACTACACCAGTCACTACACTACACTACACCTAACTACACTAACCTCACTGACATCTCACTACATTACTTTTACAGCTCACTACATCTCACTACATCTCAGTACGCCTCACTACACTTCACTAAATCTCACTACACCTAATCCTAATTGGAAAATCCTAATTGGAAAATCCAACTTGAAATCCTAACTCGAAAATCCAACTCGAAATCCTAACTCGGAAGTTAGTTTGTCTCGATTGACAGACAGCTTATCTCCAGCTCTTGCACGCAAGCCATAGTTATACAATAAGTGAAAAAAGTACAAATAAAGTGAAAATAAAGCCTTGGTGTTCATGGTTCGAGGGTCCGCGCTGTAAAAATATGGTAGTCGATTGACGGTGTTAAAGTCGTGTCTCCATGAATTGCAAACTCCAGAACTCCTCGAGTTGCAGACGAACCGTGGTCGCGGTTACCTTTTCTTTATTGTTAACAAGGCACATGTCAAACACGCTCTGTATCTATAGTAAAGAAGGAATAGGGTGTGAACACAACAAAGCCAAAACACGTTTAAAGGTACTTTAGTTAAACAAGGCTTAAAATTGTTTTCCTCATAGAAGTTACTAGCTGATGTTTGTCGACCTCAAATTTGGCACAACGAAAGCACACATTCACACTTACTTGAACCCTAAAATTCAGTGTTTTCAGTTTCTCAGAACTGATTTAATTGAACACTTTCATTGGTGTGAATGGGGGTACCATAGCCTTTCCCTTTCTGATAGCTCAGTTTCAAGATGAGAGCCAGCCACGTAAACTACAAAAATCAAATTTTAAATACGATACTAACGTAAAATTGAGTCTGAATTTTTCACAGTTTAGGAAAATTTATACAAGAAATGATTTACCTCTGTTGCCTGGCAGTTATGTTCATTGCATTGTTGAACCATTTCCTTGAGCAGATCACCAAACGACTTGATGTCAGTTTGGTGACTTGTTCCCACGCACGCACGGTCGAAATTTATAAGCATTGCTCTCCATCGTGGGATCTGAAACCAACAAAAGCGGCCTAGCATGTCGCTTTATACATGTGGAGATATTGATTATAAACAAGTCTGTGTGGGTGCGTTTACTTTGTTTCTTTAGCCATCCTGATCAAGCCGTGAAAATATTTGTGAAAAGTGAGAAATGATCACCGCAGTGGATTTTCACTGTGATGATAATTTCTCACTTTCATCATGATATCCGCAGTTCATGCGTATGAATAGGCCCTTTGCACGACCCAGCTGGTGAGCAAGCTACGCGCTGGGGCATCCAAAACAAAGCCACTTCATGTCCCAGCGCGTAATTTGCTCACCAGCAGGGTGTTATTTTGTACCATGTGACTGGGTCGTGCAAATGGGACTATTGTTGAACTCTTTTAATTTTCTGCAGGCCAAAAAACAGGCAAAATCAACGACTTTTGTATTTTCATTAATATCTCTCTTATGTCACTGGTGAGTTTCACAGGGTTTTACACCGAGGATGAGCCTTTTTATGTGGACATTTCATTTCGACCTAAACGAGGCAAATGAAAGGCGTGGAGCAAGCGAGCAGGAAAATGCTATCGTAAATATTTCTAGCTCTATGTCATCGAAAGGTTTCTACATCACTGGAAGTCACGACAAATGATGTAGGTTAACGTGAAAATCCGAAATAATTGTGGAGCTAAAAGTGATATGGGGCGGACTGTCGTTTCGGTTTGGTCGATCTCCGATATTTGTTGCGACTGTTGACCCAGGTATCAAAGCTTTGCCGTGCTGAATTTCCAAGAGTTCTCCAAATGTGAGGTAAAAAAACTTTACTGGTTACAGTTAGTCTAATTTAAATGTGAAAAGCTGTTTTTATGCTTAATTATTACGAACGAAGTTTTGTCACTTTTCGCAGAATCATTCGTTGCGGACGTTAACGCTACACAAAGTTGTAAGCTCCTATAAACTTGAAGTCGCGGCAGTCGCTCTTGCTGTAAAAATACTCCTTTTACAAAGCATTTAATATTATTTCTTCAAACGTTGTGTTTTAGTGATCATGAAGGGAAAATTATTTGAATATTAAACGTTTTGTAAAAGGAGTATTCTTGGTTTCCAAGTGACGTCATCGACGCCATATTGGATGACATGAACAAAAGATTTCTGGTTGGCCTCTTTCGTTTGGTCATCCAACATGGCCGCCACGCTTATTGTCATTTGATTTATCTCTCGGGATTGGTTGCAAACCGGCAATAAAAATTATTCAGCCACATGATGTTATCAATAAACCTTCGAAAATTACTAACTGCAGATAAACTCTGCAATCAAGTAAAAATAAAACGAGTTAAGGAGGCTCGTCTCAGTTTTTCAGAACCACACCAACCCAGCTTTAAAAAGCTACTGCTTCGCTGTCTTGGGTCGGTCGAGCAAGAGTTTTCGCACATTTACAAGAGAATTAATAAGATTTCCAAAGATGTGGATTTCATTAGCATCGGTGTTACCATAGCAACGAAACGATGACGTCATGCTTTCTGAAAATTGACATTTTTCTCGATATCGAGACCTAAACTTTTAAAACGAATCAACGTCCCTTGTAGTATACATGTAGATCTTCAACACTGCAAAGTTCGAAAAAATTCTATGAGAGCGTTTTGGAAAAAAAGCGAGTTGAATATTTTGCAGTCAAAATTTAAAAGTTCGACTCGGTATCTGTTAGTTCGTTGATTTCAGCGACTTCCTGCAGATTGAAACAATGTCCTTTCCATGTTTTATACCTTTGGCATAGAACAACTTTCCTGAAAGGTTTCATCCAGTTTGCTTCACTAGATCTCTCTCAATGAACTCAAAAGTAATGCCTTTAATATTCACATTTTTCTCATTGAAGGGACGTCTTTGATATGGGAGCATCTATGTAAAAACTAGTCGATAGAATTTTTTTAAAATCTCTAGATCGAAAGTATAACATGTTTTGTGCTTTCCCTGAAAATTTCAAAGGCATTGAACGCAAAGTAATTATAAAAATATAGGGTACCTTTGCATTTGACAGCTGGTTTATTTCGGAAGTTTCCCTTTTGTCTATATTCTACATATTTGTGTGCTATGGAATCAGCAAGTTTGTCATGCTTTTTAAAAAATTATATCGACTAGTTTTTACATAGATGCTCCCATTTCAAAGAAGTTCCTTCTATGAGAAAAATGTGAATATTAAAGACATTACTTTTGAGTTCGTAGAGAGTTGAATATTTTGCAGTCAAAATTTAAAAGTTCGACTCGGTATCTGTTAGTTCGTTGATTTCAGCGACTTCCTGCAGATTGAAACAATGTCCTTTCCATGTTTTATACCTTTGGCATAGAACAACTTTCCTGAAAGGTTTCATCCAGTTTGCTTCACTAGATCTCTCTCAATGAACTCAAAAGTAATGCCTTTAATATTCACATTTTTCTCATTGAAGGGACGTCTTTGATATGGGAGCATCTATGTAAAAACTAGTCGATAGAATTTTTTTAAAATCTCTAGATCGAAAGTATAACATGTTTTGTGCTTTCCCTGAAAATTTCAAAGGCATTGAACGCAAAGTAATTATAAAAATATAGGGTACCTTTGCATTTGACAGCTGGTTTATTTCGGAAGTTTCCCTTTTGTCTATATTCTACATATTTGTGTGCTATGGAATCAGCAAGTTTGTCATGCTTTTTAAAAAATTATATCGACTAGTTTTTACATAGATGCTCCCATTTCAAAGAAGTTCCTTCTATGAGAAAAATGTGAATATTAAAGACATTACTTTTGAGTTCGTAGAGAGAAATCTAATGAAGCAAACTGGACGAAACCATTCAGGAAAGTTGTTCTATGCCAAAGGTATAAAACATGGAAAGGACATTGATTCAATCTGCAGGAAGTCGCTGGAATCAACGAACTAACAGATACTGAGTCGAACTTTTAAATTTTGACTGCAAAATATTCAACTCGCTTCTTTTCAAAAACGCTCTCATACTGAGAATTTTTTCAAACTTTGCAGTGTTGAAGACCTACATGTATAATACCAGGGAAGTTGATTCGCTTTAAGAGTTTAGGTCTTGCCCTACCGACCGAAGTCGACAGTGAATTATTAGCTTTTTAAAGTTGGGTTGGTGTGGTTCTGAAAAACTGAGATGAGCCACCTTAACTATCAATGCTCACGTACCAAGACATATGTTGTGATGTATATTATCCATCTGCTCTTTTTCTTGCATTTATTATCAGTGAGAGAATTGAAATCTCATTATTAAATGCGTGACTGAATTTGGACAAAATAGTCTCTGTTTAGGTGGCGACTTCTTCTTTCTCGAAATCAGGCTTTTTCTACCACGAATTGCTTGCCAAAAACGAAGGAAATTACTAACATAGCAGCATTAATTTTTTGACAAGTATCGAGGGGTAATACGCAATAAATGACCTAAATCACAAAATCAATTATAGTTATTTGGACTAAATCTATTTAGTAGAATTTTCTGGTATTCTAATGCAAATGATGCAATCTGATTGAATGAGCTAGTCCACACCATCAGCTAATGAGTAATATTGAGCTCATAATGAAATCTAATTGTTAAATATCAGACTCAGTCATGATGCACCTTGTTCATTCTTGCCCTCTCGTAACATAGATAGCAGCAGCACTTGACAGCCACAAGCAATAGACCTCTTCAGCTTCGTATGTCAATTACCCATTTCAGATCACGCGATGCTCTCTGGGGAATTTTACCTTTGTTTGTTTTTAAAAGAAATGATGCTCAAGGGTAACATCACGTTGTCTGAATTGGGACAACAAACAAACGAAGGTAAAAAGGTCTATTAGCTTTCCATTGCACCACGAACAAGTGCCGTCATACACTGCTGGATCAATGGGCCATATGGCCTACTCACCCCTGATCGCTCTATTAATAAGACATTTGCTGGCGTGATGCTGTTGTGATTTATTCCGTGATCATGTAGATATTCTAGAGCTTTGATGACGTCAATAGCAATGTAGTAAACCATAGCCAGGCTCATCGAAGAGCAATTCTTTACCATGAAAGTCAACAGCGAGACTCCGCTGACAAAGTTAAAACACAGTATGCTGAAACGAATTTTTTACAAGAAAAGCGAGGAATGAAAAAAATAATGAAAGCATTATTTTAAAATTGATTTAAATAGAAAAGGCAAAAATTCAAGCAACAATCTTGCAAAGCTGGCGTAAGAATTATAACACACAGTTTCAGTAGAGCGTTGCTCCGTACCATTTGTAAAGGAGAAAGTGCCCGATTGTTTAGCGTTCTGTTCGGGTTTCACTCGCTTCGGGTTTTTATTCCTCTCACTCGGAATGAGCGAGATGGATAGACCAATTCGGCTAACGTGTTTACATCCTTGTTGCTATCTAATTCAAATCATGTGATGATTCATTTGGGAAGCTACAATTGTGAAATTTGTCACAAGCAACTTAGTGTACGGGAGTATCTACGAAAAGAACAATTGTAACCTCCCAAATGAATCATCACATGATCTGAATTGGTTAGAACAAGAATGTAATCACATTAGCCGAATAAGTCTATTAAAATCGTTCGAAACTAAGCCAGCAGTGGATTGCAATTACTGATGGACCCGCGTCTCTCGACCGGTATGCTGTTAAGCAATGTGAACATCTGATTGGACAATATAACAAGGAAACGTCAATTGTTTTCCAATTGGTTAAACGTGCGACAATTTTATGTTTTCTTCTTTCTTTCATGTTTATGTGGTTTCCTTTTCCTTCAGTTAATTTGTCCAACGATAATGACAAAAATATGCCACCTGATGTCAGTTAAGTATAAATTTCCGTTGCTTTTTGTACGTTAGTCATGTTGGAGTGCTTCGTTGACAACAGAACAAGTGTTATTATTTTCAGACCATGTTATCTTCAATCGATTCGTGATAGATGCACAAACTCTTAACTGTCATGTCTCTTAGTAAAATTGTATTATGTTGTGAGTGTTATTCGTTAAGCGTCCTTGTACGTAACCTAGCCACAGAATGCGTGACTCCTGTTTTTTTCTTGTGTACATCAATTAAAAGATTACATCAAACCTCATTTCCTCGCTGGGCTGTGGGATGTCCACTTCTGTAGAACATATTTCAAAAGAGTTCGCTACAAAGAGAGGGCATTTTGAATATTTTGTTGGAATTGCAATTGCAAAAATGCAATTGCGAAAAATATTTCTCAAAGCATTTGCTGGGGATTTACCTGTCAGATGTTGCGTGCTTTCTCAATCCAGAGAGCCAAGTAAGCTTAAGGTGGATCGTACCAGTTTTTCGTACGTGGGAAGTCTGGTGACGAGCGCGCGCCTCACGCGCGAGATTTAAAGCTGAAAATTTCAAAACAAATATGGCGGCGCGTGGGTTAATACATGCAAGGTTGCTTTTGTCCTGTTTATCAGAGATTGAATCGACAAGAAAGTTGTTCTTTGAGCGCCGGTTCTTGGAAAATTCGATATGCGTCAGAATTTTTTTTTCGGAACTCAATGCCCGAGTTACAAAGTAAAAATTGCCGATTTTGCTGCGATCGATCCTGTCGGCGATCGCAAAGATCTTAAAACTGAAGCGGTTAATTCCTACTCCCGATTCTCTCGTTTTGTGCACTTTGCCGGACTAGTAGGTTTTTACACCTACTACTCCTTGTCCACCGCTTATGCAGAAGAAAGTGACGAAGAAAAAGAAAATAATGAAGTTCAGTCGGCCTCGTCACAAAGGTTGTTTTACTGCCAAAAGGCGAGTTTCCAAACTAACAAATCTCACAAGGGCAAGACAAGCAAAAACAAGCACTTCGAAAACAAACACAACCGCGAAGAATGAGAACAAATATTCCGTGAAGTGCTTCCGCAACGAAGATCGACATCCAACCATGTGTCGAGTTGATTTCACTTATCGTTTCTGACAGCTTCGTGTTCGACAAAATATGGCAAATCAAACGAAAGTTTGAAAGGAAATCGTTAAAAGGTAGGCCAAACTTTCAATAACGAAACAACTGCTAACTAATTTCACGGCAGCGAAGTCGAGATTCTCGAAGATGATCCTCAAAGTAGTGTCGAAGACCAAAGAAAACAAAACGGCGGTAAGTGCGTGGTCGCGCGCGTATGAACGCGAATAGGTCAGCGGTAGTCAAAACTGAGCATGAGTAAATGCCAGTCATATAAAGTCAAGATTTTGAAGTGCGTGACGACGCGCGTGGATATTGTTGAACTCGCGAAGGCTTTTCCGAGAGAACAAGCCCGGTGACCCTATTTTTTTATTGTTTCAATGTCTTCCTCTCACTGAGAGGAAACGTCAGACGTAGTTTTAAAAAATTCTACGAAAGGAATTTTTCTCTACTCACAAATTGCCTTTTTTCCCGTTTATAAAAAAATCCGCTTCGTAGAATTTTGTTAAAATTATTTTACAGTTTCCTTTTCAAATGCCAAAAGTTATAACGTGAAAAAAATTGGGGGTCACCAGGTTGGTTTTCAAGTTTTATGCACCAGAAGCTGAAAAGTAGGTCCTAATAATCATCAAGTACCGTTACCATGGTGACAGCTGATGACGAAATACTTGTTATTTTTGGTCAAGAACATAATATGGAATTGAATCATACGAGCATTTTGTTATGGCCTTGGACTGATATTTTGCTCTTTTCTTCCAAAGTTTAGACAGTCAAAAACCAGAAAACTGGTACCATCCACCTTAAGGAGCAGGAAAGGGTTGACACTCAAGTCGAGATAGATTAGTTTTTACAAAAACAGTGCTTTGCCAACGATTATCTGAAAAAAGCTACTTTATGAACAACTCCGAGAATTACTATGAGCACAATTACAGTCATTTGAAACTTGTTTGGGGAGCGTAATGAACAATACAAGGTAAAGTCAATTTCAGGTCGTTCTTTTACCAGTGCCAAATAGCTGTCCCCTATCCACATTTCATTTCAATGTTTATCTTTTTTCTTCAGTAGTAATTGATCAAATACAAGAGGGTGTATGTTTACCTTTAGTGCTCCACTGAAGAAAAGGAATATCGCTTCTGTTGGCTCCTTGGGGCAAACTTTCTAAAACTTTACATTCATTGTCAAAAGCATTCTTCTTTCTTGGTAGAAAGCATTTCAACAACAACTTGGAGTTCTGACTTTCAGTTTCCTCCTTGGCGATGAGATAAAACTGTATTGCAAACAAAGAAATGAATTAGTAATGGTGATAGACCTTCACGAGGCTACTTCATTTTATAATGGAAAATATCTTTTAGTCTCAGGCGGGGTGGGGGTGAGAGATTAGGGTATTAGCTAAAGTAAGACGTACCACATCAGGATCTTGATAAAATCCATCAGCTTTTCCTAATAGATGCACCTTTCTTAGAGGGCTCTTAACTGATTCGGATTGGCAACATTCTGAGTGCAGTACCGTGTCCAGCATTGTAGAACAACCAGCGATGTCTCTTTTGCGGGAGATGCCGGCTTAAAAGAAAGGGAAACAACCAGACAAAATTGTTCATTCGTGTCGTTACTCCCGCGGCCAAATATACAACACATTCATTCATTGGGTGCACAAGAAAGTGACAAGACTATGAAAAATGTACGCAAACAAAAACTTAAACAACAGCCGCCTGACTGGCTAACACTTCAGCTCCTCCAGACAAATTAGGCATAAATAGATCCCACAATGAACTATCAGTCTAGTGAAACACGTCCTATAATTCCAACCCTCCCCCAGGGGGGAGAGGAACTCCGATATGAAGGAGACGTGGATGCCAGTCGGACACTTAAATCAGACTTGTCTGGGCGTGGCATAAGTGTTTTTGAGCCCTACATTGTAAAAGATACCAATTTAAAACATGGCCGTTTATTTATTTACGAGCAAGTCTTGAGAGCGAAAAGTACTGTCTTTCTTGACTGAATACCATAAGTAAAATCACAATTGGTAGCCTGCACACCTACGCGAGACGACGAGCACCCCAGCCCCCGCCGGGTCAAACCTAGCTTTCACAAAATGGCCGCACAAGAATTTTCTAGTGTATTTTGAGCTGTGGAGTGTTTTCAGGTAGTATTTTATATGGGGAACTTATATGTGTGAGTTACTGTTTGACGCAAAAATCCGGTATCTACTTACACCCCAACTTGGCACCAAATCTCTTTTTGAATGCAGCTCTAAGTTTCCTTCTTACTCCAAGTGTGGAAAAGGTATATAGGATAGGATTGATGGCAGAGTTGACGGGAAGCACAAACACTGCAATCCATACTTTCGCCTCGTGTTTTGGATCGCTAAAATCTCCAGTCAAAGATAAAATTCCAAGAACAATTACTGGCATCCAGCAGAAAAAATCTGTCAAAACGATGAAAAATAACCGTGTAGCTCTTGTGGATTCGGCTTTAATGTGTCTGACAGAGGAAGATTGAATCAAACGCAAAGCAGTCCAGAACATTAGAACATAAGCTGTCAAAATACACAGAAATGCAATTCCATTTAAGGTGATGAAAAACGCAGTAGCATATTCCCAGCCAGCAGGCTTGCCTTCTGAAAATTGAATCGGCAAGCAAACTGCAGAGCTACCAAAGAAACCAAAGCCTCTTTCCTTATCCTGAAAATAGGAGATCCCTGTGCAAGGAATAAATGAAATAGTGATGCCAATTATCCATATACAAATGCAGATGATACGAGCTGATCTTAAGGAAGGTGGACGCATTCTGAGTGCAAACACGACGCATAGTAGTCTGTCCATTGTGATAGCTAACAGCATGAGAACGGACACTTCACTGGAAAGCATTGAAATTGCGCCCGCGAATCGACAGAGGAGCCCTGTTCTCCACGCCACGTCATGTTTAAAGTATTCTCCTTTCCACTGGACGTCTTTAACAGCAATGATTAATAAGTAGACGCCCATTAAAAAGTCCGAACATGCTAAGTTAGTAAGCATAAAGGATTGAACTTTGTTGTCGTCCCTCGTTTGCACTCTCCAGATTATCACAAGAAAGTTGCCAATGAAGGCTATCAGCCCGAGGATCCAAATACACATGCGCAATGTATTGTTTTTCATTAGATCATCACAGGTTGAGAAGGCTACGTCAGGTGATTGGCATTTCAGGTTTGGAATGGTATTCACGGCGTAGCAGCATAGAATGAATTGGTCGAGTGTCCTAGAAAAAATATAGATCATTGCATGTAAATGATCAACTTTTTACTTAATATAAATCATTTTAAGAAACAATTCTAGTAGCGATTATCTGTGAGGTGCTACCTTGTAAAACGTATTGTACCTGGTACAAAGCTAGCCTTTCGAGTGGTTCCTAATGTAATATTACTGGCACGATTGACGTTCTAGGGGGTCCGGAGGTATGATCCCCCTCAGAAATGGCATTTCCTTCATTCTGAGCTTCCTGAGATGGTAACAGCATTACGCATGGATAAGATAACAATACATACTTCATTAAAGCTTTAGTCTTGTGAGTTACTTTTCACCCAGTTAGGATAACAGCAAGAAAGAGGCTCGTATAAACAGAGGCTTGTATGATTTGTCCAATTAATTTTTACACATCTTTTTATATAATTTAAAATATTGGAACCCTTGAAATAGCATGTGATGCCTTCTAAAATTAATTTTCTTTTCTTTTTCTTCAAAAGCGAAGATCTTATACCGCAGAATTCGGAAAGGGGGCTTTTCTTCTTGAAATTATAGGAACCCCTGGAACCCTCCGAAACCCTCCCCGTGTACCAGCTAAAATTATAACTCGAATATCGTGTTGTATGTTCATCTAGAAACATACTTTTAGGTAGTAAGACGTGTTTATATTTCCAATACATATGGAGTATCCAGCAGTTACTGCTCAATATATAAAACTGAAATTGTTATAAGAACACGTGAAGTGATTTCAAATTGAAAATGACTAAATTAGTTATAACTAATAGCCAAAATACTGTTTGGAAGATATGTATAGCATCCCAGATTTTCTAGAGTAATATCAGCATGGTAAAATGGCAGCCAATATACAATTAGATATATGACTGATATCTGAGGGGAGCGAGTGCGGCGCAGTGGTGAGAGAGGGGGGAGGGGGGAACCATCTGCCCAAAAACTCTGAGTTGCCCAAAATTATTTGGTGGGGGGGGGGGGGAGCTGAAGCCCCCTTGGCCCCCTGGCCGTTCACCTATGGGCTTTCCTCCCTCCTAAAAAACCAACATTTCTAAATTCCAATTCGATCTGGATAGAGGACCCGCATGAAAACCAGCTGAAGCACATGCATGTGTCTTCCTCTCTAACAACCGTTACTTTTTTATATTAAAGAGAACATACAAGAATTTCAGGCTTGTTAACTCGGCGAAGGCGTCAGGAGCAACATCAGATTCTGGCAATGGGTTTCCATGTAGAAAACTGAAATTAAAAGAATCCAATTATTCCATGAAATTCGTGCTATATCTCTATTGTACTGTATTAGTATATCAGACAGTGCTATATCAAAAATCGGAATGATATTCCTCTAATTATACACAATCAGCCAACTACCGTCACAGCAATATAAAAATTAATCACCATTACCTATTAGGTAATTTTTAATTATTACGGATAAGTAATTAATTATTCAACAAAATCTGTACTGGTTAGTAGGAGTTCTAAAGAAACAATTTGTTGTTATAATTATTCTAAACTAAACGTAACCCGGAGTATACCAAAATGCGATACTTACAGTGTCTGTAGTGAATTAAGCCCTCGGAAGGAATGACGTTGAATTCTTGTTAAACTATTGTTATGAAGATATCTGACCAAAAACAAACACGAGAAAAGATAGTTGTTGACAATACACGATATTGGTATATATTCGAAATTTCGAAAATGTGTACGGTACTCACAGGAATGTTAAATTTCCAAGACCTCGAAATGCATCAACTTCGATTGCTTGAAGTTTGTTAGAACGTAGACTTCTGCTTTTCAAAAAAAAAATATTTTAATTTTTAAACATTTGCAATAAAATGTTGTAAATATTTATTGTAATTTTCTTAACTTAAAGTGCTACTATGGTCTAATTTTTTCACCCTGCTTTTTCAGGGAATCATGCAGTGCTCCATGCAAGATTTAAGTTTAAAACATTGTCAAAATATGCAAATTAGGAGACTGATGACGCCATCAACTCAACCCAATTTTATATCAAGTAAATAAATAGGGCTATTTCGGTCAGTTTTTACAGAGACAACTGAAACTTGGTACACTAATAGTTCTACAGGCGACACACCTACGGTTGTAATTAATTTTACCATACCTGCAGAAATTCTCGCGCGCTCATTGGCTAATGTTCGCCGTCAAAAGAACAAAAGCCTGGGTTCAAAAACAGCTTCAATCGCTCAAACTGTTTACAGTGTTTTACAGTCGTTTACAGGTCATTGTCAAATTTTGGGCAGCTAACGAGGCCCAAAAAGTTAAATTTCCGTGGCAATACACTCGTATCCGGTCCCCTCGAACTTGTTTTCTGTGTTACAGTGATTTTTAGCACGGAAAAATAAAACCAGGCCAAAGAACCCACCTAACATATAAATATGCTTGTGCGATCATGCAGAACTGGAGACACCGAGAAATATCAAAATGGGCTGCCAAAACTGACCAAAATAGCCTTGAACATTTGGGAGGTCTGGGACCAGTATATTGCCATGGTAACATAATTGTTAAGCTCATATTGCATAACTCACCTAGTAGAGTCATGATGAAAAGAACCAAACATTTCTGATGCAAATTGGGTGAGATATTTTTTCATATATTTGATTAAAATTTGGTTGAATCTATGGCCTCATCACTTAGCTAACTTATTATTATTATTATCATTACTATTATTATTATTATT
>OX393563.1:19048577-19053577 GCA_947652115.1 Blastomussa wellsi | reverse complement strand
AGCAGATATACAAGCAGCATGAGAACTACAAGAAGAGATTGTATACGCAAAGAGTTATGGACGTGAAACAGGGAACATTTACACCATTAGTCTTTACAACAACAGGCGGCATGGGAGAAGAGTGCAAGAGATACCATGACAGGCTGGCAGAGCTACTTGCAGCGAAGAAAGGAGAGGACTATGCCACCACCGTTTCGTGGATACGTTCTAAAGTCTCCTTTGCCATCCTTAGGTCAGCTCTACTCTGTCTTAGAGGGTCAAGAACAGTCAAAAGAGCAATCAGAAGTAATGTTCGAGAAGCGGACTTTGAATTAGATAGATGCCTTGCCAAAATATAGGTCCTTTAATTTTTATACATATATTCTGATGGTCTATTGAATACTTTTTATTGTTGTGATTTCTTTTAGCTTTCTTAATCTTGTAACTGATTTGTTGTGAAGTTTTAATTATTACTTTTATTGAGAGTTGGTCATTTTAAATAACTGAATGTAATGATTATGTGATTATTTTGAATGTTTTTTAAAAATTTGATGATTTGTAAATAGGTTTTCTGATGAGATTTTAATAAAATTATTATGGTTTTAAATTATTATTATTATTATTATTATTATTATTATTATTATTATTATTATTATTATTATTATATTGTTATTACTTCGCAAGTGACTACATCAAGTATATCGGAAGAATTCTTACAAAACTTTTAAATCCTTAAGATATTGAAATACTCCACGGCGAATTTCTCGAAGTCGGTTTGCTCCAAGGTCCCTATGAAAAACAACACAATGAAATAGAAAAAGGTGTAAGTAGCGCGAAGACATCCAATACGTACACTGAAGATAGAAGGTTAAGGTTTAAAGGGATCAGAAAGAAATTGAATGTATTGGACGTTTACAGAGTACGAGATTTACATTTTTACATTACAAGTTTACATAGTATTCTTACAGAGTATTAAGATGGGACAATCCTTGCAAGTTTTTTCTGGAAACCTCCTCGAGGAAATTTCCATTGAGTCTCCTGAAAGATTGAAAAGCACCATATCAGTTAAACGGCCTGCACACACGAGTAATTGTGATATTGATAAAGTTGTTATTCAATTAATGTCATAGAATTGCTTATTTTGACTTTCTGTGAAATCTCTCCAAGTCAATGAAGTTTTGTCATTGTTCATGAAATGTAGGCCCTTGGCATTACAGTGTCATTTGACCTTGCTAATCATAGAAAACGGTTGTATTGCAAAATATATACCAAGGATGAAAATCGCATGTAAATAATCACTCAAATCACGGCAAATTAGCAAAGGTTGGGGTCCCTGACATTTAAAGGGTGAGATCTTAAGGCACTTCGAATTTTGAAAAATCATAAAAGATTTGTCTACAAAAAGATTCTCACCAGCAGCATTTTCCGTACAAATCCTTTAAATTTCCAAAATTTGAAACTGTCATAACATTAACAAATTGACGCCATTTTTTTAAGCGAGTGTCCTGTCAAATACAATTTCGTCATCACATTGTCAAAAAAGTGTTGGCGCCATTAAATTCATGATTTTAGTCATTATGTTATTTAATAATAACAGGTAAAAACAATGGTAAAAACTCGCTTTTCAGCGTTAGGGGCCCCCAAACTTGGTCATTTTGTTATTTTTCACATTCTCTTTTCATTTCTGGCATGTACTTTGCATCACGTGCACTACAAGGTCATGTAACACTGTCATACAAAGAACCTATTGATAAGGTGACTGTGTGTTACATAAAAATGTACCTCGAACAAATTTGTATGGAACGTTATACAGATCAGACCAAACAGGCCAAAGGGCATATGCAGTCCATTTAAAGTACTCATCTAAAGAGGAATGACCTTACTTACAAGGTTTTTAAAGCAGTCAGTTTCTTAAACGCCGATTTTTCTATGTCTAGGATAACATTGTTGCTAAGGTCCCTGTGAAGATAAGACATTGATTTATAAAACTGTTTGAAAGGAGTTCGCACTAAAAAGAAGACAAAATGTGAAAACAGTAGCCACTCTGGTCACTTAACTTACAAGTATTCCATAAGCTGGAGGTTTGTAAAATCTTTGATCCCAATCCGACTTATTTTATTGTAACCAAACAACCTGACAGACAACAGTAGTATGGCATTTGTCACTGACAAGAAGAACTAGTTTTAAACGGATCTTTTTTTTCTTCAATCTAGGCCAATAAGGTAAATTATTACTCACATAACTGCTGTGGTTTTTGGGAAATGGCGTGGCAAAGACATCAAGGCGTCACTCACAACTTGCACCCTGACGTCACTCCCAGGTAACCTCGAGCACGTACAACCCCGGGGACATCCTTCAAGAAGGTAAAATAGATATTTTTATCTATATCTTAAATCCAGGCAACAAATTTAAGAGCTTGTAAAATGCATGCACCTACCTTCAATACAAGACATTCTTTTTTCTGCAAACATAAATTGGATGAAACGTTGTTTCAAAATTGTCTCTTACTAAGACCATAGTAATAAGGATGCTCTGAAGCTATTGAAAATAAATATTTTAAAAGTGCCAGGAACGAAAAGTGCGACTATCACAACTCTAGTAATTAAATCGTGGAGTCAGAAAAACCAAAAAAGATAAATACATAAACAGCAACTCTCCTAAAATGTCTTCTTGAAGGTGTCACACGAGAAAGTTTTCGTTTAAGCGGCGAGTTTTAACTCGACATTGTTTTGACAGCGTTATGTTACATGTACTGGACGACTGTTAACGCAACATCAAAAATTTGCACAACGATGTTGCAGGTTTTTCAAAGCAGTTCAAAAACTAAAAGATGTTGCCACAACAAAATTCTGCGTTTAAAATCGACAACTTCCCCAATGTTATACCCGACAGTTATTTTAAATACAACAATACTGACTTAATAGTAGTCATTAAAAAACGACTCGTGATGCTAGTGTGTTATTGATCTTATTATTAAGAGAAGAGAAATATATAAATGGGCACTGTCATATGGATTTTTCTTCTTTGGGATCAATTTTACCAAAATCACTGTCTTGTGCTTGTTATCCTGCACAAAATACTCCTATAGAATTTTCAAGCATGGAGAGCGAACCATAACATTTTTTGGCGCTTTTGTTTTTCTTATAGCTTGAATGCTAGAAAAAATTTCCATCCTCGTCATCCACGACTGCATACATGAGTTAATAGTTTCAATGAAGTACTATTGGGTCAACCTCGTTCCCAGTGTCCTATCCTTCCCGTCCCTGGAACGAGGTTGCCATTGGGTTTCCATTGAAGTTTTAAGCATTTTAAAGTTACGCTACAATAGCGTGACAATGCCCCCTTAAAACATCGTTCAAATCTCACCTGGTTTAGTATAATAATATGCCTTGAATCCTGTTCTGGTGTTAGCTTCATTTGAACTGAATACTATTGTTAACATGTTTGACGATGATTCTATCACTGGCGGAAAGGTGTGGCCGCAGTATTTTCCTACGATGCGTGATCCGTGACTGCCACCGTCACGCACTTCAACATAGTCATTAGCACATGTAGGATGAGGCTCAATTGTGAACGACTGAAACTGGAGACGTATGACGTGATTTTCCTTGGCAGTCACGTGCCAAGTGCATGTTATGTTGTTAGTGTAATATCCCGGATAGAAAGGCGAGACAATCACTCCAGAACTGTTGTTGAGGCTTTGACTGCAAACTGTGCAAATCAAAGGAAAATAAACAGCTTGAGAAATTTGTTTTAGAGTGGCTAAATAACTTAAGTGTTGAAATCACTGCCTGGTCAAGACAGGTCCGAGACTCGTTTTGAGACTTCAACAGCACCCCTTTGTAATCAACTTAATACTCGATGGGAACAAATGAAAAAACATTAAAAATAGTTTAGGCAATATGGCATACACACTGAAAACTTTACCTTTCTGAGAAGTAACTGGTAGAGGCGAGCAATGCTCTTGCGACATGAAAACACCCCCGACGGCAACATAGCCTGGCCTCCCGTTCAGTTCTCCTACAATGCTCAGCTGCAAATAGACGAAAGAAACCAGATTGTATCATTGCATTGTTTGTTATAAGAATGGTTAATGTGTGTGGAAAATGTAATGGAGCGGCTTGCTGAACAAAACACCTGGATCTGGATTGTACGTTAAAATGAGATGTTTTAGTAATTTAGGCCTCGCTATGAACCACTATGGTGGTGTAAGGTATACCCCCAGGTTTGATGGTGTTGATTTTCTATCAAAAATAAAATAGAAAAAAATTCTTGTTTGAAACTCCTGTTAAGCCTTTGAAGTGAATGTGAGGTGTTAAGAAAAGGAAGCTGATAATGAGGAAACCAAGAGAAGAAATTACCATCGCAATAGATAACTTCCACGATGTTATCATTTGAATACAACTACGTACCAGAATTCATTACTTTTTTAAAAAATGTGTTATTGAATTTGTAAAATCCTAGTTCGTTCGAATAATAATTGCTTCGATTACCGCGGGAAAGAGAAAAAGAAATAAGATGATGGTTGTTCTAGTCAAATGACGTCATCACGCAAACTCCCTATTGCTTTCATTGTGAGCAGAATGCTGTGATCACTTATTCACCGTATCTGATTCCATTCGTATATTATTTCCTCAAGCAATATATGTGAATAAATGTCGTATCATTTGAGTACCGCTATTTCGTGTGCTTTTGCCGTAGTTCGTCATTTTAGTGATTACTCACCCGGAAACTAGAAGTCGTGCTGATAAAGGTTTGCCCGTAGTTCCACATGTAACTCGGTGCGCCAGCTGCTTCATCAGTCCAGATTGGTTGCCTTCCAAATCCATAAGGCATCTCTTGGTAAATCCTAAGTGACCTCGAGCCAGGCCCCACGATTTTGTATTTGAACTTCAAACATTTTCCATACGATTCTTTCGACTTGGGAAGCATTGGACTAACGTATACTGCGGTACTCCTGTCAGCGGTTTTGCCTGCCACAACAAGACTAGGTCCTTCAAGAGAAAGTAAATAAAATAAAA
>OX393563.1:19031547-19041547 GCA_947652115.1 Blastomussa wellsi | reverse complement strand
AACCACTGCGCATCCTAAATCTTCTATTTGCGCATAACCACAATTCCTTGCGCCTTTGATCTTACCGCCGGCCAGAATTCTTTGCGTTTCGTAAAAAAGTGATTGCAAGCCCCTATAATGTAATCTTATGCCGATTAGAGAGCTGCCTCGCTCGTTCGCTTCATGCTCACTCGCTGCGGCAGCAACAAGGACGATTTTCACAAGACAGCCACAATATGATGTTTTCATACAAAACTATGTTTCTGTTAAATTTATCCAAATGCAATCCATTCTAATATTTTCTAGGTTTGTCCATATCCATTTCCTTTTCACTTTCTGCGTGGAGCCCCTATTTAAAGCCCCCATTTAAAGTTCGTGTCCAGTTTTAACGCAGTTTGGAGGTTTATTTTCATTAATTTCTTGAATTCGTTACACTTCTGTGATGACATACATGAAGCTTTTCAGTCCGCCATTACAGGGCTTCTCAATTCGGAAGTGATCGATGAGCTAAAAGGTCGGTTTGGAATACCGTCCGTCTACTCTGTATTGCTATTTTACAAGGAAGTGTGGTCTTAATGAAGAAAAAGATAAGTTTGTCGTCGTGGATTTTTCAGTATAATTACGGATAGTACACGTTTCTTTGTGTGAGACTCAGTGACTCACACAAACATTGCAGACGAAGATTGCGCTGCACGGACTGGAAATCATCTTTAATTTTCAATTGATAGTTAAAATTTGCAAGGTTTTGTAAAAAAAAACCAGTGCGATTTATAACCTTTTCCATGATATCCACAATAACGCTGAGTGCAGTAACTTGGAGCAGTCAGTTTGTACACGAAAAATTCGCCACAGTTTTGGACTTTGACTTTTAACTTCCAACGACAAGGCTTGTAACCAAGGACAAAACAAACGTCTCGAGTAACCACGCCTTCTTCAACCGAAGGATGATCTCCATCCATCCATCCGGGATATCTGGCTCCACAGCGTCGGTGCGGAACTTTCTCCTCGGGGATCTGAGTTCCAGCTGCGCCTGTGATCCTGTACCAGCGGTTTAAGTCAAGCGTATCATCGCACTTGTTCGCTGTTGCTGAGTAATTTACCAGTCTATCGGCAGTGTTTAGAATGGAATAGTTGTAACATTTCACTGAGGCTATAAAACCAAAAAAGGATAACAGTAAACATTTGCATTGTAAGAAGCTTCGTTGCAAAAGTGTGGCCTGTGGAGGATAGAAGCTGAAGGTTATAACAGGCTTCGGTAGGTTGCAATGGCATGGGGCCACAATATGTACCTTTCAAGTACCAAAAAATGCCAAACACAGCAAAACCCAGGGGCCCATACTCGTACTCAATTTTCTTGGACAAGTCCGTCCACGGGGGTAAAGGTACAGCGAGGTTATTCCCATGTTAAGCAACAACCTGTGGAACGAGGCCAGACCACAACACCGGGAACCTTGTTGCCTACTCTTTGCGAGAATTGCACGGGTTCTTTAACGTCCGCAGGAGATGGGACCTACGGTTTCTTACCCGAGAAGACTAGAACGTCTAACCATTTGCAGATGTCATTGTAAAGGCAGCACATTCTCCTCAGTTATTTTAAGACCCTGAGTGTTGGTCCGGTCTGGGGCTCGAACCCGAGACCTTCTGCAGAGCAGCCTGGCGCTCTACCAACTAAGCTAACTGTCGAACTGAGCTAAGCAGGCTATGATGGGCTCTTGCAAAAGCTCCGTAACCAACGACAAAAACAGTATCCGACGACTTTTACGAATAGACAGCTTCTAATGAAAGACAATGAAAGGACACCCCTAAAGAAAAACTCCATTTTTCCAGGTTAGGCATGAGGCCAATCCTCTTATCTTGTAAACTACGTGACGCAAGCAATATTATGATTACGAAAACTAGAAACAATGGCTTCTAATGGTTACTCACGTGCGGTTTTATTACAGATTTCGTTAGAAAACGAAATGTCATCTAGCTCTATAGTTGGATGACTTCGTTGTTTTAATCCCTCAAAAACGATCTGCAAATAAATGAATATTGCAAATAAGCACTCAACTAAATTCCGCTTTTAAGACGGCTTGGTGAGGTCGTCAGGTCTTTCAAAACGCTCAACCACGCGTAAAGAACAACAAAAATAGCAATCGGATATAGTAATATAAATATAAACATAAAATCACTTTCGGTTACCAAAACTAAAAGGGCAATAACAGTACTGTTCGCATTTTTTGTAAAAAAAACTGCTACCGGTGACGAACAATTTTAAGCGGTCTAATCGAGGAGTTAGTACATACCTGAAACTGCTTAGCAATATTTTTCAGCGGAATTTGAATGAAAGTCCAGTTTGGAGTTTCCTCGTCGACAGACCAGATCAGCGACGAAGAATTGGAATCAGTGCTCTTAATTACCAGCTGCAGTGATCTCGTGAAATACTTTCCTTCACTTCTAAACCAAAATCGAATGCACTTAGCCTCCGCGGCTTGAATGAGTGGACTTTTAAACTTTCTTCTCTTTTCTTTACCGCTATGAAGGTATAGGTATTTGTCTGTATATGAACACAAAACAATTGTATTCTGAGTCAGAAATTTCCAAAGGGTAGAAAGACTTTATTAATTTACAATATAATAGGAAAGCGTTCTTGCAAGAGGTTCTTGCCATGAAAATGGTCAAAACATGTTGACTCTTTGAAACCATTATTGTAACGTGAACTGATTAACACTGGCAGTACTGATGGATCAAATTTAAAGTAACCCTAAAAATGGACAATCCTGTACCTAAAATTTTTACTCCAATTTTGAGGTTAAAACAACTCCCTGAAAATTACGAGTAAAAGTAGAGCTGAAACCAGGATAAGACATTTAAAAATAGTAAAACGTTCTCTGGTTAAAAGATTAAAAACATAAGCTTTCGGCTGTCAGTCTATAGCCTTTGACGAATGAAATTGTAAGCGCGAAAAAATTGAGCACAAAAGGAGCGTGAAAAGAGCTAAAAGGCAAAAAATGTAAATGAGGTCTAATTACAGCAAAATGGAACATTGCCTGGGCAACGCTTTTGTCCGCGCCGGTAGTTGCCCTTGTCAATTACACACGCATTATCAAAGTCAATAAAATGGTCATTTTGCCACGCATGGTTGGCAACGTTCGAGCATTTTGTGCAGTTTTTTAGGTTGCGTTGATGTTCCCTGAAAATTGCTGTGCATAATTGAACCGCTCTCACTAACCTTTATGAATCCTCCAATCAGGATCTCCACTCCAGCTGCATATATTGTCACTAAAATCACAATCAGGACTCGCTAGAAAAATAATTAATGGAGTTAATTGTCAATAGGAACGTAAATAAATTAATGCAAAAGAGAAGTAATGTCAACTTTCACTTAACTGACACATCGGCGTAAGACGATCTAAGAGATGGCGGACAACTAATGCTGCTACCTTCGCGTCATTTTTCAGTCATTTTCCTGTATTTAAACTCTCTGTAAGCCGGACAGTTGGTAACGATTCTGACGTTAACCTTCTTACAAAGAATTCAGTGAATATACATGTAACAGTATTCTTTAGTCTTGGCACCGAAGTCGCAAGCTTACACGTGAATGAATCTTGCTGATTTTCTTTGTGCACGTGTCGTATCGTTAAATTGGAATTGACTGCATAAAATTATATTACAAAAATAACAAAATCATCCAACCTTGGCTTAATATCGAGGTGCAATTCTCATTTAAAACAGCGACGTCGTCCAATGCAATATCTCCCTCAAGGCCATTGCCAACTTGAGCCTCAATCACAAACTATCATTCCAAAAAATACAACATTGACTGGCGCCAACTGGTTTTGTTTTTCATGTCAGTTTAGACTTATTTTGATAGCATTATCAATATTGATAGCATTATTAATATTGCAAACCCAAAAATATACACAAGCCTGAAATTTTAGACCCAAAGAAATACCTGGCATCAAAATTTCCAACCCAAAGAAATACAAAAAAGTTCGAATGAATATTTTTCGGATCCACTGATCGCAACGAAAACCCGAAATGTTCGCGTATTATTTTAAGACCCCAAAAAATAGGTGACAGATCTCTTGACCCAAAAAAATACGTCGGAGCCCCCCGTCATGTATACTTCGAGTACCCCCCCCCCCCCTGGGATTATCGTAGTGAACAACCACACGAAAGATTTACAGTTTAAATAAGCTCTCGATTCTTTGGTTTAGATATGGACTGCGCCTGTATCACCAAATTGTGATTATCAATTAAATCACGCTTTAATTCAACGTTAGTTCTTGCCTTGTACGGCCTGTCTTCCTGAATGGCAGTCTGTGCAAAGTTCCATTTATCTCCATAGTCTTTCCTCCCTTGATACCAAATTCGTCTTTCAGACTGGCTTGTTTTGAGGATGATGTTCAACTCTCCGATATGTCTCCCATACATGTGGTACCAAAATTGCAGGCACGCGGGCTCGTCTGGTGCCAACCAATCACTGACGAGTCGAGCACGGTCGCCAGGAGAACGCTGTGAAGCTTCGATGAAAACGTATACACCTATAACAATGGAAAAAATGTTTTCTGTTGGTCTATCTGTACCTTTTATTTCAAAATTGGCATTGTTATTACAAATGTTTTCATTTCTGGTATTCTTATCAATTCAACGCTTTGTTTGGGAATATTAAAGGCGGTCAGGTGACAAATTGTCCTGCAAATACCTTTGTCTGTGAAAGTGGTGTGATCAAAAGAGGGACCGCTGTTTTCAGACGGAGTTTTTCCAGAGCCAACGCTCCACTGAAACTCTGTACAGTTATCACTAGTTAGACCACACAGACCATTTTCAAAGTCACAGTAACCTGAAGAAAACAACAAGACAGTAACGCAGCTTTAAGGTTAAAAACATCAATAATTTCAAATTAAAAAAATTATTGAACATACCAAGCCCACTAAAATAATTCTTGTCATACTAAAAATAATGTGAAAGAGCCTTTTGCTTTATTCCTTAACTCTGCTAAATATCTTCTTTACTTTTAGCTTTTTCACAATAAAGACAAGTTCTTCATATTTTATGCTAACTTTGTTTAGAAGATTTCAAGCTAACTTGATTTTAACCTTAGTAACTTGTCGGCTTTCCCTATTCTGTGTCTAACACAGCACGCCTCATCATTCTAGCATACCTCTAAATGATCCGCATTTTAACGTGCTATGCACTTTATTCTTGCAGGCGAGATTGTTTAGGGGACAATCTGCTGAACCTGAAACACATATTAGAAGATATGTATTATTTAGCTCTGACGATTATATGATTATGCAGTGAAACTGGAAGTAATACAGAAAGACTAGCTAAAGATTATAATGTGAGGTTTAACAAATGGGAAAAAATAGGTTTTGCGTCAATGAAAGAAGTCCGGCAAAAAAGCTTGTCATGTAGACAGAACGATACATTGAGTATATAAAAAGGCCTAACATGTGGCCTTGTAAAATCATAAAACAAATGTACACGGTACGAAATAAATTCCACAAAATGAAGTGAGTATGTCAGAATAGCAAATTGGCCATGTTTGAGTTCCCTGGGACGAGATCTCAAGACAATCTGAATTTTTGAAACATTCTAAAGATTTGTCTCAGAAAAGTCGCTGATGAGGAAGGTCTTGCTCAATAGTAGCATTTTCCATATAAAATTAATCCTTTAAATTTCCCCAAAATCCAAACTGTCATAAAAACCAATTCTTCAACGCCAAAGGCCTCAAACTCGGTTATTTTGTTATTTTTTACATGCTCTTTATCTTGCTGGTATCTATTTTGCACCACAACCATTTTGTTGATTGACAAAGTCATGTAACAATGTCACGGAAAGAGTGAGCCCATTGCAAAAATTGTTTGGAGAAAATTGCAGTATGCCGTATTGCACCAGTAAGATCATAGATTGTGTTCTGTTCTAGTGATTCTGTATTGCGTAATATTGATGTTTCCTCATACTTAACTACAATCAATTATTTAAGGATCCATCGAGAGACAAATTGTAATTACCTTTAATTGCCTAATTAATACTAGAATGCCATGATAACTCAGCTCACCGCAAACTGGGGGAAAATGTGTGTGGTCTGGGCACAAGTTTTCACTCAGACTGCAGGTAGAGGACCATGGAATACATGACCCGTCAGCACACTGAAACTCCGAACACGGGTTGTCTGAAATATTAAATTAAATCCTTTTAATTTGATCTGACAAAGTTGAATGTAGGACTTTTTTATTTCACGGTCCTTCTTGTATTTTTATGATGTTTAGTTGTCGATTCTGAAGTAAGGGGTATTAAGTAATGTTAGTAATCGATCAACGAAAAGGACAGCTGATGAAGTTATCCTAGCTTCATTTTATAATTGCTTTTTTTCAAGAACAGTACAAATAAATTCTTGTTTTTAACTCGAATGCTAAGCAACATTTTTAACCAAACTTTTTGAAAATGCATGTGGCTTAGTAAATGAAACGTCACTTATATCCGATTCACACCAAAGCTTAAAGACGTTTAAAACCTGTTTAATTGAACACGGTTTAAAATTGATTTGTTCATAAAAGTTACCAACCGATGATTGTTGAATTCAAATTTGGCACAATGAAAGAACACATTAGAACTTACTTGAACCCTATGTAAAATTCAGTCTTTCCGTCTTCTGTTGTTTATTTTCATTTTGTCTAACCTGGTTTAACTAAACAAGTTTTGTTGGTGTGAATGGGGTGTTAGTAAAAATGTGTTGTTTTACCAAGTTTATTCTGTTATATTTTTAACCCAACCAACGTTTCATCGTTTCGAATTCCCAATGAAAAGTAACATTATTTTGATTATTATTATTATTACCAACGCTTCGTAGCAGCACCAGGTACGATAATGTTCGAAGGAACCACACGAAACTTTTAAAGTGCATGTTCAGATTTAAAAAAAACATGTTTCGGATGAAACATCATTCATCGTCAGTTGTACAAGAATGACAAAAGTGAGAAAAAAAGTGAGATTCACGGATTTCCGATAGAACACAACTGAGTTTCTACTAATTAACAATCAACTATCACCTCATAGAAATCGAGAGCGAATAATCTTATTGTTTAAGTAAGAATCATAATAAACGAATCATGCGTTGGTGAAAATGTTCTAAATCTTCCTGCGAAACTTCGCTAAAGCGCGCAGACGTCGCCATTTTGAAGACGACCTTCAACCACTGCACTCTAAAGGCTGATAGTGTCTAGTAGCTCAGGCAATCAGATTGCGGCATTTGCATTAGTATACTTGTAGATTTTTACTTATTATAATGTAAGATAGGGGCTCTTGGTCTTTTTCCTTATACTGTCATTATTTGTAGTATATTATATTTTCAACTGATAACACGGTCAAATCTTTCCTTACCACAATTTGTCTCGTCAGAGCCCTCAGGGCAATCTTTAACACCATCACACAACTTGGTCACGTGAACACAACCTCCGCGGTCACACTTGAACTCGTTAGATAAGCATGCGCAATTTCGTTCGTCTGAGTTGTCAAGGCACGCCATGTCTCCATCACATCGCAATGATGATGAAATACATTCTCCATTGTCGCATTCAAATTCGTCACTGCCACATTGATAACCTGATTTTTTTTATAAAAATAGGAAATTTAAAGAAAAAGTCTTTTGGTGTTCCTATATAAAGATATATGCCATTAAGCTAGTTTGCTTTTTTTTGTTTTAGGATTAAAGTCAAATAAGACACAACAAGGAAAACAAGATAAAAGAAGACAAAGTTACCCTAATATTTGTACCGATGCAATTATGGTGTATACATATACACAGGTCAGCAGTCAGTTTGTTGAATGAAATAGTCTGAGGTTAAAAAATTAATATGCAACATAACATCTATGTTATGGCACCTTGGTGCATAATATAATTTACTTGTTTTCTGCCAGAAAATGAAGAAAACACTGGATACACCTCACAATTGCTGGTAGAAATTTTCACTTCGTCAATGCCAATGTCAAATTCTTCAATACTGTTTGTAAAGCCTCTAAAGACAATCTAAGGGCAACAGAAGCAGAATATTAAATTTATTTACTCTTTAACTACAACCCGATGAATATTAATATTGGTGTGAAATTTTTATCGTGTTTAGCTCTTTTATGCGCTCTTAGCAGCTAACAGTCACATGGTACAAAAAACACGCTGTGACAAAGACAAAAATAAGCTTGACTAATGGCTGAAGTCGCTTTGTTTCTGATATCCCAGCCCGTAACTTGCCTTCATTTCAGCGTGGCGGATATTATACCATGGAACATTAAATTACAAAGGGTCCATTGCAATATTTCATGTGAAGTCTTTGGAGGCAGCTTTTGAAACTTTGTCTAGTTTGTTTGTTACCTTCGAATCCTCATTTTTCATCCAAGACATTTGACCCATCGCCCAGGTGTCACCATGATAACCATTCAGATTGTAAAGGAGAACTTCCTCATCATCTTGAGCTGATTTCAAGCTGACGTTGAGACTGGAACTATAAACTTGACTTCGCATTATATAGCGAAATGTAAGACATAAACGGACAGAGTCGCCAGTTGAAATCCAGGGCGTTTCCAGTTTGACGATATATGGAGTGCCACCCATATAAGCAAAGTAGCCTGAAAAAAAAAAACAAAAATGAAAATTAAGCCCGCCAAAACATGTTTTTATGTTATTCTTGTAACAGGTGTTTTCTAATAGAGAAACTCAAGCTCTAATTTAAGTTTCGACTATTTTGGTTAGGACAGCGATAGAAACTTTTAAGTATTGAAATACGTACAAAATACGTAAAAATACGTATGGGAGTGAAAGCCTATTGATATATTGACACCATATTGCAGTGATGGTGATGACGACCCAACAAATATAATAAATCATATTTTGGTTATATTTTGTTGAACGTATTGATAAATATGTAACTATTGTTAATGCAGTTTAACAGTGTAGGCTGTACAGTAGTAGTACGGAATTAAGTTGTACCTTTGTGACTAGACAGTTCGTTTTGACTGGAAAACTTCCACTTTCCTTCAATTTTGTGTTTCTCATCACCAGTATTCCATTTGGGACAAAGTCCCAAAGGACTGTCAAAACTGCACTCTTCAACAACAGACTCTGAAAAGTTAGATAAACGTACTGTTGAAATGACTGCAATTAAAATGAAGGATAGCTAAGACCAAAGCTAAACGAGGTATGTTATTTGCCTTAAATTTGATCTCATTTTCGTGTTCAATATAGCTTTGTTCGTTTATGAATATTTAATTTCGTTTATTGACATTTGATTATTGATTATTTAATTAGCCGCGTGATTGACAGTCGATGGCGTAATCGCTAAGTAAGTTGATCTTTTAGTTAGAATGACACGCCTAAATAACACGAGATCAGAGACAAAGGTCACAAAGAGTTTTGTACCTTACGTTGAACATCGCTAACCTGTAGTTGATCGATCTGCTGACCGTTTCGCTGACCTGTTACCGAAATAAGTTTGACTGGATATCGCCACAGAAGTAAGTAATGTGTTTTTGTAATCGGTTGAATTTTGAGCATTATAATTTCCCATGTAATTTCATGAATCGTTCGCTAAAAGGTATCTCAATAATTATGTGTTTTCCTTATAGATCGAATAAACAATATAAAGATTATACGATTCCGTATCCAGTCATTCATCCGAGAGCCATTTTTCCCCGGACCAAGCTTTATTATTATTATTATTGTTATTATTATTATTATTATTATTATTATTATTATTATTATTATTATTATCTTTTATGATAGGAAAGTTTAACTTGATATACGTAAATCTTGTAAAAATGGTTTCAATTACTGCAATGATAAATAGTGTTAGTAGTAGTAGTAATGGTAATAATTAGTAAACTTTTTTTTAACTTTTATATTTTATATTTTTTCTACCCGTATTTATCCTTGTAAATTATTATAATAAGACTTTCCTCGTTATCTCGCTTTTGGCACTGTAGTCTTTTTAAATTTTTCTGATTGATTTTTATAAAATTTAGTGTAAATAGTTTTTTTGAA
>OX393563.1:18989047-19021547 GCA_947652115.1 Blastomussa wellsi | reverse complement strand
TTCATCATTTTCAAATTCGTATAACTTAAGTCTTATGAGTCTTTTATATATTCCTAAAATAACTGTACATGTGAAAGTCTCGTTGCATGTGATTAACGAAAAACGGTACGGTGTAGATAATGTAGATAAAGAGCATTTCGTAAATTGGAAATAAACTCAAATGTGAAATTAGGAAACATTTAAGTTGTGTTCCTTTAAAAACCCTTTCAAACTTCAAGTTGTTCTACCATGATTGTAAAAAATTATAACCATCAAATGAAATTAGCTTAAAACCGAACGATCTCACAATAATTTTGCGCTGTAAGTGTTTAAGGAAAACCTCCGGAATGTGTGCCAATGTGTGACAGATCTTCCATTCGATCTAACAACTTTTTCCATTTGATGCATTTATAGACGAATTGAACTTACTAAATTGAAAGTTATGCAAGTGCTGAAGAGTCCATCGACTGCAAGCGATGCGTTAACTTGTGAATCAGAATGGTTGACTGGTTTGTGAAGAGCCACGTTCATTGCTTTGACTGAAAGTGGAACAGCAATAATAAGAAGACACCAAAAACGCAGGGAAGGCACACTGTCAAAATCGTCGATAATAATTGACATAAGAGATTTTGCCTCCACTACTCAACCGGTACACACAAGACAACAATGCTCATATATGGGCGCGTGGGCCAGCCAAGCCACCGTGCCGTTTATTTAACATATATGCAGATATGTACAAATATCAAATATTATCTATAAACGAAAGAACAGAAGCACCAAAGCTGGACACGAAAACCCCAAAAAAAACCAGCAGGTGGAAAAAACACAGGGAACGTGTACCCCCGACCAAGGCAGTGGTGCAACCCCTGTGGTTTTAGGGTATGCTAGTGCCTAAACTATAAACACCAATAAACCCACTAATAAACTTAAGAGAGAAAAGCAACCTAACACGGTGAAGGCCGACCGTAGAATGCATCACCTTCCTAACGACCACGAATTTCAAACTCAAATCCCATAACTCACTGCGCACTAACACCCTCCCCAGACCTCTGATACGTGACGGCAAAATAGTAATTTATGATAATACGGTGCAATCACAAATTACATTATTCAATAGTGGAAGTAGTAAAAAGTGCACCTGATGGTGGCCCACAAACTACGCCAGAGTCCTCCAGGTGGGCACAATCCTTCACTCCTAGATCGGCTCTTTCACAAAACAACAGTGAGCTCTCGTTTCCAACGCATTTCACATTATCCATCCATATAGGACCCGGGCCACTCCCAAACGATTCACCCTTAGTGGCAGAGGTAGCCTGGGGTAGACCAAGCATATTGCAGACAACATTTGCATCGTCAATGCTCCAGTAATCATCACACACTGTTCCCCAGACTCCGTTTACGGACACTTCAACTCTGCCTTCACTCGATGTTGTGCCATCCGTTAATCGAACTTCAAAAGCTGAAAAAGAATTGTCCAATTATCTAAGAGAATTCTTCAGTGAGAGTTGCTTGAGGGGAAAAAGATGTTCAATGTTCTATAGTGCTTTCAAATGATATACATTGTTGGACCTCGATAAAAGGAAGAAAGGAGTGCGTAACATTTGGTCGTTCAAAAGAATCGTCTGTGTGTTTTCAACGTTGCCAGGGATGATTTATTTTCAGTTAAAATTGGCAAATAACAGTCCCACCATATATATTCTACATATTAACTACTTATTAACCGATGGTGCATGAGGTCTTAACGGGAAAATGTCGCCATCTCTCGGTCAATATGGCAAGGCCTCATTTTTAAGTTGGGATTTTTGCGCAAAGACCTCACCCTCGTTAATAAGTTGTTAATAATATTCTCACAAGTAATATTTCCGCAGATAACTCCAGCGTCTTGATAGTGATCACACTGACTCGAGGCCCCCAGCCCCAGATAATCACAGTCGAGAATTGATGTTTCGTTTCCAATACATATAACTTCGTCCAACCAAATCGTTCCACTCCCAGGGCCAAAGCCAGAGTCCCCTGGGGCCGCGCTCGCTCGTGGAAGACCCAACATGTGGCAGATGACTGTCGCACTTTTTAAATTCCAGCGATCGTCACAAATAGTTCCCCACATCCCATTCACTGCGATTTCTACTCTTCCTTGCGTGGATGAATTTCCTCCTGCTAGGCGAACCTCAACTGAAATGCAAAACATATGATATTGAGAACTGTCAACTAAACTGCCTCAATAAGCCATTTCCGAGCTGCTTTCTACCTGTGTTAAAAAACGAGTCTTGGTGCACAGCCTTTCCTATGGAATCGAATTTGATTTTTAAGACAAAAGACGTGCGACTAAAACTCATTTCTTTTCGAAAGGCTTCGCCTTCAAACAGAGGAAAATTTCATCTCGGAAAGGCTTATTTCAGGTTTCTCAGTTTCTACGTATCATAGTTCCTAGTGTTTTCGGTAGGCAAGAAATTAAACTTTGTTGCTGTGTTGTCGGGGCACCCCGAATCGATCAAAGACCCGTAATAGGTAGTAACTCCACTTACAGAGACAATTCAAATCGATATTCAGAGATTACAAAACATGCATGGCTTTCTCTTTTCTATCTTCATTTGATATAAGTTAGCACCACGTGAGTGTGAACATGTCATCCAGGACTTACTTTTGGCGCAGTAAGTCAACCTTCCGGACCAGACTCCTGAATCAAGGCACGTTCTTTTATAAGAACCAATAAGTCGGTATCCATGGGCGCATGTCATGTTACAGTGACTTCCAAATGAGTTTCCAGCAGAGCATGTGATAGTTCCATTTTGTAAACTTGGAATTATTGAGCAAGAAGTAACTGTAAAGCCAAAATTAACTTTCTCATGATTTATACTTTTAAAGTGACCATGCTGTCAAGAAGAGCTTAGCGGCATGACGTGATAAAATAAACGATACGGAGTTAATACCTGCAAGGAATTGCCAGGGAATCGTTGTAATTGTATTCAACATAGAAAAAATAACTTGATCTTTACGTTATATCAGTAGTATCAAACACGAGAGACAGTGTTTCACAACATTTCCAAACAACGAGCACACAGTTGAAAATACGATGAAAGGCGGAGTATTTTTGACGAGCTTCGAGGTGTTTGATATATCTTCTCAATCGAAACTAAAACTACGAAGAAATAAAATCGTAAACATCTATATTAATTAAGATCACATCTCCATTTGATTTCCTTTGTGATGAATTATTAAAATTTCAGGTAGAATGATAAATATGTTTTTTGTTAGACGAAAAGTGCTTATCAGACAATGGAGCCTCGATCCTTCATTTATCAAAACAATAACAAACGCGCGCAATGCATAGTGGTCCGTTATGGGTCTTTAATTCACTCGAAGATCAGAAAATGGCCACGCGTCTTCTGTTGAATACAACTACCATGATGCACTGCGGGCATGTTGCATAGAAAGAATAGGCAACTTTCGCTAAATTGAAATTCAGCTTGATAGCGAGGCCTTTGTTTGTGTCCTCTAGGCCTCGCTACCAAGCAAAATTTTAATAAAGCGGAAGTGGCTTATTGGGCATTGTGTTAGTGAAGACGAACGTAACAAAAGAGAAGCCGGCATTGGATCCTAATAAATTTGCTTTTAGGACCTGCTTATATGAGCCTGACTGGCTCAGTTTGCCGAGATCTCAGCATGTCTGTTAAAAAAAAACGCAACAAAAATAAATCAAGTTCGCAATTGCATGACAACTCAGCCAGCCCGGTTAGCCGAGATCCCGGCTAACCGGGCTGAAAATTTTCCATGCAATCGCGTTAAACGGGCCAGCATCTAATTTCTCTTCCAAGCACGATTCTGACCAAAAAAATCAATGTTCCTCCTTCCAAATAGGATGTAGAGGTAAAGTAACCCATACAAGTGATACAACAGCATAAGTGCAAAATTTTAACCATCAAATTTCCGGAAAAGGTGATCAAGATCATTCGTGCTAAAACCAGGCTGAAAGTTATCTCGACAAACAGAACCAACCTGGCTCATGTAATCTGCCCTTACTCTTCCTTTTTCATATCTCAGAGTGCAAGAGTGATCTCTATCGATGAGGTTCGCTTATCTTTCGATTTACTTATTGAAGTGTTAAATCTGTTAACGCATTGATCAGATGACATACCATTACACACATCAGACACGGAAACGTCATCCAACGAAATATCTCCCTGGCTACCAGCTCCCACCTTGCCCTCAAACGTTAGCTGAAAAAACAAATAGGCGCGCTCGACAAACAGCAAAAAGCAATAACAGTAATTCCGTGCGAATAGAGCTCTGATATAAATTATATCTAGTACTTGAAAGTTTTGTAACTGTTGTCACTTTTGTCTCCAAATGTGATTGTAAGATTCAATAATTTCAAACTGAATAAGGCTTCCTGTTCTTGCAGCTCCACCGCAAAAAACTCCAGTGGGCATAGCGCTGTCCTTTCTGTTTGTTTTGCATTTTGGAAGACTGTTGACATGAAAAAGCTAATGCATGATAGCAGATAGCTTGAACTGATGCGAACGAATTTGTCTATACCTTGCTACTGTTTAATCCATTTACTAAAACTTGTGCTTTTATCCAGTCGGCTCCCTGCTCCCCACTTATTTCAAGGACAACAATGCTGTCAATGAACAACCGAAGCTGCTCTATGGCTGGTCCGTTCATGAGATAAAAGAACGACAGACAAAAGGTGCCAGAAAATAGTGTAGAGACCAGCTCAGCACGGTCGCCATGTTTCCTGGGATAGTCGGCTTCAGTGTATATGTATTTCCCTGTTCAAAGCAATATTTAAAAGTCATTCAGCTATAAAGGTATTATACACAACATCAGCAGATGCCGATTTTGCTGCCAAAAGCATTGCTACTCCAAATGACTTCTGGTTATTAGCATACGGTACAATGCCAAAACCCAAAGTGTTATTTGACTTTTTTATAGCAGTGTACACCTGAATGGCTACCACTGATAGCAACTATAAGTTGGTCTACTGATTTCGAATTATACCGACACATAGGAAAGCACTTACGGTAAGGGCTACAAACCATTCATAATTTGGTAACGCAGTGAAAATCAATGTTTTACATTTAAAAGAATGCAGTGGTCTAAAATTAGTTCCGCAATCTATCTTGATAGTAAAATTGATTGGAAAAAGTGGTACTGCGATGAAAAAATGAGAGTAGAAAATGACATCATCGACTCACTAGTTTATATTTGCAATGTGTGAACCCAGCTGAGTAGTATGCAGCACGAGCTTTTAGAAGCAAGTTGCTGCTTTACATACGAAATTTGCTGGTTCACTGAGTCGATGACGTCATTTTCTCTCTAGATCCAGCTCTCTCAATGCAACTTGACTGAAGCCGAATCTGGTAACGGCCGACAAGAAAATCGTCGTTCAAATAAGCGGATTTATTTTGAAAATTGAGGCACAATAATTGGAATGCTGCATTCTTGCCAAAAATAAAATCGAAATCGAAAGAGAACAAGAACATTTTTTAATCGCAGTAGCACTTTAAATTAAAGAAACACTGTTGATCCGGGACTTAAAACCCACACTCAATGAAAATGGTGGCAGTGAGAAACTGTCTTTATTGATTCCAACTAGTTGTCGTACTTTTTTGCTGATAATGTATCTGCCCCGCTTAATTTTTAAGTTTTAAAATTCGTTATCAATTTTTTTAACCGTCACTTCTGAATATGTATGTTGTAGATGTAAATTGGTTTAAGTTTTAAACCATGCGTAGCCTATTTGTATTGCCACGGCTGTTTGTATTTTGCCTCCACTACTCAACCGGTACACAGAAAACACCACAATTGTCAGATATGGGCGCGTGTGCCAGCCAAGCCACAGTGCCATTTATTTGACATATAAGCGGATATACACAAAGCATCAGGCGTAAATTAAAGCACCAAAGCCGGACACGAAAACCCCAAAAAACCAGCGAGTGGAAAAAAACATGGGGAACGTGTACCCTCGACCAATGCAGTGGTGCAACCCTTGGGGTTTTAGGGTATGGAAAAAACTAAACTATAAACATCCATATGCAAGCTAATAACATTAAAGCGTAGCTAACCTAATAGAAATAAATGAAAACGAAACTGGACTTGACACTGTGAAGGCTGACCGTAGAATGTCTCACCTTTCTAACGGCCGCCTATTACAAACTGAAATCCCATGACTCACTGCGCGCTAACACCCTCCCCAGACCTCTGATACGTGCCGGCAAAATAGTAATTTATGATAGTACGGTGTAATCACAAATTACATTTTCTATTCCTTCTGAAAGCAAGGGTTACCTTCGGACGGTCTATTGATTTGGAGCACTTGTGAGGACCAAGCTCAAAATGTTATTTCCACTGCCAAACCTTGTTTCAAAGCAAAAAAGTTTTGAGAGTTTAGTCAAGACAAAATATTCCGTGTCGGCCGTTGACGTTAGTTTTATCACGTCTGTGATAAGGAGAGATGGCATCCTAATCAATAAGATCGTAAGGGCGCTTTTTGGAAGTGAATCAATCTGAAAACGTGCGTTTAAACATGGCTTTGGATTTTAACGTTTTATCGTGAAGTCAGCTATACCTTGGCCTGTAGTGTGATCGCCATGACTTGGACCAGTGTCAGCGGAAGGTGTCTGCCCGGACTGCACCGTCCAATCAAAATCGTCCGTTGAAGACTGCTGCCAACCGCATAAGCCAGAGTCAAACGTGCATGCAATACCTTGTAAAGAAATGTCAGGCGACAGGAATATAAGAAATCATTTGAACCCTGCTCAGGGCCTTAAAAGAGCGGCTATTGTGAAAGGTTAAGCAAGGGATGCTATTTATTACGAGAAAAATAAACTAAGTTTACCAGGATATCTAAAAAGGTGCTTGTCGACGGTTTTTTTTGCATATTCCTTCATTTAGATAAAAAGCAATACCGGCATAACTTATAAATTGCTCTATTACAGGATTAAACAGCCGTATCGATCCTTTTGTGAATTTCAATCGTGCGTAGAAAGTAAAAAAGATAATACTAATGTTAGTCAAAAATTAAAAATCCAACTTGACTAGCTTTTTAAGCTTTGCTGAAGTACCATGAATATATAAATTTTATAACTGCTAATTGCTTCGCGAGAAGCGTGAAACAAATGTGTTTGAACTATCCCGACTCCATGACTCTTTCTATCTCACTTTTATGTCCATATATTTCCGCCATTGCATATGCCTGGTGCTTGATGCTTGTACCTGAATTTTCAGACGGTTGGGAGATGAGTGGTTGAGAATTTTTTAAAAAAAAAACTCGGATATTTTTTGAGATTAAGTACGTCAAATGCAATACAGCTAACCTTAAAAGCAAAACAAGAGTTTAGTTCTGAACTAAAACATAATCAGTATAACGACTATGTATATTATTTTACTCCACATAATACAAATTGAGGGCGCACTCGAAATTAAAACATGCACGATTTGTTTTCTAGTTTGACGCAAGTCATATATAAGAATTATATCAAAGTTTTACCTCTGTTAAATGCTCGCCACAAGAGAATACACTTGACCAATAATGTTTTATTTCTGCATTAAAATGATATAAGATACATACCTTCCAATGAGCTCGCGTACAGTGCACAAGAAACTTTCCATGAAAAACACAGACAGAGAAAGGTAAAAGAGTACCAATTCATGATTTAAGCCGAGAAAAAATATACTCTCCCTGTGCCACACAGTGAGTCTTGAACCTGAAATACAGTAATATTTATATTATGATTTTTTATTGACGCGGTGGGTGTCGCCAAGAACTCATACTGGATCAATGTGATAAGATTTTACACTTGAAGCTACTAGGTAAGTCAATATGAAAGTTCGAAATCATCCTACGATATTTAAACTAGAGCTAATTATCAATGTCACATAAAATTTTCTCTCGCTATTTTTGCAATCTTTGTCTCCTCATGCTCAGAAGAAATAATAAATTTAAGTAGTTATCTTGTATCTCATTTGCATCTTGCCTTTCGTTTGATTAAAATAAAAACAAAGCAGATTAAATACAGAAGTGGAATAACATTTAGCCACATACATTAAACATTTTCCCACACTTTCTCGCTACTTTAGTATAAGTCATGACTTTTAGGAACACGTTAAGTGTTTTCAAATAGATTCTAGCTAAAAGGTGATTTTAAATACTTTCTAATTACATGAATATGCAAATATTTCACCACTTGAGAACTCAGATCCCTGGCACCTGCATAAGAACCTACTAGAATTACGCCACAAATAATAACTTGTACGCTTCCTTCTTTGCTTAACTCTTGACATGAGCAATTACTAGTTTCACATATTCTGAAGCTAATAATTTTTATTCATAAGCTTTAGTCTTGTGTATTTTACGATGAGGGTTTGTCGCTCTTTCCTTTAAGGCCGAGACAACACCCCTCTGTAACAGACCCAGTGGAATCTTTATTCTCACTGGATTTTCGGGAAAAAAGTCACCGGGTTGGCTAATTTCCAACTGGGTCCGCTCGTTTTCTGTTTTATTTTTCTTATTTCTTATTTTTTGTAAACAAAATACGCTGGGTAACACCACGCAGTCACTGGGTAAAATCAAAATATTCGCTGGGTACTGGGGAGACTAAATGTCCGCTGGGTAGGGGAAAATAGTCCACTGGGTAGGGTTTCAGTGGGTCTGTTACAGAGGGGTGTGAGACACGCTGGGCGACACGTCGCGGGACGGGCGACACTTGTCCCGTGTGAAAATTAAGTTGAACGTCGCAAGGTGATCGGTTCTAAAAGTCTTCTTTCTGAAAATCGCATTCAAACCAGGACTTCATTTGGACGAAGTACGCACGGAGCAACTTGTCGTTTAGAACTGCTGCTATAGGCGTACGAACCGGGGGCGGGAGGAAGGGAGGCTGCAGCGAAAATTGTCAAACATTTTTCGGGCAAAACGCTCAGGATTCGGGCACAGCAGTAGCAAGTTTTGAGCAGTTGTATACCGGTTTAATGCTGACGCATTCGATTATTGTGCATTTTTTCGAGCAGGTAGGTTGCAGCACAGCACCCCCCCCCCCCCCCGCATGTCCGACGAAGGTGCCCGTATCTGTTGCTATGACATGTCGTCTGGTGTGTTTTAATGAAGTCGGAAGTGATCAACCCGGAAGTTTTAAATGCGCTCGCGCACGATGCAAAACATGCCTTTCAATCACCACGTTGACAAAATATCGGGACCCAAGCGATCTATCAAGATCACTGATCATTTCACCTGTACCTCAGCCAATGTCATCTACTGCATAACTTGCACTCTTTGCAAAAAGTTATACATCGGCGAAACAGGGAGACGACTAGGCGACCGATTCCAAGAACACCTTCGGGACGTAGAGAAAGAAGACAAAAATGCGTCTAAACCGGTCGCGAGAAACGTCAATCTCCAAAATCATTCTAAGCAACATATGACAGTCTGCGGCCTTTCCTTCACTAAGGAAGCACGGAAAGCCGCAAAACTCTAGAACAAAAATTTGTTTTTCAAATCGGCACTCTTAATCCTCACGGTATCAACGAACGCTTTTCATTCAACTAATTTATTCCGTTGTTTTCACGTTACCAGGCACCAACCAATAGCGAAGCTCCATCTTTCTGTATTTTAACCACACACGACTCACAATGGCTCTTATTGGAGTCCTCAGCGGTTTGACATACAAACGAGGCTAACGGGTCATTCTGTATTGTGTTGTCCGATGTCTTGACCCTTTCGCCTCGTTCGCATGCTGTCTTTACAAAAGAATATATTATCGAAGAGCTAACGCTCGAAACGTCAGCTCTCGAATCTCTTTACAGTGGCCAATTTACAGTATCAACCCAGTTGATAAGACCAAATTATATTGCAAACAGTAGTTTGGCTGATGGTAATGAAAGTAACGCATCTAACTATGGAGACTAATAAATTCCTTTCAACTGTTTTTTGACATTTTATCAATTAACGAATATGAGTGATGTTCTTAAAACTTGTTTCCGCACATGAACATCCATGATAAATGACAATATTACAAGCACGCTACTGTTTTCTCTTTGAAAACATTTCTGTAACTCTCCAAAATAATCTGAAAGGTGGTTTGACCGGCGACTGGCAAATGCTAAACGGTAATGGCTAATCCATAAAGCCAACGCGACTCACTGGAATGGAAAGAAGAAGCCTGCAAAAATCAGGGCGTCAAAGGGATTAGAACCCGCGACATCCGCGACACCGGAGTGCTGCTCTACCAATTATGAGCTACGAAGCCACACACAGGTCACGGGTTCGAATCCCGTTGAAGCCCTAATTTTTTCAGGCTTCTTCTTTCCATTGCTTAAATTGGAAATTAACTGCGATGACCACTCTTCACTTTCAGATATTTACATTGTCAAAGTAAATGAGAAGAAAATGCAAGGTAACGTTCTTTAGTATAATTTTCGGCTTATTTAACAATTATCCTGCCAAATCGCGCGGAATATCGCCTGATACTTAGCTGACCAGGCCGTAGGCCGAGTTGGCTAAAATCAGGCGATATTCCGCAATTGTCAAGGAAGAAAAGTTGCCGTCATGCGCCGCGGCGCCGGGCGCTTCAGCTGCAGTTGACGGATATTGAGAGCATAATGACCATATACGGGCAGCGTGACAATTTGTTGAATAATAAGACGGTATAGGCGGTGAATATTGCATTTCGAGGCTTGGTTACTGTGCCATTCCACCTTTGCCATCCAGGCAAGTAAACAAGGCCGACAATTTGTGAATGAAATTTTAGTTCATTCGAAAGAAATCGATCCAAGTTCGAATTCAAGACACTGATAATTATGGGAAATGAGTTTCTTCCACCAAGAACGATTAGAATGCTAAAAATGTGTCAGTCACAACAGTTTTACCCGTGAGCGCCACGTTTATAAATGGATGGACGCCATTGAAAACAAAGCGGCTAAACTAGTATACCTAAAAGGTAAAAATGCTGCCAAAGGGGAGGACGAAATAACTGTGCTAGCAGTAACTTTATGAACTGTACTATCTTGTCTGCTTGGAACAATGAAGAGATGCGAGATTCCATTCTTACAACTATGCTAATTCGAAGTCACATTTGAAGCGTAAGGCACATTTACTGTCAAGCTCCCCATCTTATACCACCCGTCTTCCACAAAAATTTGAACGGCCCCCCCAAGTATCAACATTCTGCAAAGGACAGTACAGAAAAAAGCTCTTTAATAAAACTATAAAACAAGCATTTGTTGTCAGCTATTAACATTGTAAGATCAAGTTTTCGCTGTTGATATAACTGATGCCTCTTAACTGTAACAATCAATGTTGTAAAACTACAAACTATGATCATGAGAGACTCAATGAAACGGAAATTTTGGCACATATTACGGGAAAAATTATCTTGTGAAAAAGATAAAATTCCTCTCGAGTGTTTTCACTGGTTATTCAACAAAAGTTCGAAGATTTAGTCGAGTAATTTAATATAGTAACTTGTGATAAAATTTTCATTTTGCATTTGAGCTGACAGAGAGCGTATTGAATTTGCTGGTTTTGCGTGCGAGCAAACATGAATCGAAACTTATTAGACTTTATTGCGTTCGTCACAAATACGAAACGTGAATGAAAGCAATCTCAAAATTGAAAATAAAGACACCAGGAAAAAGCGCTTGCGTAAAGCGTTTCAGGGGATATTTTGACTTCACAACAGACAGTGCGTTGAATTTGCACGTTGTTATGTTTTTCAGGCTTGTGTGCGAGCGGCCGAACGAACTCAAAATTGGTTTTAACCGCTAAAATTTATTACTTCCATTACAAATACAAAACTTGAGTTAAAGCATCATCAAAAATCTAAAATAAAGATACCAGCAAAGGTGAACACTTTCTTCCTTTCGTTAATGACAGCGCAATGATCACATAAATTTGCATGTTGTGTGCGTGAAAGAAATTATCACAAGACAGCTTCTACAGTAAATCGAAACTCGCATCGCCAGAAGCGATTAAACGAGGTTGTAAAAACCCAAGGTTTATGGACAACTTTCGACAGCAGCGTTTTCGTCGTGCTTTCGTGACCTTTGCTCATGCTCTTCTCTGAACCCAAGAATCTCGTCTACATTTATATTTAAAGGGCACTTTTACCCAGCGAATATCTGGATAGTTTTTGTTTCTTTCAGTTTTCAAAAATCCAAAACAAAATAAGTTCAAATCACCGAGTTGTTTTCAAGCATAACACATGTCTGGGATGCCGAGCCCGGAATGCACGTGTTTTGTTCTTTCCCTCCGGCAATCAGCCGATCGATCAAGAACGAAACGTAAAAATTGGACTTGATCAAAGAAAGGTACATTTCATCTGATAAACGTATTTCTTAACTGCAAAAGAAACCAAAATTCAAGCTGAACGACAAATAACCATTGGTTAGAAAGAGCCGACAAAAATAGTCCGATAACGAAGCCGATATTTGCGTAACCTACTTGGTGTAATCGACTGCACACGCTAAGTCATCTTCTCACGCAAAAACCACTGCGCATCCTAAATCTTCCATTTGCGCATAACCACAATTCCTTGCGCCTTTGATCTTACCGCCGACCAGAATTCCTTGCGTTTCGTAAAAAAGTGATTGCAAGCCCCTATAATGTAATCTTATGCCGATTAGAGAGCTGCCTCGCTCTTTCGCTTCATGCTCACTCGCTGCGGCAGCAATAAACAACAAAGAACTAAAATCTCCGCAAGATGCATATTAGACTAGTAGTAATCAAAGATTAGGAGTGCGTTCGATGCCTTTTCCCGAAATTCAAGCTTTCTTTAATGCTGAAATCAACATTTTAAAATATCAGTATGAAGCTCTTATCATAACTGTTGTTGATGAACATGATTTCACCGACTTATTCATACAAATGCAATGTTTGGAGTTTTTTGCATAGCGTGACACGAAAAACAAAGTTGCAGTCAGTGTATATAAAACCGAAGACTGTGGACTGCACTGATTAATTGTCAGCCAAAAACATTATAAAATCGGCAAGTAGTAGCAGTAGCCAAATAATCACAAACATCACGACGAAAATGATAAATATCATTTCTTTGTCGCCCAACAAATGTAAACAACTCAACGCAGCAAACGGAACACATGCAGGCTAAAATGCGAACATAAAATTCACGCTTACAAATGTCTACAAAGACTGTCACGGCACTGATCGGAATCTGCTGTTACATATTCGCACCAGGAGTTGTACAATCTTCGCTACAAGGTTCTTCTTGGATAACAATAAGGCTGATTTGAACAGTACAGCGTCACAACTCTCTGCAACTATGTACGCGGACAGAAGTTGAATCTCCCATGAAAAGCAGCTGAGTTTTACAACGCAATGTGTCGCTTGGGCGAATTGCAGCATCTGTTTCCTAGAAAACACACCAGCAGTAGGCAGGCTTCTGATGTTCTGACAACTAGCTTCAATCGTCTTTGCCAGTGATAGCCCAAGTTAATCAATAGAACTACGAAAAAAGTTCGGAAAAAAAGCGAAACCTGGAATCACACACATGAGATCGAGGCTATTTGTGGTATCCAAACCCTGGCACCCAAACCCTGAAATCGGCTGGCATCGTGATTACTCCCACGAGACATCCCGCGGGACTGACACGATTAGTAGGCGTTCTTCGAACGCAATAACACCAAGTGCGTCTCAAATCTTTTCACTTCAAAAGCGTAAAATTCCAAGCTAAAAATTGAAAAATAAAACAAACGATGAAAAGTAAACAAGAAAGATAAAACAGCTAATATATTTCAAAGAAATTTGCCCGATAATTCGGTTTGCAAGACAAACCATATATTAGCTGTTTCATCTGTCTTGTTTAGTTCTCATCGCTTTCGCCGTCAGGATCAGTCTGCCGTTTATAGTTTACTGATCCAGGTCTACAAGTGATCCGGCTCTTTTCATCGGTTTGTTGCAGTGGTCTTGCAGATTTCTATCACAATTGACAACAAGTTGGGGGAGACTGGAACTAAGAGTGACTTGCCACGCTAAAGAATATCATTTTAACCATAAATGTGTCACCTGTTCAACTGAAATGTAACGATGGTTTATTTTCTGCTTTCTGTTCAGCCATCTGCTACTTTTATAGTAATAGCGTGGGCCTCGAGATAGATCTACTTGTGTACTTGATAATCTGGTTGAGTTTAGGACGTCATCAGTCCGGTATTAAGTGCAGTAAGACACTACCTCTCTATTGTTTTCTAGGGCTACGAGCAATGTCTGTTTAAGAACCAATGACTTGACTCGTTCCGAGAGGTATTGGGTCGTGTGGCGCCTGCACAACTATTAATCTACCAACTTTCAATGGTCTCTGTGGGAAAGTGACTGAGATACCTCATTTATATACACTTCATTTAAAAATATATAATTGGGCTGAGCCAGTTGGGTCATCATGTGCCTCTTAATGTGTTCTTAAAAGTTTGTTTTAATTGCTTCCAACATTTCCTAACTAAACGGTGAAAGACAAAACAATAAAACAACTGACTGAAATACCACGATACTTTATTTTCTGCTTCCTGTTCTCGGCTTTCATCTGACACTTTTATAGTGATAACGCGAGCGTTAAACAAACGCCTTATATGCAAGTGTTCGAAGATTGCAGAAGACATTTTTGGGAGCTGGAATGAATGAGGCCGTGTCATACAAGGCTAAATAAAATTAGAATGAAAAATATATAAAACCGTGAACTGGATGCGTTAATTATCCGAGAAATTGTTTTCCCATGATACGTATTCTCGAAATGCTACGAGATCGTTTTAAATAAATATTTGTCGTTGTCGTCTATTTTGGATTTTCATCTCTTTCGTGTGAATCTCAATTCGAATCTGTAGTTCCCCTCATTTTCCTCTGACATGTGGCGAATGAATTTTGATGAATATTTTTTTGCCATTCAGTCCTGAGGTTGCAAAAAATGTTTCATTCTATTCAAATTTCAAATACACAGTTAAAGGTGGATGGAGAAGCAAATTTACTTGCTTGAAATTATTGAACGACAACCGTAACTTTTCCAGTGAAGCAAGATAATAGTAAAGTTGGCTTAGCCTCATTAGACATTGAAAATAAGATTTTAACTGATGTTTACGCCTTTTAAGGTACTGTCTTCTCCCTTCGTCTACCTTATTATAGGAATACAACGAAGCATGTTAACAACGCGAACAAAATTTACGCGTTATAAAATTAACGCGAATTTTCGAAAAGTTATGTTTACATACGTTTAATTAACGCGAATTTCCGTGTATTTCCAGCAAGGTAGCCATACAAACTAGGGCATGAAATGGGATGACAAAAATGCGATAGATATTTTGCGCAAGAAAGTTGAAGAAGTGACTTATCCCCTCGGAGAAGACGATCGGTATACTGACGAATCGAAGGACATTTTGAAGTCAATATTAAATTAAGATGCGTCAACGGACTCTGACGGAAACGTAGATTAATTGTAACTTTGCTGATAAAAAGGTGTCTTAGAATAACGATGCTTTCAATCAACGTCATTTTAATTAACAATGAGGTAAATTAAGATACATAAAATGAACGCGAATTTTTGAAATTCGCGTTAATTACATGCATTGTTAATTTCCTATAATAAGGTATTTGGTACAAAGTAGCTTTGAACATGGATTACTTCCAGATCTGTATTTAGAATACTTGGACCCAGTGCGGGGCCTTTCATTCAGAGCATAATTATAAATTGGAGATGCTTTGTCGAAATTTCGTTCGATTTTACCAGTAACTAGAGAAGAAGAATTATGCACTATATACAATTCACCTTAGTTAATAACACCGATGGGGACACACGTAAAACTGCCATGTCAGTATTTGCATGGATACTTTTCAACATGAAAACCGCACACAAATAAGTACAAAACAACACGAAATCGAACTCTAAGGGATACACTTTTATCAATGATGAATTGTACGTTTACTACAGTAGACAAATTGACGAATATTTGTTCACTTGTCTGCAATGAAGGCATGATAGTTAAAACTTGTGACAAACTTACCCACTTTTATATGCGTGACTGCTTCGATGGAAACTTGTGTTGTTTTGCAGCAGAGCTGTTATTTTCTGCCTTGTGTTGAACTACCTGCGTCAAAAAGTCAATTAACCATTTTAATTAGTATGAACTGTTTTCCTCATGTAAATAGTTAACAATTGTATAAATTACTTGCGTTATAATTTTAAAAACGAAGGCGATTTTATGAATTTAACGAAATTTACTTCACTTGCAGCAAGCATCTAAAAACTGAATAGTAGCATGGTGAATCTCTTGAGTGTATGTGAATACATCAGTCTTTCGAGGCTATGCATATGCTTAAGCTAAGTATATATCGTTATGATAATTTAAAAGCTGTGTAAATTTTTTTACGTAATTACTAGGTATCTTATTCAGAATTTTGGTAAATTGCACATGGCTATGAAACTGTGTATTTTTCGATTTTAAATTTAAATTTGTCTAATTTTATCACTCCTTTTACCACTTTCAAGAGATTTACATTACATTTATCTATATAGTTATTCGCTTGACATCAATAGCTGTCTGTTTTTTATGTCAACGCCTTCAACCAACGTTTGATTGATAGCAGCATAGTTTTCAATAATCATAACATTACATAGGGCAACATGGCTTAACGTGTAGATAACGGGCTGTAAACAGGCCAAGTTATTCCACTGAAATATGAAACTGAGGCCAAGCTCAAACACTTTCGAGATTTCTATCCCAAATCCCTAGTTTTCCCCGATTGCATAAATTACATGAAGTTAACATATGCAAAATGTATATACATGTAGTGAATATTACACACACACCCAAATTGTTAAATATTCACAATTCTACAAGTGGATTTGAAAATTGGAGCTTTATTATGTATATGCTATACATCATCCCACATTGTTGGGACAGAACCTGTATTATTATTGTCGAGTGTAAAAGATATTAAAAGTTGAAAATGTTAACTAAGTGATCTAGCGGGATATCGCTTGAACAAATATGCACTCTCCTTGCTTCTTCACTATTTATGCATATGCTGTCATTAGAGATTAGTTTTACAAGTTTTGACGACGTCATGTCCAAGGAAACATGTGGTTTACTATCACCTAACATTGTGGTCATTTTAATTAGTTTTTAAAAATGGAGAAACTTTATTTTCCAATAAGAAAAGTAGTTTCTCCAAATTAATCACAAATATCTAAAGCATGGTTAGCCTAGTTGTGTGTCCAGAGAAAACAGTCAAAGTACTTGCGACTTCAACATTATTTAGCCCGTGTATGCAATATACGTTTCGAGCGCTTGGTTCCAGGTGCCAATAGCAAACTTACAAATTAATCCCCTTTATTGACCAATCACAATCCGAGAATCATTTGGGGTCTTTGGGCTACATGCACATGCAATTTGACTTGACGAGTTCTGTTACGGTTTGTACTAGTGAAGCCAGGGCTATGAAAGTGCTGCGGAAATTTGGATGGAGTTTGCAAATTTGTTGAGTGCGAACGTAAAAACTTGTCAAGGTCACCGAGCTACGCAATTCGGAATCACATGGCAGCTGCACAAGCAAACGAAGGCAGTTAAAACTATTGGAATACTTTGTGAATATGTGAAGTCCGTAGAATAAAGGCTTTCTAAAATGTTGGTTCAGGCGCTGTAGTTACAGGGCTGACTAATATACGAAAGCATGTTCAAGTCACCAAGGTGTGAAAACACCAATGCACAAATTATTCAGCAAGAAGCACATGACAGCCTATGCTTAAGTGTAAAACAAAAAACATCCGAAGCTAATTTTTTTGCGAGAATACACCAAGGCCTGTACGAAACTACAATCAATATTAGTAAAGTTTTTTCTTTCTTGCAAGACATGCCCGTCCGTAAGAGATCCAAGCCGCCATAGTTATAACAGACACCAACCACCAAAGTTATTTTTTAGCGTAATGACAGACGACAGTACTATCGGAAAGCTTACAGTGTAACTTATTTCCGGCGAACTTGAATTTAACAACCTATTTAACGACATATATCTTCGTAGGTAACCGTGGCGTTGAGACTCCAAAAAGAAGATCACAGCGCAAGGCTTTATTGTTTGTTTTTAAATCGAGGCCCTACCAATGCGCAGTGCATTCTGGTCCGCTGAAAGCGAGGCTCTTCCACAGCAGTGCGTTCTGGTCCGCTGAAAACGAGGCTCTACCACAGTGCAAAGTATAATAATAATAATAATAATAACTTTAATAAATACTCCTAAAAAGGTTTTTGGTGGTCCGCTGAAAGCGAGGCTATACGGCAAAATCTCGATTTTTTTTTCTACCTTTTTATTTTGATTATGAATTGCTGCTCCACTCGCTGCGCTCGCCCCGCTCGCTCCGCAGCAATAATTTAACAAGATTTCAGATAAAAGAATAAAAAAAGAAAAAAAAAATTGTTTTCACTTGTTTTTCAATTTTCAACTGGCGCCAAAATTAAAGAAAGTTGTTTCGTGGCCGTTGCTTGTCGAAGTGATCAAAAATTAGGTTTTAGATCTTTTCATGCAAATGACATTGAATTCGCCGTATGTTTTGAGAGCAAACCCGAGTGCCAATATACACGACACTTTGTGACTTTGACACACATAGCTAACAGGAAGGAAGGTGGCACTTTTTAAGATCAAAATAAATAGACCGTGTACACCTGCTGTTTGAAAACATCAATTTGAATACCTATTTTAACATTAAAAATGCACTATTTTGGCGCGGGTAGCAAGAACTTTTAACCCATTATAGTTTCGATCAACGCCTAATATTACACAATCAAAATTGTTGTCGAATAACACATGCCCTTGGTAGATTCTGTAAAAATTTGGTTGGAGTAAGATGTCGACTTCCTTGGACGCTTTGCTGTCTCAATACGCATCGACTCTAAAGAGATGAAAATTGTCGTCTCTTTCAATTAAAGTGTCACCGTGCTAGAGGAAGGCAATTGGCTGATTTTGGATAGACAGCCGAATAAAATGCTGCTGTAAAATTGGTTTCTGTGCTTTTGACAGGTATTAGTTTTCCATGTAATGCCGTTGTGTAGCTTTGGCGGTTGCTTTGAATATGCGATGCTATTTTGCTTTCTTTGAAGTTGGGGTATTAACGAGAATGTCGCGATTGCAAATCAAATTCTCTCAAGCTTGATAATAAATACAGCATGAAAAGTAGTGAGTTGGTGTTAGAGCCCCTCTTGGTTTAGAACAGTAATGGACTAAAGAGCTCAGTAGCCTTGGCCGACTTCACGTATCTCTCCGCGCGTTACCCGAGAAACAGGTTTAAACTGTTTTTGGTCGCGATCCCCGGACAGTCTTGTAACGTTCATACCTCAAGTTCGATTCATTCTTTGCAAAATGCTTCTTCTTTACTGTTTTTCTTCAGGTACAAATGGAAAGCGTTATTTTAGAGTAGCTGTCCGGCTCTTTCAGTCCTCGTCTTCAATTGAAGAGAATAATGTGAGAAATGGAAATAATCATTCATCTTTGCTACATACTTGCTGCGTAAATTTAAAGGCATCTACGTTTAGATGGCAGCCGGTTTACTCGCCTTTTGAAAACAGCAGGCGAAAAAGCCTCCTGCCCTCAGAGGCAAAAGTCAGCTTTACCATCCTTTGCAATTAAATGTACCGTTACTCTCAGACTGGCAAAATATCTTTTCTGATTATTGTTTGAATTCAATAGCCTAGTCACTTATTTATGCTGTTCCAAGTGTGTTTATCTGACGCCATCAAACGTAGAAACAACTGGCTTTCAAATTTAGGAATGTTCCTGCAGAGATAGTGTGTTTTGAAACGTTTGGCTCAGTGGTCAGTTCTCCGAACGGCACGCACGGAATCCGACATTTTTAACTCTGTCAATTGATTTTAAAGACAAAATTTAAATTGGAAATTGCAGTAAACTGTGATAATCAGTTTTGAGGTCTGGCCTACTGTTTTTCTGTCTATAGAGACGCTATACGAATGCTTTGAATCTACAAAAAAGTTGCATGCAAGTTTTTTTCTGAGTACAAACTTTAAGGCTTGCCAAACAAATCTTACCAAGTCGTTCCATTTTGCCTTCTTTACAATGCTAAATATTTCTTTTCCTGTGAATAAGCAAATAAGAATAAAACATTGGTTACAAGACAAGAATATGACTTGAATATGTGGCAATATGTCGATGTGCTAGGTACATAGACCATTTACTTGGTCTATGGCGAATACCCACCAATTCCAGGTCGTAACTCTGAAATAACTTGAAACAGTTTCGTAGTGAGAACAGCGTAGGCTAAGTCCTACAAGCCAGTTCAAATCTGACACAAAACGATCCTAAATGAGATTCGAGAAAAATCAACTGTTGAACATATTCCTTGAGCAATGCTTTTGGTGACAATTAACCCTTGCCAGGGTAATATTCTTGCATGTTCTCCAATTTTTTCCTGTTGCTGTCTGCGACGTGCTAACTAAGTTTACTATCCGGACGCACAAAAAGCTACCGGAAAAAATAAATTGGTCAAATGTGAATATCTCCTCGCACCATAATAGCTTTCCTTGATCTCATATTGAAACAAAGTGTTTTGAATGGTTGCAAGTATTTTTACCGAATGATACTGTTATGTTCATTTCCGCTGATTTCCAAGTTTAATTATGTAAGCAGAATATGAATGGTACGATATATTTGTACAATTAGTTCTTTACTACTTACTTTAACGATAATTTTTGAAAGCGCATTTCTAATCACACGTTAGAGCCTTAGGTCTCAACATAAAGATGGGAAATTAGGTCTCAACATAAAGAAAATAATTCAATAATTACGATAGGTAACTCTGACTGTTTTTTTTTTGGGGGGGGGGGGGGGATATTTTCTAGCTTATATTTTTTTAGTTCCTTTTCATATTAATCCAATTACTAGCAAACTGATAATGTAGACATTGACCTTTTTCATCTTTTTTTACCATTTTCCAATGTTAGCAAAGAATTAGCTTTATTGTGTCCTGAAAAGACTAATCCCTTGGTCTATATCAAGAACTCCCATTGGCTAATCATAAAGACGAAAAATGTAAAAATAAATGTTAAGTGTTCACGGTTTGAGTGTCCGTACTGGTAAGTTTGTAGTTTAAGTACAATATTGATGCGTGTTGATCAATTAGCGAAATAATAAGGAGCTGAACAAAACTCAACGCTAACAAGAAGGTCATGCACCAAAGAAAATATTAAGCGCTAGCAAGCAGAACAAGGTAGTTTGAGCAACCACTATACGGTGACACCGTTTGAGGACAACTTGAAACTTGACAAGCCGCTAAAGTGAAATTATATTTACCCTCGTAGATAAATTTGGTATTTTGATCAGCGTCAGAAGCATCGTGAGGGTAAATATGTCAAGAAAGCGCTCAATTCCAAATAGAAACTTAAAAGAATGGCCATTGTGGCTTGTGTTCTCACATTACAGAGCCCAGTATGGAGCCGCCATATTGGTGTACCTTAGTGAAACACCAATATGGCGGCCGGAAATAATGTAAACACCTGGAATTTACTTCGGTTGTCTAGGCGACTGATTAACTGCACTGAACAAAAAAATATTTATGTATTACGTAAACCTCTCAAATGGCTAGAACTCGCGAGATAAGTATGCGTTTTTTGACAAACATGATCATAACTCACGCACCGCCAAAACTCTGAAATTCAAAGTGCGCTGGTTTACAAACGAAGGATGCTGATGAGCCGAAAAGTAGTACACAGATATAAATTTAGCACCTCTTATGCCTGATGAGAATAAAAAGTTTGGTGGATCTTTGAATTTGGATTTTATAATTTTTTGGCGTCGCCTGCGAGGGTATGCAGTACCACAAAGTATCTGGTTGCGTTATGGGGTCATCGGTCAGCGCATGCAGTGATTGCCGACCTTGTTATAAGTAACGTCGAGGAACAGCCCTTGATCACCTCCCCATTTACACCTGACTCGAACGTATGTGTAAGAAAAACGGACGTGCAAGTTTTTCACCAACATCTCAACTCCATCAACAGCGACGCAATGGAGCGCGCAAGACAAACGACAAGGGTCAGAGTATCTCCTTGTTGGACTCGCAAGTCACAGTGCTGAGCGATGGTTCCTTGCTTCCTGCTATTATTAAAGACTTCCCAAATTACGGACCCAAAAGTGTCCGTTATAGTGGGAGTAGACTGTATGATCAATCAATCAATAAAACAATAAATCAATCAATCAATCAATTTATTTACTTCATACCGTGGGACGAGGGTGTCCGAAGACCGGACTGGAGAGAGCAGCGGAAATCAAGCCTAGAGACAAAGGCTCATTTAAAAAAACGCCCCACAGTAGTAAAAAGATAAATAAACAGGGCAGAAAATATGCTAAATTAAGTAATAATTGTATTGTTGAACCCATAAATAACGAAGCTACAGACACAAACAATGACCAAAGATAGCCAGTAATTGTTTTGGAAATAGAACACAAATATAACGAACCATTTTCTCAGAACCTTGGGACTTTGTTACGTCACAGGTTTGAATCAACTAACCTTTAGCTAACCTATTAGTATTTTATTTGTACATTAATTTCTACATTAATTATCCGATTCTTAGCATTAACCAGTTCAATCTTTAACCGTTAAAGATCGCTGCGATCCCACTGTAAGGCTTACAGTGGGATCGCAATTCGCAGCGATGCAGTACAGTATCACCCACACTCTTTTGTAAGGCGAGTTTTTAAAAAAGGCCGCTTTTTAAACAACAGTCGCAGAAGCCAACTGAAGTACTTGGCTGCTATTGGGACGCAGTCACGGACGTTAGGTAGCGTGCTTCAGAGTCTGTATTAGACATCAGCGGGACATTCCCCACGCGCAAGGACGAGTGCCCCATGCCTTGACAAGTTCTTGCACGGTTTTCATTTTCGGTTCGATTCCAAAAAATATACTCAAAACGCTTCAATAACACACGAAGAAAACTCATTTCTCCTGGAGCGACTCTACTACATAATTATAGCGCCCTTAAGATAAAAGTGTGGAAGAAATCCGGTAGGGGTTATTTAAATTTTCATAGAAAAGCCACGCAGCAATTTTCACACCGAAACTACGGGAGTCTAGTCTTTACATGTACAACTGCCTTTTTACACTCTCGACCGAAATAGGGAGTCGCGTTAGGTCTGCCAACCATCTGTCAATATCTTTTGTTTAGTGGCGACAGATAGACCAACCAACGAACCAACCAAGTGAAATCCCCACCGACAACACAAACAGGGAGATGATGTGATGACTCACATTGAATCAAGGTTTGCATGTTCCTTGGCAGCGAGTTCGAACTTAGATTGATAATGTGTTTGAACTCTAATTGATAGCAAGTAGTTTTAATATGCAACACTTTCACGTAGGTACTCGAGAGCTGACTATAAAACATCGTTAAAATCATGGTATCGATAGCCTTCGTTTATGACTTTACTACACGGTCTTCTGTTTAACGTGGCGCTTTGTTTTGTTAAAATTATTACTTTTATTATTCCACTATTACACCATTTACCGTATTAGGACAACGGAACGCGAAAGATATGTAGAAGAATTTCATTGAAGAACAGAGCAAAAATACGGACGGAAAGCGAGCAACAAAACCGGCCGCATAATAGTGGAATAATGGCTCCCTTATTCGATGGTTTAACATGTAATAGCAGCGAACATTTTGGTCAATGCTCGTATTTTTCCTCTCCCCCACTCGGAAAATATCCGCTTATATTAGAACTGACGTTAAACCATCGAATCAGGTGTATTTTTATTCAAAATTTGCCCCCCTCTCAGTACAAAAAAAGAAGTGGTCATGGTCATGGTCATGAACGATCATCAATCAATGATAAAAGTCTGGTTTACAAATAATTAGATGAGGGAATATATTCTGATTTATAAGGGACTAATAACCACTATAAGGTAATAATTGTATTCAATTTATGTTTGCGTTATTACAATTTCCACTCTCAATTTCCTAAAAAAGACATAAATACTAAAGTTACTAACATCCGCATTGAAACTAGAGTTTTGAACTCTTGTACTTTCGAAAGGTTGTGACTTTAATGCAATGTCATCACCTAGCATTCAAGACCCATTCAACAGCTGGTGAACTTTTTAAATAGGACAACTGTTAGGGGAAAACAATTCCCATCAAACAATGCTTTCAGAGTTAGAACACAGAAGCCTTGCTCTGAATATTATGGAGCCAGGCATCCTTATTGTAATGGCTTCAGCCTGCTTGGTTGGAAATAGCTTGACCTGTATTGCGGTTTACAGAAACCCAAGACTTCGCACATCCACAAACCTCTACCTGATTGCGTTAGCTGCCAGTGATATAATCAACGCGTCCATCGTGATGTCATTAGCTGTTGGTGTCCTCATCACGGGGAGATGGCCATATGGAGAAACTCTATGTAACTTCCATGCGTTCTTCACGCTGTTTTCCGTGTACGTTTCTCCAACCACGATGGGACTGACCGCTTATAACAGATACGTTCGTATTGTCAAGCCACAGGATTACACACGTATCTTTACTGCAGCTCGGTCAAAAATGTACGTCGCTGTTATATGGCTCACTGTTGCGGGATACGTGTCCATTCCCAGGTTAGCCGGCTGGACTGAATATGGGTTCATCCCTGGATATGCTGTCTGTACCATTGTGCATCCCACAGAAACCATGAAGATTACTCATTACAGCATCGTCGTTTCTTTGTTCTTTCTTCTTCCGCTAGGAACTGCTACAGTTTCCTACTACAAGGTGTTCAAGACAATAGACCAGCACAATCAAAACATGGCTTCGACAACTCAAACCGAGGACCTGAACTGTTCGATAACAGCAAAGGAGATCAAGATTACCAAATCACTCGCCATTGTCGTGTTGGCGTTTGGATTGTGTTGGATTCCGTTTTGGATTATTGCTGTCATGCAGCGTTTTACTGCTGATGCTTTCGTTCCGCGCAATGTCCAACTCCTCTGCACATTTCTACTGTTCTTTTCAAGCACTATTAATCCGTTCATTTATGCTGGCATGAATCCGTCCTTCAGGGCCGAGTTTCGAAGAACTTTGTTCTGCGAAGGTTGTACGGAGCTTAGAAGGACAAATGATCTCGAGCTACATCAAACATCAGCAAGAGGGCACATGAGAAATCAAGGAGAAAAAGAAACTTCTTAATAACGTTAAACCACAGAAATGCAACAGTTTATTTTGTTTCAAAACACCCGAAGTCTCAAAAAGCTTAAATGCACGATTGAAATGGATCTTACTAGCTCGATACTAGCTGAGGCTAATATTATAAATAATCATAAAGCTAAGGCATAATGAATATTACAAAACAGTGAATAACGAATAGCCTAAATACACGTGAATCCAGGTGGATAATCGGCTCGGTGGAATGAGCACTCCTGGATAAAGTTATCCGTTTCAATCTCCCGAAAATATGTTTCACCAATATACTGCGACGAATCTGCAAGTGGATGAATTTGGTTTCTAACCAACAGGAAGAATAACTTAATGACGAACGAAAACTCGATGGAGCTTATGAAATGTTATTTACAACTTGGAATTATCACATTCATAAACGTAGTCGCTGTAGCCAATAGGTGTCTATTTCTCCTGACGTATGTACGACTAAGACGTAAAAAAGAAAATCATAAAATTAACCGGTCTTGAAAGTAGTTACCTCGATGCAAAGCAGTGTTCAAAAATAGCAGTCTCGTATATACCTTTTAATTTAGGCGGCCAAGTGAGGTCATTTGAGGCGCGAATAAAATTATTCATGTCGGAAAGTCACACCCCTTTAGCTGGAAGATCCAAAGCAGTCGATTAAACAGGTCTCTACTGAACCTTTACTGAATGTTTATTTACCTGATATCAGTTGCCGCGATCACTGTACAGTATGTTGCCCTATTTCCCGGGCACCCCTATTTCCGGACACTTCGACTTAACGATTCCGTATTTCGTTGAAACAATAAAACAAATCCGATCGATATGTTCCAAAGACTTATCGACTAGTCAGCTTTCGTTTGATACCTTCGTCGCCAAGCCACACTCCGATTAGGCGAGAACATCCGTGTTCAGTCGAGGTAGGTAAATTTTGTTTCTTCTTAAATTTGATTTTTAGCGCACGTCGAATTACCTTTTTACAGTTAAGGGGTCTGTTCTCACAAAATACGATACAGATTAAACTTTTTTTGGACATAAGTAAGGTTTAAGGACTAGGTTTGTCAGCATATAAGAATTTTCTGTTTTCAGTTTCGTATCTTCGAACTTGACCACAAAAGAGTTTATTTGCATTGTTGGTGAGGTGTTCCTATTTCCGGACACCTAACGATAGCAAACTAGTTTCTGTTTTTAATGCAATCTTATCGAAGAGTTGTTGAAAGACACGCGTTTTTATAACTCCCTTTCATAATTTCAACTCACCTGAAATAATTATTTGGAAAAAAATACTTGAGTGTTGTTTTCCAAGTCCAGTCCAGTATCCAATAAATCATTCGCCAGTCTTCCTCGTCTTACCGTGATACAAATCAAATATGTCGGCTTGTTGGCAGGTTTCAAAAGGTCGGTAATGAATAACATCCATCAAATGGCCCTCTCGCTCGGAATGCACTGGGAACGAGTTTGGTTAGCTAAATTAGACTACAAAATCACCCTGGTTAGCCTATTATAACACTGCGGTTGCCCTACAAAGCAATCCGGTTAGCCTACTGAGCACTGCGGTTAGCCTATTAAGCAATCCGGGTAGCTTACTGAGCACTGCGGTTAGCCTACTAAGCAATTCAGTTAGCCTACTAAGCACTGCGGTTAGCCTACTGAGTACTGCGGTTAGCCTACTGAGCAATCCAGTTAGCCTACTTAGCACCGCGGTTAGCCTACTGACCACTGCGGTTATACGGTTAGCGATAAATTCTTAAAATTTTCGGTGTTCGGTAGTCGGGTCTCGGTAGTGTAGTGGTTAGTAAGGATAACTCGTGATCTGAGTGACCCGGGATCGACTCCACCTCTGTGCTTTTATAATTTACTTTCTTCTTTCTCTTTATTGGACAAAAAATTCAATGTCTAAAAAATCTAAGCCATTCAAGAAATCTTATCGAGTGCCGACCGTTTCAAGACATTGATGACCTCTTCTCAAACTCATTAATAATTCATCGAGTTAAAACAAAGAAAATCGTAACCGTGACCGTGGTTTGGATACCTGATCTTAATTTGCATAGATTAACTCTTCTTGGTGTTTGGATACCCCGATGAAACACTAGAGACCTTAAGATTTGAGGACGGCGTCTTCTTCTAGGACGTCATGGCATAGAAAGGTCTGGAACGAGAACGCCGTTCTTTGCGCGGGAATTTAGACTTAAGAAAAGATAAACAAGACGCGAACTTTCTCCAGCGCCTTGATCGAGAATGGCGTCCTTCAGGAAAGCCCAAGATGAACTTCTTTTAAGTTTTTGCGAGGAAATCATTAATGAAGAGGAATTTCTCGTGTTGTATGATGTTAACAAGTCGAAAAATCCTGAGTATCCTTATTGGAATTACGAAAGATTTACGTTGGAAAGTAAAAGTGAGGCTGAGTGTAAGACAGATTTTCGTTTCGAAAAATACGACATTCCTCTCTTGGTTGATGTTCTTGGCCTACCTGACGAAATAAAGTGTAAACAAGGAACAATCTGTGACAGCACCGAAGGATTATGCATCGTCCTCAAGCGACTGGCATACCCTTGTCGCTACAGCGACCTGATAAGTATTTTCGGCAGACCGGTCCCTGAAATCTCCATGATAAGTAATACAGTCATTGATTTTATATTTGAGCATCATGGTCGTCGGATATCAGAGTGGAATCACACGATTTTAAATTACCATGCATTACAGACATATGCTGAAGCTGTTTCAGATAAAGGTGCTGCACTCGACAACTGCTTCGGTTTTGTGGATGGGACTGTTCGTCCAATTTGTCGCCCAAATACCAACCAAAGAATTGTGTACAATGGCCACAAAAGGGTGCATGCCCTGAAATTTCAATCGATCGCCATTCCAAATGGACTAATTGCAAATCTTTACGGTCCTGTTGGTAAGCTTACTGTTGAACACTAGAAAACCAGTTGCAGACCTTGGGTCACAGTCAGTCTTCTCAAATGTTGTTAAATACAAAAGGTGAATAGTACATAAAATAGTAAACATGTGAGTGCCAAAATGAAACAGGCAGGAATCCCATAACATAGGTTCATGTTTTGTAGCCAAACAGTACATTAATTCTAAAATATTCGAAGAAAAAGCGAAGAAAAAAACACTTTTTCGTTGAATAATTTTTTTTTTCTGAAAAATAAAAAAAATATATAAAAAATAAAAGGGATATACTACAAATGTTTTAAAATAAATTTAATTTTGGTAAAAAAAAATGAAAAAAAAAATTAAGAAACATGTTTCGGAAATGAAAAAACAAAAATGAAAAAAAATTAAGAAACATGTTTCGGAAATGAAAAAACAAAAATGAAAAAAAAATTAAGAAACATGTTTCGGAAATGAAAAAACAAAAATGAAAAAAAAATTAAGAAACATGTTTCGGAAATGAAAAAACAAAAATAAACTAGAGAATATTTACAAAAAATAAGTAAAAAAAACACCAAGAATAAAATCAGAGTTTTGATTTCAATACCAAATACATTTGAATTTGAAAAACGCTGTGAGAACGACCGGCCGATTATGGTGGCCGACTGTTCTCACAGAAAAATTTGGCCAAATCCTTAAATATCCGAAGAAAAAGCGAAGAAAAAAACACTTTTTCGTTGAATAAATTTTTTCTGAAAAATAAAAAAAAATATATAAAAAAATAAAAGTGATATACTACAAATGTTTTACAATAAATTTAACTTTGGTTTAAAGAAAAGGAAAAAAATGAAGAAACATGTTTGGGAAATGAAAAAACAAAAAAAAACTAAAAACAGTAAATAAAAAAAACACAAAGAATAAAATCAGAGTTTTGATTTCAATACCAAATACATTTGAATTTCAAAAATGCTGTGAGAACGACCGGCCATGAGAAGGCCGGTCGTTCACGTACAAAATTGTAATTGAAAACGAAATGTTCGAGTGTTCTCATAGCCTGCTTTTATTTTTGCTTTTTTCATTTCCGAAACATGTTTCTTCATTTTTTTTATACCAAAATTAAATTTATTTTAAAACATTTGTAGTATATCCCTTTTATTTTATATATATATATATTTATTTTTCAGAAAAAAAAATTCAACGAAAAAGTGTTTTTTTCTTCGCTTTTTCTTCGGATATTTAAGAATTGGCCCAATTTTTCTGTGAGAATAGTCGGCCACCATACAATAGCCAAATTTTTTTTAAAAAGGGGCTACATTGGAAATTCCGCGGGGGAGTAGTTCAAACCAAAAGCCATCCTTTGGGGTAGTATGGTAATTTTTTTCTAAATCACACATTTCAGGAGCCTGCGTGCAGCCGTCTATTATTCCTAAAGCGGAAAAGTGACATATGCGAAACGGTGTCGCTAATATAATAGTGTTCCAGTTTTTGGCTGTGCGGATTTAAATTTCACAAGGATTATGTTGAAAAACCCCGCTGACCAACCGAGTTATGGGTGGTTCTGTCGGGAGTTGATGCCTCGATGACTCGGCGAAGAGAATGTTTCATCCACGAAATTTAGCTTGTGAGGAGAGGCTTTAGGAATAATAGAAGGCTGCACGTAGGCCAACATTTCTCTTAATACAAGGGATTACGACTTAAAACTACAAATGGCTGTCAGATTAAACAAGGAATTTGTTGCAAAAAACAGATTTATTTTGAAAATTGAGGCACAAAAATAGATATCGTGCATTTTTGCCAAATATAAAATTGGAATTGAAACTGTACAAGAACAGCTTTTTTTCATTGCAGTAGTACTTAAACATTTACATTTTTCTTAACTTTATGCGGTAAAATACATGTCGAATATGAATCATTTAAAAAATCGCCTTTCTATTTACATCTTCATTGTGGCTGTCCACCACATACAACATGAAAAATAAAAATCGCCATCGATTCATATGTTTGCTAATGTGTGCAAACTTCGATAGCCATGAGAATAGTTGTTCACACACTTCGGTGTTGACGTCCTGAAAATGGGAAGAAAAGAAATTGTTATTATTTTTAATTCTTTTAACAAATTTTGTTTAGTATTTTTTGCCATTTGTATATTACATACATGTATGTCTTCCGATACAGGGCCATCGGATAAACATTACTAAGATGATTATACATTCTAATCATTCTTGGTTTCAGATTATGCCTGCTGAATTCTTCAAATTTATGTGGTCGCATTTAACCTATGATTGGCTACCTTTATCTGGGTGGCCTGGCTTAAAGAGGTAGAATGTAATTTAATGATTGATTCTTACCAAGTCTGTATTTAATTTATATTGTAATGTTGTCCTAATATTGTGCCTGTGTGTTATAATTAAATGACACATCCAATAGTTAATGCAATTACCTGGAGTTTATTACTTTTGTGAGGGTTGCAATTTGCTTTGCACCATCCATCAAATGGTTTCTGAAGTGAAATTTGTCAACAACCATCTCCATTTCTGCCATACGCTTGGATGTCGCTGTTATTGTACTTCGAACCGAATTTTGACAAAACTTTTTTAAATGGCAAGCATCGTCATAACAAATGCTTTCTGGAATAGAGGATAAATTTATGTCAATATATTGCACTCATGTTATATGCTACAGTAGAAAAAAATCATTGCAGTGATAATAATAATAATAATAATAGATGAGTTATCTTAGAAAAAACTGAAGTAATTATCACATTGCTGTTTACTTATAATTACATTAACTTTAATGCACGAGTTTTAAAACATGAAGCTTTCCAGGAAATAAATAAAACTGTAGAAAAAATACATCTTCCTAACTTATTTTATCAACTATACAAATATAGAGCTACAAATCAGCAATAGACCAATTCCAATATATTAATATTCCAACATGTCGCTGAAGCTTCGGGGAATAAAACAAAATATTTTGCAACGAGGCTTATTAATGAATAAAGAATTTCTTTTGTTGTATTCCTCCAAGCCACGGCGTCATGTAAGAATTTTAATATATTGCATTCGTCTATTAAAAACACAGCATAACATCAAAACAAAAAATAATCCTTGAAAGCAGAAAACAAGGACTTTTTAACAAAGACAAATTACATGTCTTTCCCCATATACCGTATACCACTAAATAACATGGATCTTGGATTTAAAAACCTCTAGTTGGACACCCACAAAAACAACAAACCATATCTGTGGTTTCAAAATAAAATCGCAGCTTTAAACTTTTCCGGGTTGACACTTTCCATGATTGCATTTGTAAACTGCCACACCAATTAATGACAATCGGCCAAGAAGCAGTACCAAATTTGTCCATAACTTTTGAAGTAGCTGGTGTTCAACGGTCTGCCAAGTTTTCAACACAGCAGCAAAACCAGTAGAGAGATATATTTTCTGCCACTTACATGATGCACTGTTAGAAAAAAATTCAACAGCCTTATTCTGCCTTTGCTACCAATAGTCCAGTTTCAAGTTAACCACTATAGCTTAATAAAACGACTTAAGACAAGACTATACAACCCTAGTTCCAACCTAAAGTAAGTTATTCACAAATTAATAACAACTAAATGCATTCCATCACCTTACGCTTCAGTGCTTTTCAGTTGATATTTGTGAATAATTTTCATCAACTTTAAACTAACCCTATAAAATAAGTATTGGTCAGAGTCTTGGCTAACTCTAAATTGGCCTAATGCTGATGCTTCTTTTCCCCTGGCTTCAAAAACCCAGCATTTACAATGGTGTGGCTGAAGGGCTATAAAATAACTCAAAATTTGGTTTAACATGTCTGGGTTTTTTGAGAAAAACAAAAGCCACCTTACCCTTCACTACATGCAAAACATTCACTTAACGACATTGGTGCACCAATTTTCTATCATTGATTTGGTTTTTGGAAACTCTAATTACAACTTCCATTTAGCGACCACATTTCCACTCACCTAACAGCTCCAAGATGGAGGAATATGATGTCCTCTATGTAAAAAACTTTCCCAATTGCTTCCCACATTGATTTTTGATTCATTTTTTTACAATCTACCCAGACTAGAAATTAAAATCAATCATGACAAAAGTAGGGATCACCGAAGATTTATAAAACTAAACTACCATCAAAGCCACAACACTGGTTCTGGTACGTTGTTTTTCCTCAACCGTTAGATCAATGGATAAGGTGGTGCAACAAATTCTGTGCCCAGTAACAATGCCACAAACAGTTGGTGCAAACATCCTTAAACAAACTACTCGCCCTGTTTTCGGAAACCACAATGCAAGTAGTTTTCCTTGCATCTAAAATTATTTTTAATTCATTTCCTTTGCGACTTCCTTCAAATGCACTTGAGCCGGCTCAATCTTCAAAATATACAATATTAGCACTGTGAAAGATTTGAAGGGTGAGTGAAAATAAAGAATATGAAATAAGTAGTATAGTAGATGGGGGAATGAGCGTATTTTTCAGCAGA
>OX393563.1:18985832-18988847 GCA_947652115.1 Blastomussa wellsi | reverse complement strand
CACTTTCCTTTTACGGGCATATCGATTGTTACCAGGTTTGAGGCTCCTTTGTTACTAGAACAAAGGTTTGAAAGAACCACGGCGTAGCTAATTTCCGAACGCGAAATTCAAAATCTTCCTGATTACTAGATGGTGACAAAATCATCCCTTCTCGTGGTGGGTAAAGGGAATAGTTGTATAGAACAACGATAGGTTTTATTACCGGGGTGGAAGGGGAGTTGTTTGTTCACCAAGAGAGGAGTTCAGTCTGAAAGAAGACCAATTGTCCGAAAGTTGGAAATGTTCGCTAAAATAATAACTGAAAGGTTTTCTTAAATCTTCTTGAGAGTATTAGATCTTTCTTTACAAATACTGATGCCTTCATAATGAAGCATCCACGGGAACGTTTGGTTCTCGGCACTAAATCTTGGCTTTACCCGAAAGCTCAAGATTTTCAACGATTTCCACAGAAAGCATCATTCAAGCTCGCTGTAACAGTACATAGTTAACCGTTAACCGTCATGAAGTTCAAATTATACTTCTAACTCCAACAAAATCTACATATTTACAGAAAACTTGTCTTCTTCTTGCTCTTCACAATTATATATTTCTTGGAGCTTTAAAATTTGCGTGTCTTTAGCCTTTTGTCCCTTGCGTGTCTATCTTCAACAATAGCGAGAGCAAAACATTATCTTTTTTGCTTCATTAACGAGTGGAATGGAAAAGCGGAAGACTTCAAGACGCCTTTTTTTGTGCGCACAACTCCATGCGAAGGATAAACATATTTTGTGATTTCGCGATAGCGGATAGAAAATCCCTTAGGTCTATTGTCTTAAAAAATTCAAACCATAACAATAAGTAAAGTTTGATGAACAACAAGTGTCTCAGTTTAAAACTTGACAACTTATCAGTAACTTTGAATAGAGGAGGTAAGTTTCTAAAGACACTGTGGTGCTGCGTCGGTGGGAAGCATAGCAAGATAATTCACAGGCAGCCCAAGCTCACGTTGTGATCAGGATCATATTGCATAATAGCTGTCATGGCAAAAATTAAAATATACAAGAGTTTGTATGGGAATATTTTGCAACACCTTTTAGCAAACCGAAATACTGCCAAATCGTAAATAGAATTGTCTTACCTTACTTTCACTGTGTGTTTCTTCTTGTCTGAACGCTTATTTTGCCGATTCTTGGACATTTAGGCGAGTTATCGCTTTCTGGGTTCCCCACTACAAAGAAAAGAACAAGGCTGCAAACTCCAGTTCGGAACGCCCGACGAGCGAGGCGAAAAATCCCAGCTTAAACTTGTCAAACGGCCTCAAATCCATCGCAAATTCCAAGAAGAGATGTTGAATAATGTTCAAAATAGTATCTGCAATGCTGGTGTCTCCCGCCTCAATAATCGTCCTGAGGGGACCAGGGCAGTCAAACAAAACTTGTTGAGAGCAATTGACGGTGTGGTACTCCGGTGAGGTATAGTTTGTTAATGAGGCGGGGTTACCAAGGAGTTTTCAACGGTCGTGTGTCGTGACGAGCGTGTACAGGCACAATGGAGATCTTTTTACCTTGGATATTTTAAAGCAAACGGCTGCTTGGCGTCGATGACAGAGCCTGGACTGAGTCGTCGTTGAGTTAAAATGAAACTAGAACATCTCTACTTCGAATTCGCAATGGATTTGAGGCCGTTTGACCAGTTTAAGCTGGGACTTTTCGCTTCGCTCGTCGGGCGTTCCGAACTGGAGTGTGCAGCCTTGTTCTTTTCTTTGTAGTGGGGAACCCAGAAAGCGATTACTCGCCTAAATGGCCAAGAATCGGCAAAATAAGCGTTCAGACAATAAGAAAAAAACAGTGAAATTAAGGTAAGACAATTCTATTTACGATTTGGCAGTATTTCGGTTTGCTAAAAGGTGTTGCAAAATATTCCCATACAAACTCTTGTATATTTTAATTTTTGCCATGACAGCTATTATGCAAGGGCTAACGCTCGAAACGTCAGCTTTCGAATCTCTTTACGGTGGCCAATTCACATTATCAACCCAGTTGATAAAGCCAAATTATATCTTCAGTAACTTTATTTTTTTACGTAAATAAATAGAGGAGAATTGCGCTTACGCGAAGAAATAACGGCACTTAAAATGTCTTAGTGTTCTTTCTCTTAGCAGAAAAGGAGACAATTACAAGTGCCATTTAAGGGACCTTTTCCATTTGTATATGATTGACAGGCCAAATATAATTAAACATACAATACAAACATTGTCAGCAGGTATGAAAAGCCAGGCCTTCAGATTCACTCTTTAAATTAAACAGATGCAAATACATCGCTTTGCTGTTTGGTAGTGGCAATGTTAAGCGTAAATTACAATTTTCTTGCAACAAAGCTCATAATTTTTTATGAATGACAAATGAACGGGGAGAATGCCACTAAAAATGACTTCAAAGGCGTTCACAGGTAAGACTGAACAATCTGTGACTTAGATTTCGAGGAAATACGTGTTAGATTGTTTTTAACCATTCAGGTTTCTTGACCCTTGATAAAGACCCCCACGTATGTGCTGATTGCCTAGTACTTGTCGAAAATCATCGACAACCTTATTTAGATTCACTTAAAACGAGTATTTCTTCCAAAAGCTTGTTGCAAGGAAGGTCAAGGAAAAAACAAATTCCCTGACAGCATTGAATGATACACATAAGTAAGAAGGTGAAGAATTGAAACAAATTAATTCAACAAAATTGCCGCTTCGTATAAAAAAAATCACCTGCATCGGTTTTATTCAATTTCTCGTAGATAATTGTGAGCAACAAAAAGCGTCCATTCGTCGCCATTAAAACTTCAATTTGTTTGATAAGCACCGCATGGTTTGCTTACGTCCTGGTGAGATAAAATAAGTCTTCTCATTTCATACGAAAAGAACCAAATAACTTTTACCACATGACCACATGACCATTTCTATTCAAAAAGTTTTACTTCAGCTGTTTTACATTATATAAAAATTTATAGCACAAACAACAACATCCAGTCCTTCTTTTACAAGTACAC
>OX393563.1:18965832-18980832 GCA_947652115.1 Blastomussa wellsi | reverse complement strand
TAACAACATAAATATTTCGATAATATATTGTTAGTTCGTATGTCATTAGGATTTTGTGATCGATTTTGCGATTTTAACATGATCTGCACGAAAAATATTACCGAGAAAAATCACATTTTTGGTGGTAGCTTGGGTTTTGTATTTCATATATTTTGTTCAGCTGTCTTTTACCAACACGATACATGAAACATATCAGTATCTGCCTTGTTTTCCCTAAAACCAATTTTTCTACGGATGGGGATGACATTTCTTAATTAAGCCATAACATGAGTTGTAATGAGTTTGTTTATGTAGGTATCATTCAAAATAAAATCTTCATCATCAACATTCAAGAAGTATTTCATGGAACAGTATTTCATTGTTTTACAAAAACAGCTTATTCAACTCATTATGACGCTTCATGGCTAGGAAGGGTTAATGTTCGGTTTATTGGTACCCCATTTTTCATCCAAATTTAATATTAAAGTAAAAGACGACTTATTGCTAACTAGTTAAAAAAAGTTACTTGGTTTAAGTCTACTAAGAAAATTATTGCGAAGAAGCCTTTTTCTATAAATCCTTAAACATAATTTTCACAAAGCCTATTTTCAATTTAAGGCTTCCTTTTTATTAGTTTGTTCACATATGCATGTGATATTGCTTTTTTTTTTACGACGGGAGGCGGTATTCTTTAATTAGATTAAAGAAAAAGGCGTTAGCTTGCTAACTAATCGGTGGAATTTAAATTTCCCTTTTGAAAAGTATTCATATCAAACTAATTTTAAAATGTAAAACGAAATTTACAGAGACAAATTTGTTTCGTGGGTGTTCTTATCAAAGAAATATTTTAAACGGAATTAAAGTTAAGGATATGTAAATTTACATAACATTTTGCATGGCTAACACAATATTTAATTTATATTCAAAACATACACCGAGCGGGTAAATGAGGAGACGTCCTTGAAAATAGAACGTAAATTATACTTGGATCATACACTTACAAACTTGCACCGCCTTTAATCAAGTACCGTTGAACATTTCCAAGCATTCAGTAGCTAACTGAGTATTTTACGTTGAAATGTTTGACATGAACTTCATATAGGCTTGGACAGGTGGAAGCCACACGAAAACAATTAGCCATGCTGATTTTTGCCAAAGAACTTGATATTACAGGAGATCAGACTGGCAGTAAATGTGAGTTTTCCTTTTTTTCTTTTCTGTCTTTTGAGATTTAGTTCTATAATTATCTTTGTATAAACTATTGCTTTCTTCTCTTTCTCAGATTTACAAAAGCTCAGTAGGTCTACTTTGTCATAAAACAGAGGTGTGTTTTACTGATATTGATGTTATAGTTAACGCAGATACGTACACTTCATGTTTTTTTTTTTAAAGTATTGTCTCAAGTATGATGTCAAAAACGAGAGCGAGTGCTTGATAACGGGTTCCAAACACCACCTTTCACCTGTTTCCCGGTGTTTGGAACCCGTGATGAAGCACGAAGACCGAGTTTCAGAAATGAACAATAAGGAGTTATGCAGTGTTTGTATGCATGATTCTAGGGGGTACTCCATTATACATGACGAGGGGTCCGACGTATTTTGGTGGTTCAAAATTGACACGCTCGGTTTTCGGGGGGGGGGTCAAGAGATCTGTCACGTATTTTTTTTAGGTCTTTTAGGTCTGCAGAGTTAAAATTGTATACGGCGAAGATGTTTACAAAGTTGATGCCAGGTCCTTTTTTGAGTCTAATATTTCAGGCTCGTGAATTTTTTTGGGTTTCTAATGTGAAGCTGCGTCGGATCTCCCCGTCATGTATAATGCGAGCCCCCCAGGTTGAATGATTCATTTTCCTCCGCCGACGAGGAAGAAAGAACGGCAAATTTTGGGCGAGTCAAATACGGTGTACGAAGAATAACATTTGGCCAAAAACGCTATCGCCCAACAACAAAGCGTAAGAGCAAGTACTACTATTTTTTAACGAATGGCGGATTGCTAGGGCAGTTAAAATTTTCCATTTTAGCCGGAGTCAGGAGGCCTGTTTAAAGATTATGGTTTACACAAGGGTGCGAAGCTCTCGACTCAGGTATTGAAAAGTATTTGTGTGGAGTTTAAATTGTTATGGAAGTGGAGGACAACGCCGGGAGAGAAATAACCCAGACCAAAGACCGTTTATTGAATAGTGCATAATATTCAACACTCTGTAGTTTAGAATCTTTTGTTACCATCATTTCCGATTCACGAATTGTATTATTTAAAATCTCATTCAAAATGCAAGTGTTTGATCTCAGATCAAGACCCTTAAGATTTTGATCTGTTGTTTCACTGGGTATCAAGATTCATCCACCTGACCTAAATGGTCAGCACTAATTGGCTGTGGAGCTCATGAGTAATTAATGACTTTCGGAAAAGAAATTTTTCTTTAGTTATCTTCATGCATGATTTATAGCTCAGACCACTATCAAAATTATACAATGAATTAACTGATCTGCACGCCAGAGAATGTAGTGAATAGTGCGAAACATTTGTAGTTCATAAGTGCATATCGAGCATTTTGTCAAAATATTCGAGAATTGTAGGTGTATGACATGCCAATTCAGTTAACCCCTTCACGATTCCCTTTAATGAAACGACCCACCTTGGAGCCATTGTCCAGGTGAATGTGACACATTGTTTTGAAAAAACAAACTCCGCGATCCTGAGAGATTTTACATAAATTCTTAGAACTCCAAACGCAAACGAGTACCCTGGGTTTCTCAGTTCATACCAATTGTATACATAATGCAATCGAAATTTGTGGCCACAGTGCTTTTCATTGATAATAATCCAATAATCCATCAAATGTTTAACGATAGGATACAAAATACATAAATAACATTCAACTTTTTTCCATTTTTATAGACCTAAAGAGGTTTGAAAAAAAAGTGAACGAAAAAGAAAAACCTGTGTGAACTTTCTCGATAATTATGTACATGTAGCAGAAGCAACACCAAAATTTTCATTAAAAGCGTGCCTGCCTTTCGTGGAAATGAATGTTAAAAATTAGCTTGGCACTTTGTTAACTTCAAATTAGTTTGCTTTAGCAGTATACTTTGGCTTCCTTTGACTCTAAAATGTACTATTTCCGAGAGATTTAACATTCAGCTAAGTGATTCAAGGACTCCTGTTTTAATAACAGTAAAATTAGTCATGAGATCATATCAGCATTATTAAACCACTCTCTTGAGCTCCATTTTCACAACTAAAGTAGCGCTTGCGAATCGCGAATCTGGTTCGAGTTCTTGATAGCGTGAATTGAAACAAATAATTCTTGAACAGCGCAGAGAAGATAACAATACACATTAACAGGAACTTAGTCGTGTTCTAGTAGAAATCCGCCAATCTGATTATGGTATAAAACTGTAGGTTTTGGAGAGCATTCCATTTGGAGTTTCTAATAAAGCAATTTCCCTCGTTTTCTTTGAGTAGATGTGAATACTCCGACAATTGTCGCGTTGGTAGGACGTAAGAGGATACGCATATTGCTTAGCACGTGTGACTAAATACAGAAATCGATCTGATTGATTTTTTGTCTGATAAAGAGAAAAAGACGAGAGCACCGAATAGAGTCGAACCCTGGTCACTCGGATCACGAGCGATCCACTTTACCACTAGACCACCGAGGTCCGGTTGCTGAACCCTAAAAATTTTAAGAATTTATCGTGTTACCCTTACTATTCTTGAAAGGTAACCGTAAACAGGCTAACCGCAGTGCTCAGTAGGCTAACCGGAGTCAGTGCTATAGCAGGCTAACCGGAGTGCTCAGTAGGCAAACCTGAGTGCTTAGTAGGCTAACCGCGGTGCTATAGTAGGCTAACCTGGGTGATTTTGTAGTCTAATTTAGCTAACCATACTCGTTCACAGTACATTAGGAGCTCGGATCGATTCCTGTATTTAGTTGTTGCCTTGCCTAGCAACGTCAGCAACACACTCAAAAAGGTCTGTTTACCCACGTTAAATGATTTAGTATAAGTCCAACGGGAGCCGAGTATTTGAACATTAAAAATAAATAGTCCAAAATTATCATAGGAAGGTTAAGACCACAGCAGACAACGTGGCTATTACCACTACAGTGGGGGAGTTGAACTCGGCTGTGACGTGAAACAACTCCATGCAATGATCATAATGGCATTTCGCCTGGAAACTCCGGTTTTCCAGTATAGCGCCCAATACCCGGACAAACGAAACAATTTGCTACAGTAAAATGAACGTTAATAATCTTTTCGGCTAAGGCTGTGACTAGAATGGATACTCCAGAATCAAGTACCCGCGGAAGAACTGGGACTGACCGGTTTAAAAGAGGCTTTCCGTGTAATTTTTGTAACCCAGTTTGGCATATCCACCTTTAACAATAATTATTCTGAAGTATCCACTGATCAACGCATGGGGCCGAGTAAAATTAAGCCTTAATATCACTTGCGTTTTCAGACGTTGCAGAAATTGCCAGGGTCGCGCACACAAGTGATATTAATGCTTAATTTTACGAGGAAACATGCGATTACTTGTTTATGACAAAGAGGGCAAAATTTTCGGCAAACCTTTAAGGCGCGTAGCTAAATCTAGCGAGAGGAACGAAACATACCTTGCTAACACGGTGACTTAGGCCCGGTTCAAGTCGAACTTTACATGTGCCGAATCTAATGCAAATGAGGGAAAACAATAGATTTTTCTCATTTGCATTAGATTCGGCACATGTAAAGTTCGTAACATCACGCAGAAAAACAGCAAGACCGAACATTCAAAATAGGATAAAGGCGGCAGTTTTGTAAGCTAAAATCTTAATTTAATTCGTGAAAATAATAGAGTAACAAGCTTACACGTAATGAGCGATGAAAACATAAATTTTATTTACCTGTTTGCAAGTTTTGAAGATTTCCGCTTCGAACTGCTTGACATTCCAATCCTTAGACATTGACAGCAGGAAACGACGAGCCTTGTTTAATTTAACCATCTTCCTTCTCTGAACAAACTCTGTGCTCTTTACTTTTGCATGTGGTAAAACCGTATTTGACAGAAGCGAAACGAAGAAGTCATTTGGCCGCCATCGCCATAAATGATTTTCGTCGCAAACACGCTTAGTGTCTAGCTGATGGAAGTTTTCCATTTTTCAATGGAATTATTCTTCTGCTTGCTGCGATTAAGCTTGCTCCATTTAGTTTTAAGACATATACCTATCGGGAAACTGAAGTAAATTCCGAAGCGACGCACAAGCGAGCACTCTGTTTGAAAATTTTTCTCAAAATCCCGCCGTCGAAAAGCCATCTCGATGCAGCGCGCTCAGCCAATTAGAAACGAGAAATTTTCCCGCTCATCCAATCAGGATCAAGTAATCTTGGCCCGGGCAATTACCAAAATCATATGAAAAAATGCCCCCTGTCTCAGCCAATCAGCATTCAGTAATTTTGCCCTCTATGAATTAATTTCAAAACTATAGGACTAGAGAAGCCAGGTGAGAACTGGCCTTCATGACATGTGCATAAATCTCCAAAAAACATGTGTTCCTGGTTAGTTTAAAAGGCCGCCATTTTCGTCATGATCAGCTGAGTCGCAAGTGGCACGTTTCAACAACGGCTGTTTTAAATTTTATAGTTCTTGCGAGTCCTCTTGCTCTCTATTGCCGGTACAAAAGAACTCCATATATAAACACAAATTTACTTTTTGAAAGAATACTCCGTTCACATCCCATTGCCTTTATGGCCCTCAACGTCTTAATTACCTTCAATAGCTTTAATCACGAAATGCAAATTATTAACTACAATTCATGCGTAGGCAGTGTGCGTTAGTTTTTGTTTCTGGTGGCCAAGCTAATTTAAGCCTGAAGACGTCTCGACTTGCTAAAGGATGCTGCCAGTCTCAGTGAACGGACGAAAAAGCTACCGGCGAGGATTTGGTTTATTGTCACGTCGGCGATAGGCCAAATAAGGAAAGATTCGTAATTTTAAATCGAGTCTGAAACTTTACAATTAAATAAAAGAAAAATTAACCTCCTTTCCATGTCAGGGACCATTTTTAGTTTTGTTTTGATAGTCCCCTTTTGTAAAAGATTTCAGAGGACGTCTGTTGTGAAAATGTGCGTCCAAACCTACCCAAATTCACACTATCATCGAGAGAAAACGGAACGGAAGAAATATATTTTAATAATTAAGCCTGAGGGATTCAAGTAGGGATTATTCAGCCGCATGGTGGGGTTTAATAAGCTCGTTGTGAATAGTCATAAGCCTGTCAAGTTGGCCAGAGAACTCAATTAAACCACTTGCAAAAACATGTTAATTAATATCACCTATTATACACGGGTATAGCCTTCAAGTACTTATAAATGAAAGACTACATGCCGAACACGAAGGGTCACAAAATCGTGCTTTAGGCTTTCTGTGTGATAAAGTGTTGCGTCATGAAGCAAATTTATTTACTCTATAAAGCCAATATTGAAACACAGAAAAACGTTTTAGTTTTTGTAAACAGTCATAGGCTCCGCCTCCCAAACGGTTTCTTTGGTGCACCCAACTGTTTATTTGCAAAACCCATCAGAGATTTCTCATGCAGTTGTGCTTTATGTTTCTCATGTATGAATCCAGTACAAGGATTTTTATCGATTTCAGCGTTTAACACTCAAAGGCTAGCATGGGAAGGTAAGGTGTTATCGTTTAAGGGATACTTGTTATTTATAAAGAAGAAAACAACGACGATGGATAACTACAACCAGCCAAGACTACTTTAAAATATACGGTTCTCGGCAGTTTCTCGACCATCAGAAAGGTTACAAATTGATGTACCGAACGAATTTCGGTTCCGTCAATTCAAAGCTAACGAGATGAATAGCGGGGATAATATCATTCTTTGCGATGAATGAGAAGTAGCCAGGTTTCGTTGTCGCATGACAATATGGAAGAAATTGACATTTGGATAAACATAACGTTAGTACATTTTGACATTTTTAGCTTATGAATTTTAAGTCAGAAACTGGCTTTTGACCAAAATACTCCGTAAAAGTCCTATGAACTGAAGATAGGCAAGGAACTCTGGTATACAGCTTGAAATTATGCTTATTTATCTATCAATAACTTGATCTATAGACATAAAAGAGCGTCTTTCGTCTTTGTTGTGATCATGTTCATTTTTAAAATCACAATTTACCCAAAAAATATCACTAGTTACTAAATTGAAATAAATTGAAAATAAAAGAAAAGATAAGTGTAATCAATTATTCATTTTGTAGTGACATTACCAACCAAAAATTTGGATGCAATGACGCTTTTCACGTCGGATGTGTCGACTACGACATATAGTTCATTCTCACTAAAATCAAGAAAAACGTCCGTCTATTTCTTCGGTTGCGCACAGTTAAAGAGATGTATTAAGTATAACTACATTAAACCTGTCGCTCACATGTAAATAGCGCACTCCATTAACTAATGGACTTTGCCACTGATACTAACTCAATGCATATATTTTAGCGTCTTGAACAGTCGACAGAAAGAAAACTTACATTTGTTTGTTTTGATAACCTGTAATAATTGATATTAGTTAATTCCAATAATTTTCTTTAATAAATCAAGTTAATCGAAATTTCTTCAACAAAAATGATCAAGCTAAATACACAAATAAATAAATTTCTTTTGCCGTAATGTGTTTTGCATATTCTGGATATTAAGTGTTTCACCATGCCCCTGTAATGCAGGAAAGGATAAGAGGTGCCATTAGCAAGTTTGCATATGACATCTGATGAGTTCTGTTTATCAGCAGGTTGTTTCGCACCATGATCAGGCCATTCGTTACCTGGGTTGTGTTCTGCTTATCTAATGCCGTACACAAAGAAGTTCGAGTCGGTGTGTTATTGCCTATTACAGGAGGGTTTCAAGTGGGAGACGGAATCAGACCAGCTGTGAAAGCCGCCTTTGATGACATTAACAAGGATAAAAACTTACTTCCTTCCCATAATTTGACTTACACGATCCATAACAGCGCATGCGACTCAGTAAAGGCGGTAGGGATAGCTGCTGACCTAATGCGGTCGTCAGCATCCGTAGATGCATATATAGGCCCTGGTTGTTCAATAGCTTGCCTTTCCGCCGGGCTTCTCGCACAGTATTGGAATAAACCCATTATATCATTTTCTTGTTCCTCATTGGGTCTTGAAGACAGGAACAAGTTCTCAACGTTTGCAAGGACGCAGCCCTTTAGTCGCACCTACTCAGAAAGCACACCGTCCATTCTCCTGCAAATTATGCGACGATACAAATGGAAAAGAGCGGCCATTCTTGCAAGAGATGACGCTTATACACGCATCTGGGCGCCAATTGCAAACAATGTACTAAAATATTTTAAAGAAAGCAATATAACCATCTCCTACTATAATGTTTATAAGAAGGATGACAATCCAGACACTCAAAAGAAAGACGCCGAGAGGCTTCTCGAAGAAACAAAGAAAAATGCTCGTGGTAAGCTTATCCATTAATAATTTGATTCTACAAAGAAATAGATTTTCCCCAGGGGGGTACTCGCATATACATGACGGGGAGGTCCGTATTTTTTTGGGTTGAAAATTTACACGCTCGGTATTTTGGGGGTCAAGAGATCTGTCACGTATTTTTTAGATCTTAAAAAATACGCGTATATTTTTGGTTCAAATCCGATCTCATTAACTTATTGATGATCATGCATTAGAAGAGTCTGTTTGATTCAATAAATCCGTATTCAGGTGTGCAAGTCTTGTAGTTTTGGGGGTAGGAACTTTTGATGCCAGGTATTTTTTGGGTCTAAAATTTCAGGCTCGTGTATTTTTTGGGGTTTGCAATATGACCCCCGCGTCATGTCATGCGAGTACACCCCCTCTGGGAGATTTTCCAGCTTGCCCTCCAGACAAGTCGGTGGCATCGAGTGCTAGCCAAACAGTCTAAAGGACTTACTTGCCCATCACCAAATGGAGGATAAAATCCACTAGCCAGACATAAAAATTCACTAGCTGACTGACTGACTGACTGATCGATCGATCAGTTATGGATTGATCGACGGACGGATTGATTGATTGATTGATTGATTGATTGATTGATTGATTGATTGACGCCACCTTGTCAGCTGGAAGACTACCCCTAAGTATATTTATGAAGCAGCACATTTGTTAATTTTTGTATTCTTTTTTTTTTTCATTCACAGTTATATTCATTTTAGCGACGAGGACTGAAGTCGCGCGCCTGTTGTTGGTTGCCAAAGACCTAGGGATGCTTAACGGAGACTTTGCTTTCATCACTTTGGATTTTTATATCTCAGAAACTCTAAACACATCTTTGGCAAAAACAACGTGGTCACTGAGTTGGAAAGAGATGTTGGAAATATTTGAAGGTCTCATAACATTGTCCGTTAAAAAACCTGGGAATGAAGAGCTGCACAATCTTACAAAATGGTTAAATGATGGACTTAGGAACCTGCCACCGTATCAAAACCACTCTGCCACCCCTTCGGTAAATAGATAAGCGCGAAATTGTTGTTATAGATTGGTGTCGCTTCTAACGTATTACAGAGAATATGTGCGTTTTAGCTAGCGGGGCAGTTGTTATCAAAAGAGACTTTTATTGAGAAGTGAGATCCAAGCTTCTTGAATCTGGACATTATACATTTTATTCCAAAATGGCCCCTGATTTATGCACATTTATAATATAGATAGGATTCTGCGTGCGCTCTGATTGGTCAAAAACCCATGTTTTATTTGACTAAACATTGAAAAGCGTGTTTTGTCAGCTTTTGTCTAGTGATGGCGGAGAACATTTGCTTTGAAGAAATTCCTGACAAAGTTCTGAGTCAAGCTACTGAATTGTCGAGGAAGCTTCTAAGTTTGACAGGAAAGTAGAAGAAGCAAAATTAAATTGCGTCAGTTTCTCGATCGTGCGTGTTTTGTTTTTTTTTTTACTCGCGGCGTATAAAATCTACATCATAAAGCAAATAAAGAAGCCATGACCATGTTTTATACTGTCATAAAACACTCCAGACATTTGAGAACACTCAAGAATTGTAGAAAACATGAGCCGCAGCCGAGTGTTTTCCACATTTCCCTCGTGTTCTCAAATGCTCGTCGCGTTTTTTGACAGTATAATACATGGCTTTCTTTATATGTTAAATAAATTAGCCCTCATAGCCTCACTTTTGAGTAAAGATTCGTTTGAATTTTTCTCATGCTAATATTCAGTCGCCCGCCATAATATTTAGTCGCCCGCCATTTTAGAATAAGGTCTATGAACCGAACATTCTGGCCAGTAAGCATCAGAACGACTTTTATATATTTTCCCCAGTGTGTCATTGGGAGTGTATTATTTATTAACCCGAGCAATATTCCTATGCAGGCAGCCAAGACTGCACCATATTTATATGATGCAGTGTGGCTCTATGCGCATGCTCTTAACCGCACTCTCAGTGAAGGAGGGAACATCTCCAATGGCACAGCAATCTTCAGAAATATTATCAGCACAACGTCACTATTTACAGGTAAATAACTGATACCATTGATTTAATATTTGCAAACGCGTTATTCAACTCGTAATTTGAGGAGAGAAATGGTAATCCCAGTTGTTTATTTGTATTTTTATACACTACCCCCACCAGCCCTGCTGATCCACTATCGAGTATAAACAAATTATCACTATCGAAGCCTAGACCTCGCACCTTTTTTCGAGAAACTCGCGCGAATGGCTTGAAACAACGGTAGTCTCTGCACGCCTTCCTGGTATCTAGTCTGTTCCTGACACTAAAGGCCGGGATACACTATGTACTCTGTCCAAACCAAGCTCAGGCTGCGACTGATTCTGTCATAGCGACAAAAATTCACCGTGTCACATGAACCGACTTGTCGTCTAGTGTGAGAAGAAGTGAACCTGTACACATGAATGCGGGATTTAATTTAGGCCAAAACCGCGCAACGACGCCGGCATCAAAAGCTTATGTCTTTTTAGAAGTAGTATTCCTCGTTTCGTACTTTTGCACCCGGCAGTATAACTTGAGTCGATGGTAGCATGAAATAGATATCTGGTTAAAACAAATGTTTGCAACTGTCGTCAATTTAAATTGACAGGGATGTCTGGACCGGTGATGATTGACAACAAAGGAAACCGCGTACCGCGTTTCGTGTTTGAGAATATACAAAACAGCACTGGGTTGGTACTGCTGGAGCTTGATTCGCGCGGAAATGTCGTCACACCCTCTCAGGTAATAGCAGTGTGGCCTGGTGGATCAACTAGAGTCCCGGATGATGAGCCAGAGTGTTTATTTGATGCCGAGGCGTGCAAAGGTAGGAAGCGGACAAAAAGCGGTTTGATTTTATGTACCTCGCTTAGTATCATGAGAACCGGAATGGATCTATGATCGCCAGTACCGTAGTTACTTGAATAAGCGCCGCGCTTATTTAATTATTCGTGTCTCCGGTGCGGTGCTTATTCGAGGGCGGCGCTTATTTCAAAGGCTCATAGTACAACAACTCTTTACTCGATGTCAATGTCCTGACTGTTGCTAAAAGTTCACAAGATCCAACACAGGATGCACTTTATCTTAGTCTCTGTATTTGAAAGTAGTTCAGTTGTCCTCAAGCACTTTTACTAACACAACAAACTTAAACGTCCTGTAGTCATATATTCACCTTGAACTGAAAAACATCACTATTGATGAAAATAAATTCCCATTGTTGGCTTACAACCGCATTGCAGCGGTTACAGTGTATTTTTATATTATCTCATGGAAATACTCGAACTTTTCCACTATATGTGCGGCGCTTATTCGGTCTCATCATGGACTTTGTTAAAGCCACTAACGTTTTGGAATTGGAGTGGCATCATCCTGTCCTACAATTTGAAATAAGCCTCAATTTAAGTCACAGGGTCGTTTTTAATCTTGAATATTGTGAGAGAATGCGTATAAAGTGGCTTTGTTTCTGCTGGTGGTTTACATCAGATTACTCAGAGACCGATAGTGCAAGCTTTTGAGACACACCTGATCACGTCTCGGCCTCAAACTATTTAATAATTCATCAAGTTAAACAAAGAAAATCCTAACCGTGAATTACTCCTTGGTTTTCGATTGAGAAGGTATATCAAACACTCGAGACAGTGTTTCATCGGCTATCCAAACACCTCGAATTTCGTTAAAAATACTCCGCTGTGCGCCGTATTTTTCATTCTCTTCTTCATTGGACACCCCGATGAAACACTGTCTCTCGTGTTTGATACATTACATCTTTCGCGATCGTTAAAGTTCATTGGTATTTTAATAAAAGGAACTACGTTACGATATTTCGAGTCATTTTTACGGTGGACTAAATTACCCTTAGGATGTAGGAAACCTAAAACTAATAGATTATTAAGAAAGGAAAACACCACAGTGGTGCTATTTAACCAAAAGGAACCAGGTGGTCAAGGATGGAGAAGATTAAGACAACAATAACAACAACAACAACTTCATTGTACCCCAAATTAATTAGGTTTACAAAACTAGACAATATAAAATAAAATGAGTACATGGCTGCATTGGCTAACAAGGAACTGGGCAGCCATCCTCAGTGTTTACATCAGTGATTTTAAAGGTCAGGTACATAGGACTTAAATAAACACATACAACACGCATACACACACGGACAAAAATTAAGTAAACTAGGTTAAAAGTTTAGCGGAAATAAGCCGGAAGAAAAAGTATATAAACAGCTTAACTAAGATAAGAGACGATATAGAGGTATAGATAGTTCGGATTGCAAATGATGAATTTTAAAAATTTAGGCTAAAATTTGCAAAGTGCACATACCATGACGTAGCTCCTTTAATTAAGACATTTTTTTTTTTTTTTTTTTTTTTTTTGCAGTGAGGGATCGCAGGATGAAAGATTGGCTGATTGCAGTTATTGTCGCTTCCCCTCTTGTTGTCATTCTGCTTCTCGCGGCATTCTGCTTCTACAGGTATCATTTTCTAGAAAATGTCTCTTTTAAAGTTAATTGTCAGAATTCTACCATGCTGTCATGACCTTAAACGTCATAATTTCAGGCGTAAAATGTACGAGAAAGACCTTATGAATGACGCTTGGATCATAGACTTCAGTCAAATCATACTAGGTTCAGTGGATAACAGGTTCGCTAGTAAGGTATGTATGTAAAGCCAGTTGAAATAACGGAAACAGAGCCAGTTATATACACATGGAAACAGTCAGTAATAAACCGTGTGAGTTGGATCGCGGTCGCGATTTTGAATGTAGGGGCAAACACGTAAACAAGAGATGGTTTCCGTGAAATCAAGATATTGATATTCGATTCTCTTGATGAAATTCAATGACTTTATACCGAGTCATATTCCGAAGGAAAATTACCACATAAGAGTATGGACAAGCTAAAAACGAAACTGCATAATCATTTTCCTCAAGTATCAAAAGAGGCAAGAATTTACGTTAATACTATTCGCCATATCCTAAACCAGCAGGCGACTGGGAATAACAATTTAAAAACATCGAATCGAAAAAATTAGCGCGTCACATTCAAACATTTAGTATGCTTACTAAATTTAAGTCTTATTGGGTTGAACGCAAAGACGTTGAGGGACAGGCGTCCCTCCATTCCATACTAAACTCTCTTGTTTCAGGGATTCTTAAAGAACCACCATTGACTTCCCGTTACTCCAATCACCCTCAAATTTCACAATCTGATGCTCTTTCGTGTGGCAGGATGTTCATTTTGCATTTATCGTCTTGCACGCATTTCTTTTTTAATATAATACTTTAATGGCAAAACCAAACTCATCATGCGAGGACTCGAGTTGGATGCAAGTTGCCCAGAAAGTTTGTGAAATGCGACAGCGAAAGCTACGATTCAGTACTCGAAAAGGGCATTACATTAGGACGATAAAATGAAAAACGTGCGACGAGTTGCGTGCATCATTGGCGCAACTCTTGGCTAAACGATGTCGCGAGTGGCCACAAGTTGGTAAATTGTGGTTACTAGTTCAGGCTTTGTTTATTTTCGCCTGGGAATAAGGGTTATTAAATGGGGCCTGGCGCAAAACTAACGTCAATATTGTGAAAACAAACGTCCGTTTTTTGAATAGACCAATTTATATAGTGTCTTCTTCAATAGTGTCTTCGTAGTCAAAAGTTTGAAGTAAATTTTCCGTTTACAAACGAACGCATATCTCGTTTCAACACATTCACAGTGGAGCTTCAATGACGGCGGCATGCAGGAAAAAATCCCGAGAAAGACAAGGACTCGAAATAGCATTGGCTCTGAGTTTACTGTGAGTAAGGCCGGACAGCACGAGGTTGGCATTTGAATGATGTACTGAAATGATGTGCTTTAAAAAATCTCACTAAAAGCTTCGCTAACTGCACGCTATCCGAATAGACGATAACATAAAGGCACCTTCTTGAAAATGCAGTAATATGTACACAGTTTCGTCCTTGCACTTTAACACGGTAAAGGATATTTTAAATATAAAACTGGTGTATAGAAAATATAACGTAAGGTTTTAACTTAAACGTAGCAGTCTATAACACCAACTGCTTGCCCTTGTTGTGATAGTTGCATTCAACTTATGTCATAACTGGTCTGGTGGAAAGGTCTGTTCATCCAAAAAACTACACTACAGAAGATTGAGTTTGTCCTTGCAAAGGATGGCACTGATTATTACTTTCCACCGCAAATTACGAATACATAATTTATTTGGTCATAGTTAGTATGACTTGATAAAAGAGGTCATCAAAAAGTGATTGACATTAGGTTTTCCTTTGAATGACCCTATCAGCACACCTTAAAAATGCGTGTATATGTGTGTAGCACTTTCTGGACGTCTGTATTACAATGCAATTCTTTAATTCGTAGGATAATTATGCGGGCTATATAACAAGTAAGGGGACTATTTTTGCTGATCTTGAGCGGAATAACAGCTAGGTTAACATAATTTATTAATCGTAAGGTTTTCTTTATTTCTCTGCTCACTCTTTCCACCTCTGGAGAGAAAACTGCTGTTGGTTAAT
>OX393563.1:18835832-18960832 GCA_947652115.1 Blastomussa wellsi | reverse complement strand
TGAATGCACGTCATCATAGAAATGCCAACATTGTGGATAACATGATACGCATGATGGAGAGTTACACAGACCAGCTGGAAAATCTTGTAGATGAGAGAACAATGCAGCTCGCCGAGGAGAAGGCGAAAACAGACGAGCTACTTTACAAAATGCTTCCAAAGTAAGCCACTCTTTGTCATGCTATAACCACTTAATTTGGGGAATGGTTTGGAAGCTTGATAATTTTCTTTTCTGTTCGTTTATTTGTCTGAAAAACTAAGCAATAGGGCGTTTCATTACCCTTCTCGCACTCATAAATAATTCATGAAATCTGAACCGTGACCGTGGTTAGGAAATCTGACCTTGATTAATATAGATTTTAGCGATTTTATTTCTTCGTTTTCTCCGTAGCTTTAGTTTCGATTGAGAAGATATATCAAACCCTCGAGACAGTGTTTCATTACATTTTGAAACACTGTCTCGAGTTCGTTAAACGTTTGTTAGAAATAATCCGCTACACGTCGTATTTTAACTCTCTTCTCGGTGTTTGGAAATGTGATGAAACACTGTCTCTCCTGTTTGATATATTACATGAATAGTACGTACGCGCAAAGAACAAAAGATTGTGCACTGTCGTGGACCTTCCAACATGAATCTTTACATCTTTATTTCCTTCTTCGAAGTTTGCCGAGCGTCATAACCATCCCACCATTCCTTCATGTATATTTCTAGTTATATTTATTTCTTGATATACACCATTTGAATTGTGGGGAAGCCATAAAATTTAAGTAGTTTTAAGGGGTGTTGTTTGGAAAAACATACATTTCCTCTTTTGTGCTCTTATGGTTAAATAACAATAACAACAACAACTGCATAAAATTGCAATACAAACAACAAAAGGTATCCAATATGCTAAGTGACAAATTATATTTACCAGTTAAATGCCCTTGTTTCATAATCAGATGAAGTTATTAAGTTCAAAGTTTTCAAACAAATTAACTAAATTTAGTCGATTGCTTCATTTTAGACCAATCGCAGAAGATCTTAAGCTGGGAAGATCTGTGACAGCGGAAAGCTTCTCCAGCGTGACAATTTACTTCAGTGATATCGTGGGCTTCACTTCTCTGGCTGCTCAGTGCACGCCATTACAGGTGCTGAACACCTCTCCAACATTTTATTCAAATCAGCATTCTGATTTTGACCTTTGTACTTTCGGTCTCAACCTAAGGAACCTTACCATGTCTTTCGTAATTAAATTATTTTACCTCCATACATCCTGAACTGCCTTGATCTGTCAATCTTATAAGAATGGAGACATATGAAGGTGATCAGGAAACCTAAAGAAGACTCAATTCACTTTGTTGCTCTTCCACGACCCTTTAGCTCTTAATATGATGGCTACGTAGTTAACCATAGGGGATTTTAAGTTGGCAACTGAAATTGTAGTATTATTCCTTTACTTGCATTCAAGATGTCACTAGAACACCAAGAGAAAACAAAACAACTACATTCTTGATAAAGATGATCAGTTATGACAAGAGCGTGGGATAAAGAAAATATTCTGAGTCCCCGATAGGATTCGAACCCGTGACCGCACAGATTACCGGTCGGGCGCTCTAACCAGCTGAAAGCCCATTTTTGAAACAAAATGCAGGAACATGAAAAATATTAGTTTTTTTTTTTTCAAGTTGCTATTAATTCTGACTCAGTTTATTTACTGATTGGAGACATTCAACAACAATTTAATACTCAATGATGCTAATTATTCCAAAAATGGATAATTACTTTCAGGTTCCTGTTTACACAAGTAAGTGTTCTTCTTTAAAATCTTGTTCCATTTCAGCCTGAAAGACTCTTATATAAAAACATGCTGTATGTGTTCTCAGTACACCTTCATAGCTTGACGTAACTGTTGCTAGCCATTGCTACACCAATGCTGCTTATTGACTTTCCGCAGGTGGTGCATTTCTTAAACGACTTGTATACTTGCTTCGATAACATTATTGACGCTCATGATGTATATAAGGTATGGGGTCATTTTGTTTTGTGTGCACAATATATTTTTGCAGTCCTTTATTTTGTTCTCTTAGGCGCCTTCCTGGTAGTCTCCTTTCTGAAGCTCTTTCATTTACTCACTGGTAGCGACAAATCAGTTGAATAATTCCTAGCGTTCGCAATACACCAATTCGGATAGCATGTTTACATCCTAGTTCAGTGCTAACCAATTCAGATCATGAGATGATTCATTTGGGAGGTTACAATTGTTCTGTTCGTACATACTCCCATGCACTCAGAAGCGCGTGCACTGTACTCTCCCAAATGCATAATGATCTGAATTGAGTAACAACAAGGATGTAAACACATTAGCCGAATAGGTCTATATTGTTTGTATTGTTGTCCCTGAACCGTATAAACTTCGTCTACATGAGAAACCACACACGTTGTTGTGGCTATATTATACTGTTGCGTGGGAACAATCCTTCGTTTACTATCTATTACACTTCCGCATTTCATGCTCCAAGAAATTTAGTTGTAACACGAAAATATGGAACTGATCTATCAACTCTATTGGCAAACAGGTTGAGACAATTGGTGATGCATACATGGTGGTATCAGGTTTGCCTGTCCGGAACGAAAATAAACACGCTGGTGAGATTGCCACGATGGCGCTAAACCTGCTCAGTTCTACAAGAGACTTTACTATCCAACACATACCAAACAAGAGGCTTCAACTACGAATAGGAATTCATACAGGTCAGTATAGCTAACGATTTGTTGTGGAGACTATACTCATGCATCATCTTGAATTTTCATAGGCCAAAAGCAATTAATACGAATGGGACCTCTACTTTCGCTTTTGTTTCATCTAAACTTTGGGAAACTATTCCAACAAAATTAAAGAAACTGCTTTACACTTCCTTTCACAAGCAATACAAACTATACCTTTTAAACACTCAATCCTACTCTTCTGTTTAATCTGCTTATATTTGTATACAGCTTGCCTACAATCTGCCCTCTTTTTTCACGTTTACTGTTTCTAAATGTTTTTGATATGCACTATTTACTTTTGTCCTATTGTTTCTTGTAATTGATATGTCGTGTCTATTGTTTGTACGTATCAGTGACTAACAAGAAAGCCTATACACCTTATTCCAAAATGGCTACCACCTTAATATTATTTTGTTGGTAGCCCTTTTTTCATCGTTTTTAAGCTCAAAACTCAAAAGAATATTTTATCTTGAACGAGGCAACAAGGGCCAATTTGTATGTGCATAAATAAGCGGCCATTTTGGAATAAGGTGTATGCTACTTTGGTCACTGAGCACACTTTATTTTGACTATTTGTTGTTAGTATATTCTCAGCTCCGACTATTGCATTTCTAGCTTTTTGATTGGCTAAAAAACTCCGACTATGAACCAATAGTCGGAGTTTTACGTCATATGGAAAATAGTGCGCCAAGTTTAAAAATTTTCCGCACGAAGTTTTTAACTTCAGCCCTCTATAATGGCCGACACTGGCAGGTTTCAGGAGCTGTCTCCCACAAAAATTCAAGAGATATGGTTTGAGAATTTACTAAAACAATTATTCCATTCGCCCTTGTTGGATATGAAGTGATTATAACCAACTCGCGCTACGCGCTCGTTGGTTATTTTATCACTTCATATCCAACGCGGGCTCATGGAATAATTGTTATTTATATTTATTTTTTTCTTTGAATAAGCCTTTTCTATAAATATTGTTACAGTTATAATTTCTGTAAATAGTGTAAAACAATAAAAATTCTGAATCTGAATCTGAATCTTTCCTTTCGCGCCAGACAGCGTAGAAGGGCCTTATGGGACTGGACAATTTGCCGAATATTTTACCTTGTTTTTTATACCTGAGATCGTTATAAACGTACATCTTTAGCAACAAGTGAGATAGAATTATAATTACGAAACGTGGCAAACCTTTTGTTATAATAAACTGTTTACCAACCAAATTTTTGGACTATTAAAGACAATGTTGGAATCGAGTAAGTCAAGAACTCTTATTTTATCATTCCTACGCGTATAGGTGTGGGAGGCGCAGTGGCCTAATGGTTAGTGCGCTGGACTCTGGATCGGACGGTCCGGGTTCGAGTCCTGGCCGGGGCACTGCGTTGTGTTCTTGGTTGGTTGTGTTCTTGTGCGTTGTGTTCTTGGTTGTGTTCTTACTCTCACAGTGCCTCTCTTCACCCAGGTGTACAAATGGGTACCGGCGAATTTACTGCTGGGGGGTAACCCTGCGATGGACTAGCATCCCATCCAGGGGGGAGTAGAAATACTCTCTGTCGCTTCATGCTTCAGAAACCGGGGATAAGCTCCGGCCTGATGGGCCACTAGGCCCGACAGCAGACTTACCTTTACCTTACGCGTATAGGTTCGTGTGTAGCTGGAGTTGTAGGACTAAAAATGCCTCGATACTGTTTGTTTGGAGATACTGTGAACTATGCCTCGAGGATGGAATCTAGTGGCCTTGGTGAGTTTCATTGGCTATTTTGTTTTTATCGCAACGTACGATTGCGATGTGATATAAGATGGACCGGAATGAATGTTATCCCACAATGTACCATTATTACAGCACGCTTCGCTGTATCGGGGTAAAACATAGACTAATTTTTCTTTCAGCTACTTAGTTTTAAATTAACATTCCAGGAAACTTGTTCGGTTGTGGTGGTTAAATATTGCAAAATTCACAACAATCATAGCCGAAAGCCTTGTTCCAATTATTAATTCTTTCAATGATGTTCATTCAGCTGTGAGAGTTAAAAATTACATAAAATGTCAGTCCATGCAAAAATCCTCGATTGATAAACGTCTAGACATCTCGTTTGCCGATTTAGCAGCTTTTTTTCTCATGATCGCTATGCACTTTCAAGGGAAATGTATAAAATATTAAGACATTAAGACCGACAGTTGTTAACAAAATAACTTTTTTAATAAGGTTTGAGCTGATCATGATAAGGAGAAATCTAGTTGAAAAGAACTTGTATGTACTTAAAACAGGGTCTTATTTCTTCAGCTTTAAGAATTCACTTAAGCCCAGAGTGCAAAGCAGCTTTGGATCTTCTTGGAGGCTACCACATGGAAGAAAGAGGACCTGTTACAATGAAGGTCAGTTACCAAACATCACTGCTCAAAATGTCTTTAAAACTGAAGATGCAGCTTGTTTTTTGTTTCATCATTTGTTAGTAGTAAGATTGGGTAATTGCATTAGTAAACGTATTTATTTATTTCGGATAACCTAGTAAAGTACGCAGAAATTCGTAACGCTCCAGTGTTCTGTTCTACCCCGACTTAGGTAAAGTATTCCGGTACAAACAAAGAACTGACTAAAAGTTCTAAGATGGCCAAGAAAAGAAACAGCCAAACCTCTAAAGGCAAAGGCAAATATTTTTCTTCGAAGAGCGGGGAGTTGTTGCCCAATCTCCCGACACAGAGGCTCATGTATAAAGCTTTCGAAGTTGTACCAAGGCCACACCACAACACCGGGAACTCCGTGCCCTACCCCTCTCGAATACACCTACCGACAGATTTAAATAATGTACTGGCCATGAAATGGATCATTGTTGGAAATAAGCTATAAAATTGAAATTTTTGATTAGGTTCTTACTTATGAAAAGGTATATATACATTTAGTATATTCTCAGCTCCGACTATTGCATTTCTAGCTTTTTGATTGGCTAAAAAACTCCGACTATGAGCCAATAGTCGGAGTTTTACGTCATATGGAAAATAGTGCGTGTGACCGGAAGTTGTATGCTCTTTCCGGACGCTTTGTAAAATTGTGGAAATAAAACTCGGCGGCAAAACCCGGCTTGAGAATTTACTAAAACAATTATTACATTCGCGTGATTACTTCATATCCAACGCGGGTTCATGGAATAATTGTTATATAGTTGTAAAATGTGAGATATATCCTACCGCTTCACAATTTGTAAGCAAATTGAGAACAAGCTATTCCCTTTTTATCACTTTCTTTTTATCTTTATTTCTTTATTTTGAAACCGTGGTTTTTATCTATTTATTTTTTTTGTCTTCTTAATATAATTGTAATTAGCGTCTTTGTTGTAATTGTCATTGTGCATTAATAATAAAGTTATATTAAAAACATAAGGCTGGGTTTCCTTGTTCCTTTTTGGGTTGTTCGTCAGCATAAACAAAAAACTGCATCGCTCTGAAACTCCATTATATTTTCTATTTCGTGATATGATAAGTGCTCTTTCACAGCACTTCATGAGAATGTTTCAATGTCGTCAAAACAGGGAGATAAATAAAACCATCACGGGTTTTTAGTTTTGTAAAGATAAAACAAGGAAATAAAAAATCCTCTTTTACAGAAAACGTAACGGAAACACAGAACAGCGGAAATCTCCTGACATAAATGTGACGGAAACATGACTTGACATTTCCGTTCAAGAAGAAACGCGATAGCGGGATCACGTAGACTTCCGCAACACGTAAATGTGACGGAAACATAAAGTCCTGTTTTCGTCACGTTTAAGAAATACAAATACGAAAACTTGCGAATTCGTCCTGTGAATTAGCTCCTGGTTGATCGTAAGATTCACCTCAGTCTTATCGTTTTTTTTTTGCAGGGAAAAGGAACTGTCATCACATACTTTTTAAATGGGAAGGATGGCTTCACGAAACCTCTTCCAGATCTCAGAGAAGCGGCTCCCTTGTCAGAACACGAATTTAAGTAGTACCACAAGACGTCCTGTTCTGTCACATGACAGAGCTGTCAGCTCAATTAACGTTGCAATGGACAATAAATATAATAAATAATTTAACATCTATATAACAGTGAATATTTTCTGAGTTAAGTGCTTCCAATCTTCGAAACAAGTTACGCAATTCCATATAGCGGTTTAACGCTTTTTCCTCAATCCGGGGATAGATATTTCGTGAGCAAGATACATTTTCAAACAAAGTACCTTAAACAATAACTAATGAAAACATCATTTACCGAGTAAAAGATGAAACGCGGGCTCGGCCGCGTTGCCAGGTTACAATTGACAATTTGGCTAAAACATCAGGTTTAAATATACAAATATTACTGACAGTAATAAATTATTATCTATTTAATAATAATATATTTTAAAGTCTGCAGCTCCTGAACTCTCTGTTGAGAATTATAATGAATCATCGGTCGATGCCAGTATATATTAAACACTTTTTTTCTTATAAGAAGTTTTTTAATAAGAACGTTGAGGCTGAAATTAACCAAAATTTTAAGAACGCATAAGAACATTCCCCAGGGTGAGACTCGATTAAGAACGTTTTTATTTTGCTCATTGTATAAAATGTTGGTTAACGAATGTTTTGCTGCATGTACTACACGTGAACTGCGTTTTTGCCACAAAATCTGCTAAATTTAGGTCCCGTTGCAAACCTCGATGTTCAATGCTTTTTCTAAAGCCAAATTTAGCCAAGCAACTTGATACCATATCTCAGCAAGCAATGCACTTTGATATGTTTTTTTCATTTTATTTCAGCAGTTTTAAATTTAATAAATCAGAGAAATACACATGCAACCCACATATAGCAAAGCTAATCGAGGCGAATTGTGTAACCTACAATCAAATTTAACAAAATAGATTAATAGGAAATCAGGTAAAAGTAAATAAATAAAATAAAATAAATAGGTATACACATACATTCACAGATTACTAGTATTTACATTAATAGAGCAAGAACTCATAAGAAGACAGAACATAGGAATTAATAATACTAGCTTAGAGTTTGATTAATGAAAATAAGTAATTTTTGACATTAACGTTAAGACATCGACATAACCATCCTCATCACCAAGCACGTCCCTATTCAGTTAATTATTGAAATGCTATACCATGTAAATTTAATAACATCTTAAGAACCTTTTCAGCCTCAAATCGCAAAAAATATAAGAACGTTCAGCCTCAGCTCCAAAATTAGACGTTCTTATATAAAAAAGAGTGTACCTGTATAGTACATTGCAATTTATTTGTAATAAAAGCAACCTTTTTACAAGTTTGAAATGTTAGTTTAATTATTGTAAACTTCGAGTCGTAATTTCTTGATTCCTTTAATTGATTCGTACTTACAACAACAACATCTAATTCGTATCGTAAAAACCTAACACTTCGCAACTTCGCTACTTCGCACAACTACTCGTCTTCGCTTCGAAAATGTACTGATCAAAGTCTAATGTACATGTGATTATATTACTTGGCTCACGTGTCCGTCAATCAAAGATCACTTATTTAACTGCACTGTACAAACAAAACAATAGATCTCGTCACGTAATTGTTCTCGCGTGGGACGTCTCAATGTTTATGACACTCCCCAAAGTTTATTCATAGCGGGAGAAACTTTCAAATTCACGTAAAAAGAAACTAGTCAATGTTCGATTGTTCACTAGCGGTTCAATTGTCTATTGAGTTCTCCAACAACTGCTGCAGTACGTCGGGGTCTCCCAGTGTCACCTTGAACGGAAGCATTAACTGGTTGAACAACAGCGGGTTGCGTTGAATGCGCGACTTCATTGACCGCTTTCACTTCAATTGGAATTAAATGCTGGACAACTCTTCGAAGATAAACAGGACGTCTGTCTTTGCTAGTTGTCTTGACGACAGCGGCACGAACCCTTCCATCACTTCCAGAAATAAGCTCTTGTACCTTCGCAAGTTTCCAATGACATCTTGCCGTCGAATCATTTTTCAGCAACACGATATCTCCGATTGATATCTCTCGTACACAATTTCCCTTGTTTCCAGCACTCGACTGTTCTCGTAAACTAGTAAGGTACTCTTTTCTCCATTGCTTAGTTGCCTGCTGAAGTAAACTCTTGTGGTGGCGAGCTTTTCTCGTTAATGACTTGTAGGTGCTGATGACTTCGTAATGTGCGCTGTTTGGCGTTGAGCTGATCCGGCGACCATAAATAAGATCAGAAGGTGTCAAAGGATGCGATATTGAATCTTCGTCGTCGTACATGTATGTGATAGGTCTTGAGTTGATTACTGATTCGATTTCCACAAGCACTGTTCGGAGCTCTTCGAAATTTAGGGTAGATCGGCCAAGGACTTTCTTGAGAGGTCTCTTGATACTGCGAACCAATCTCTCCCAAAATCCTCCCCACCACGGGGCCTTTTCGATGATGAAATTCCAGGAAATTCTTTGGTTGACTAGATAACGCCATACTTCGTCTGATCGGGTTATCTTGCGTATTTCCTTGCATGAAGACTTGAACGTTTTCGCGTTATCCGATGTAAGAGTCGCGGGTAGTCCTCTTCGGCTAGCAAATCGTCTGAAGGATAGCAGGAAATCTTGAACGTTAAGGCTTCTACATAGTTCTAAGTGTACAGCACGTGTCGACGCACATGTAAACAAACAAATGTACACCTTCTTCGATTCGTTTCTTTCAACTTCAGGACTCTTGGTTTCGATGAACAGTGGACCAACAAAGTCGAGGCCAACATGCGTAAACGGAGGATCTTCTGATACTCTTTCGTCACGCAGGTCATCAGTCGGCAAAGCGCTATAAGGCTTTCCCTCGTACTTGCGGCAAATTACACATTTTCGAATAATTCTCTTGACGGCTTCTCTTCCTCGGAGCACCCAGAAACGTTCCCTTAGTGTTGTCAGAATATCTCGTATTCCACTGTGTTGGACAGATTCGTGTGACTGCTTTATCAGTAGCTGAACAAATTCATGGCTTGCAGGTAATAGGACAGGTCTCCTCGAATTTGCGGGCAACGGTGAATTGTTCAATCGCCCCTTACATCTCATAACGCCTTCTTGTAGATATAACCCGAACTGTGTGACATACGTTGGTGGGGTCGACTTTTGATCTTTACGCTTGAGGAATTCAATTTCTTCAAGTAGCGTGTTCCAAGTGACGAGCAAAGTTCCATTTAAATCGCTGTCCCAGTCGATTTTGTCCAGGCAAAGTTCTTGAAACAAGATTTTCATTTCAACGGTGAAAGGTGTCAGAAATCCAATGGGATCGAATATCTTGGCCGTCAGTTTCAGAACTGAACGCTTTGTCGCCGGAAGTGAGCTGCCATATTTGTACAATCCTGTGAGATCGAAGAAAAATTCATCAGAATTAGTGTCCCAGTTCAGTCCTAGAACTTTGACAATCGTGTCGTTTTTCAATTCAGGGCTACCAATAGCCTGTGAACATTCTCCCCCAGTTGTAGTCGATGATTTGGCGTATGACTCGTCGTCTTCTATCGTGATATCTTCTTTCGATTTTGCTTCGCTTGAATTTTCAACACTCTCGATCGCTCTCAACAGGGTGCTCGAGTTTGAATTCCATTTTCTAAGGTTGAATCCGCCTTCGGCCATGATTTGCTTCGATTTCGTGTAGACATCGAGAGCCTCTTCGTCAGTTTCTGTTCCGGTGATCAGGTCGTCAACGTACAAGGACTTTTCTAACATTTCCGCCATCTCAGGCTCGCTTTGCTTGTACAAACGCAAATGATGCTTTATTGTCGCGCCCAGGATTAAAGGCGACGGGCGTAGACCAAAGACAAGTCGGTTAAATCGAAACTCTGCGATCTCTGGATTCTTCGCGAATGGATCTTCGAACCATAAGAATCGTAGCATGTCTCGATCTTCTTGTTTGATGCCAACCATTAAAAATGCTTTCTCGATATCTGCAGTTAGCCCGACGGCATTCCATCGAAACTTAGTTAACATGTCGAAGATGTGTGGAATATGATTGTCTCCAACTTCTAAACAATCGTTCAGAGATCGCTCTTCCTTAGAATTCTTGGCTGATCCATCGTAAACGATGCGCACCTTTGTCGTTTCTCGATCCTTTCGTACAACAGCGTGGTGAGGTGAATAATAAACCCTCTTCGTATTGAGTTCGTTCGCATCGTTCAATTTTGGCACCTTTTCGACGATTTCCGCTCGCGCTTGTTCTTGTATGATCTTGTCATATTCGTGAAGTAAATTCGGCTCGTTTTTCAATTTGTGATACAAAGATCGCAGTCGGGTTTCACACATTCGATAGTTATTCGTACATGGGAAGCAGTCTTCCTTCCATGGCAATGCAACTTCGTAATGACGACCATCAAAAGAGATTTCTTCGTTTCGCTTGGCTTCAATTGGCGAGTGAGTTGCAGATTCGATGTCGTCTGTAATTCCGATGCTTTCGGTTTCCCAGAACAGTTTCAGCATATTCGTGATCTCGTCGACTTCGTTCGCTTCGTTTAACAATGTTTCACCAGAGATGATGAGATTCGAGACGACATTGGAATTTTCGTGTACATGTTGCTCGCCAGTAGGGCCTGACAGAAGCCAACCAAACTTGCTGTTGATGGCTGTGGGACCAAATTCACCGCGGATCGATTCTCCAGTGACAATGTCCCAGTAATAATCCGATCCAATGAGTATGTCAATAGAGTCTTGGTCGATCGCTGGACTATCTGCTAGATCTAAATCGGCTAAATGGGGGTATTTCGTGACATCTATTCTCTTAGGAAGTGGCGAACAAATGACCGGAAAATTGAGCGCTGAAATCTCCACGTATTCGTCTTTAGTGCTTCGCAGTGGCAAAGTAACAACTTGGCATTTTTGTTTACGATAGGCATTTTCACCAAACGTGTTTAGGTGAAGGGTCTCAGTCGACGTTGCAGTTAAACCCAGCTTTGCTTTGATGTGGTCGGTCACATAGGAACGTTGACTACCATTGTCGAACAAAATTCGTACGGGAACGGACTTGGATTGGTCTTGGTTTGTTGCTATCGCCGTAGCAGTTTGTAACAAAATGCTCCCCTTAGCTCTTTTCGTACTTGTAGTTGCGGTGGTAGTGGCCCTCCCCAAAGTAGGTGCTTCTTCGTTGTTTGTGTTACTGTCGGCTGGTCGCGTTTCTCGTTGATAATGATATCCTCCTAAACAAATTGACTGATGATGACGGCCGCCGCAGTTACGACAGTTCCTTGAGCCCCTGCAGTCCTTGAGTTGGTGTCCAGGAAATAAACATTTGAAACATCGTTTCGACTCGATTAGTATACTTCTTCTGTGGTTCGGGTCCGTCACCCTCCAACAAGACGCTGAGTAGTGCAAATCGTTACAGTAAACACATCGTATTTCCGGCGTTTTCTTTGCTGTTTGGTCGTCTTTGGTTACTAAGGAATTTGAGGTTGGATACTTGGGATTCTTGTTTTGGTACGGTGGAGGTTTCTGATTTCGATCTTCGGTGATTTTGACATTCTCGCTAACTTCTATTGCTTCAACTTCTCGTTTGATTACATCCATCAGTTCTTCAATTTTCCAAACGGCACTCGTCGTTTCTCTAGCTATTCTAACGCGAAGTTCATTGGGAAGTTTAGACATAACCACTGGAATTAATAAACCGCCGTATTGATCAGAGGCAACGCCCAGTGAAGACAGGCCGCGAATGTGGACGCTGATTTTGTCGTACACAAATCTCAAAGAATTGGAACGTTCGGATGTCGAGCAGCTTGGCAATTTCAACAGTTCCTCCATGTGTGCGGAAATTATTTGTTGCGTTCTTCCGAATCTCTCATGTAAAATTTCGATTGCAGATTTGTAATTCGCTTCGGTCAAAGATAAACCTTGAATTGATCGAGACGCTGGGCCTTCGAGGAGTGAATTGAGATAATTGAACTTATCGATAGGCGAAATTGCCATATTTTCATGCACTGCTGTCTTGTAAGAGTCCCAAAAGCTGGTCCACTTAGTTACATCTCCTCTAAATCTAGGCAATATCAACTTAGGTAACTTCGCTTTGGCCTGAAGCGCCGGCACATTCATTGCTGTTGGAGCCACGCCAGGTAAACCTTGGCCGGGATTCCCTTGACTTTCTTGCGCGCTAGATTCATTTTTCCATTTTTTCAATGCATCTTGTATGCCGTTTTGGCAGTCAACCACCCTTTCCAGTACCCTCTCTGAATCTTCGATTTCGCCTTGAATAGTTTCAACTTCACATAATGATAAAATGCTTTCGTCAAGGCCCTCGACCAGTTTCAATTTACTCTCCAGTAAACGATGCAATACGTCTAACTGTTTAATTTGTTCGTTACTCAGCATACCTTCTAATTCGAGTATGTCGTTTGCTTCTCCAATCCTCTTGGTAAGTACACCTCTGTGGGCTCCTCGCGACGCTCTTAGCCTTTCTAGATTTGACTACATCTCTAGCTTAGAATTTTAACTATGATTTTGCAGATAAATTTTCATTAATCTCTTAAATTGCTTATATGATTTTGAGTCTTTTAGGTCCTTATGTAATTCATTCCACATTTGTGCTCCCCTAAACTTTGCTCTTTTATAATCGATAAATATGTTTAAGGCCGATCGAGTATTAATAACAAAACAGATCAAAAATGCCAGTGTGAAGAAAATGCAAGAGGTTTGCATCGCTTGATACACTTTGGAACGCTTCGTGACTGACGTACGATATGTTCAGTCACAGCTTTTTATACAAGTAATCGATTCCATTTCAATTGTCGATTTCATTCATGTCACGTAACACAGCTGCAAAAAGCTATTGCAGCACGTTTCGTAGGAAGGTGACAGTCTTATTTTATTGCACCAACGCAAGTTAAACAGCACGTAATCGATTGTATAAATTATAGGGAAATTTTATCTGTTTTTAATGCTATTACCACCACCTGTACTTTTCGTTTCGATGGCTCAGCTTCAATCATTCTATCACCGAATTTTAAAAAAGCGAAGCTTGAGCGCAACAAACCAATGAATAACTAAAATTAACACTAACTTTAAACATCACATTTTCTCAAAATAAATTGATGAGAAAGGGACATATAATACAAAATGAAAAAAATTGAAGGTTACAAGCTGAAACAACAGTGGACTGACATAAACTATTGACGTACCAAATAAAAGATAAATTCTCAACTGCTTTAATATACCATGAGGACGTTTTTTTAAATAAATATCCAAAATTTTTTATTCAATTTTTTTCTTCCAGAATAACGACGTGCCAAAACAAATTTTTTGCAATAAAAATTACCTGTAAACATTTCGCTGACGCAATGACATAACAGATATTACGCGCTTTTAATTAAAATCGATTGATTAAAACTGAAAGAAAGCAGCCATCTGAATTTAAATTAACCTGATGGTAAATATGCGACACACGAACCCAAGGTAACTCACCACCTGTCACAAATTTTGTCTTTCGTCTCTACTGACCAAACCGAATTCTGCGAAGCACAGGAGCTAAAAAATCATGAACAACACTTGCCAAAGTGGATTTAAAGAGCTGAGCATGACGGCAAAGATTGTTTTGTCGACATGGTATGGCCTCGCGGGTTTGGCGGCCGTAATTGGAAACGGGGTTGTGTTGTGGTTGATGGCGAGACACAAGCCACTAAGAACAATCTCAAACTTGTTCCTGACTTCACTGGCAGCAGCAGACTTTTTAGTTGGTATATGCATAGCCCCAGCCTGGGTGTTAATGAGATGCTTGAAATATAATGCAGATACTTATGTGGACACCTACGGAAAAGCGAATGACTATCTGTGGATCCACACTACAGTAGCTACGGCATTTAACTTATGCTGTGTTAGTCTGGATAGGTATATAGCAATCATTCATCCTCTCCGCTATAAAGAAATTATCGATAAAAGGAGGTGTTATGTGCTCATAGCTAGTGTTTGGCTGATTTCCGTGCTCCTCCCCTGCTCGAGGTTCGTTGTTGTGGATGGTTCAGTGGCACTATGGTTGTCTTTTACAATCATCACGGTATTCATACCTATGATCGTCATCATAGCTTGTTCCATTCGCATTTTAAAAGCCGCTGCCGAGCAGTCGAAGAAAGTAACATCTGACAACACATTGCAGAATCAAGACGCCGTTAAAAAAGGAAAAAATAACTTCAAGGCTGCCAAGACGGTAAGTATTGTTGTTGGGCTATTTGTTGTTTGCTGGTTGCCAAGTCTAGTCACTTCTTTGGTGAATTTTTTCACGCCGGATCGTTGCGGACTCGATAAGCAGTTATCGTACTACACGGTGTGGACTTCAGTCGAAGCACTTGCCTTTACTTCATCGGGGATCAACCCTTGGGTATATTGTTTGCGAACTGAAGAATTCCACGACGCTTTGATTCGCACTTTTCCAACTCTTACAAGACGCAATGTTGGCCAAAATGATTTTAATCTAGCTGCAGTTTGCGTGACATGTACACGGCCTAACGGAGGAAATTAAAATCCTTCAGAAAAAAACGGGCGCTGAAAGCACAACGCTAGCGAACTGTTTCGAAATGACTCAGCTTTATCTTTTCTCATCTAACGAAAGGAAGTAATCTTAAAGATGATGAGCCCAACCGCGTTTTAGGAAATATACGGCTTTTAATGTTCATTATTATGGTCCGATTATGTCATATTATCTGCTTTAATTTTAAAGGTTAATTGTATATTTAGGAAGTGTAATTGTATGTTAAGATTATAATAATAAAGTTTCAAAGTGAAAATCCAATAAAAGTCAGGTTGGCAAATTAAATTCAAATGGCTTACCGGCCCTGACATAATTTTAACAAAGTGACTTCTTTAAAATAGCTGGAGTGTGTCAGTTAAAATCTTGGTTCTCATTACTTTATTAAAGGAGCTCGGTCACGGATGACACAGTTTGACAATTACAATCCTTCTCAATCTTCCTCATTCAAAGCCATACTTGATTCTTCATAGTTTATTGGTGTATCTTTGGTGTTTTACTACCTCAATAACCTACTATTTCAAGGTTTCCTTTGATTTGAAGGCAATTTTATTCATTGCCAAAGTTGACTTTATTCATGGTGACTGTGTCCCTTGAAAAAAGCAGCTTAGGCACAGGGATGCAACTTGACAGGAAGCGAACTCTAAAATAAAAATTGTTTACCTGATGTCACCAGCCCAAAGCTGCCAGCAGTCGTTTTTGTTTCTTCTGACCTCCCACGGGCGCGGAAATTAAAATGACTGATGTAAATTAACGATATATAAACGGAAGCAACTGTCAATTAACAATAAGCCAAAGGCGGAAATCCTTAGTTCAAAAAAGCCTCCAAACCCCTCTTTTGTTTCCCGCGCTTCCTCGCTTCGTTTTCCCCTCAACAATACTCTGCTTTCTTCTCTGTCCACAGAAAAATTACGGCAAGAAATGAAAGATACTGTTAGCAGTTTTGACAAGCGCAGCAATATTGATAGACAGAAAATACAATTTATCACTGAGCCAACTGCCTGACACATTCAGATCTCGCAAGCAACACACTGGGACGGGAGGTTTCAAGTGGCTGGTGCATTATTGTAAGGGTTTTTTCTTTCCCTTTCAGAATTTATTGTCCTGTTCGCTGCTTTCCTTTAAGAAAGTGTCGAGAAGTGCGAGTTACAGTATTTTCTTCAGTTTTCTTTTCAAAAATTAATCTTCTCTTCGAAATTTCTTGCTGTACAGACCCTAAAATTTTCGCATGTAAACAATAACAAAGGCGTGGCTAACTGGGGTCATTTAAAGATAACAACCAAAGGTTAGGCAGTGCGGGCGAGATCTATGTAGGGTGTTCATGACCAACTCGGCTGTTAACATGTGAACTGGTTATAAATAGTGAGAACAGTGTGAGGTGAAAGTGATAATGTGCAGTCGTGAAAAGAGAGGCATCAAAGGTTTGTTCCTTTAGCTTGTTGAACGATAAGATCAAATTAATCACAGAGGATGAACATTTATTCGCAAGAATGTGTTATCGTTTAGGCCACATTCAACAAAATGCAATGAAGATGACATTTCCTGAAACTAGACTGATGAGATCATTCATGTAGTGTGAGTTAAACTGATATTGTATTAAAAATGTTAAGCTTTTTACCGCACATATGCATGGGTTTTTACATATATCTTTTAGAATTTTTGGTAGTTGCTGATAGTTGAATTTTGATGTACAAATGTAGATCGCCAATTGATCATTTAGTTTCCAATCTCACTGGTTGGCCTTTCAGTCTAAATAAAGTTTTTATCGCATCTTATGATATACGAATGTGACTTTTCATAAATAAAGAGAGGAAGAATGCATTTGAAACTCGCTTGATTTTTTTTATTCTCTGGCATTGAACAATTTAACTTCAAACCAAGGTGATTCGTATCCTGTGTGTAAAACCCACCTTTGGCCTTTAATATTTTACAAACAGCGGAAATCTTGGATTCATTAAGTTTAATGTCAGGCTAAAAGTAAATTAAATTCACAAATCATTCTCACACTGACATAAATTGCAGCAGGATGTTATAAAAAAGACGAATCCTTCCTAATAGCCGGAATTATTAACGGCTTGTGAATGCCCGAGATGGCACATTTACTTCTTCTAATAAAGTGTTGGAAAAATAGACAATGTGGCTGATGGGGAACCTGGTTAATTACGTCTCTACTAATAAATGGTTTTAAACATTCAAGAACGTTCCCAAAAACCTAGCACATGTTTTTGAAAACTGTGGATGTTTAGTGCAGACAAACATTAGCTACACCGCCTTTGCTAAATGTAAGTATCTTTGCATGTTTTGCATGCTTTATCATTGCATGCTCAAGTTAATAAAGGAAAAGGTCTCCCTTAATTTTGGAGGGGGTGGTCTAATTAAAAGTATATTAAAGCTATCGCTTATAAACGTGCATAAGGCGAAGTATTTGTTCGCAGTATTTCATTTTTTTGGTTTGAAGAACGCGGCTGCTTGGTCACGTGACATACCACATCCAATTATTGATATAAATTTTAATAAAAAGTTTACGACATTTTGCAAATGTAATGTTTGACTAATTTTTATTGCTACGAATGGCTATATCCATAACGTCTTTCCGTTCGAGAGGGACTGGGACTAGGGAAATAGTGAATAACTACAAAAAAATAAACATTTTTAAGAATCCCCGTTTACAACGGCCAGGTGAGGTAAAGGTTTTGGAGAAAAAACGAGAATTTTCTAGTACGACTACATCCTGTAAACTAAATGGTCATAATTCTTAGAATCTCGGGCGTGGTCAATCACGTGACCACTTAAAGCTGGGTCAATCATCGAAAAATTTCATTTTCTGTCAAAATAAACAATTAGAAGCCGTCATTTTGAGAAAATTAAAAGAAATGTCCAAAACATCGTATATAAACTTGACCCATGTCTTAATTCAGGTGAGTGTTTTGTATGTTTTATCATTGCATGCTTTGTATGTTTTAACTGGAACTGAAAGACACTACCGTGGCTTCAAATGAAGTGTGTAATCTTGACATTAAGATCATTCAGGGAGACGACAATACACCTTGTCGTATAAGTGTCTACGACAAGAGAGATGACTTCTCATTCCGGATTGTAAACTTTCCTCATATGGACAGCAACATCCCAGCCAATCCGGCCTATGGTGTTTACATATCTCAATTGGTGCAATATGCTAGAATTTGTTCATCCAAATTGGACTTTATAGACAGGCTTCGTAGTGTTTCTTCACGTCTTCATCACCAAGGCTTCAACACAACACGCTGCTCAAATCGTTTAATAAATTCTTCAAACGCCACGGTGAAACCATTCGCGTTAAATATGACATTTCACTTCGGGAATTGAGATCAGCGGTTTGTGATTGAGAACCAACAACGCATCCTTTGCTTGTTTGTAATTGTTACGTCGTATTTGTAAGTCTAATTCATTTATACGCGCTGCTTCCGGGTCCTTCATTTGGATTTGAAGGCGCGCGCGCGTATTTTCGTATGTGGTTTATTTAGTTGACGTGTATGCTTTGTTCGCAATTTAACGGTTGAATTTATTTTACGTTGTTTTCCTTATTACTTTTTCTTGTCAGTAACTGTGCTCACATCGTGGGTGGCTCCACTTGAAATGTTCTGCAATTGGTATAGGATTTAATGGAGCCGAAACCAAATGTGGAATTAAAAGCATTTTAGGCATCCTACTGATGAACGGTTATGGCAATTAGATATTTTTTACAGGAGCCAACATTGAGATTGTGGTCTGTCGCCTTTGAATTATCATTGCATGTTTCGTATGTTTTATCATCGCATGTTTTGTATGTTTTATCATTGCATGTTTTGTATGTTTTATCACTGCATATTTAGTCTCGTGTTTTTGCTATATTTTCAGTTTAAACCTCGATTCTCGATTCCCTATTTTCGATTCACAATTCTGGACTTCAACTCAAGATGGTTTGTAATAAAGATCTGTGAAAGTCCGAGCGTTTAATTCATTCGCTATGGCAGTTACACCTGCCTCACTCTGAGTGTTGAAAATGTCGGAACTGACATCGTTGGCGCCAGTTTCGCTCTTGAATTAGCTGGGCGAGTCTCACTACTGGAGCTCTGATATTTGTCTGCAGTACCGTAGGCCCTGGTAATATCCAAAAGCGGCTGGAATGAAAGAGATCTAAAATTTTTGTCGAATGAAAACACCAATCCTGTATCCACTATCCACTGAGAATCAAGTCAGTGGTCCTTTTTCCTGTGTTGGCATGTTAAGAAAGGTGGCTCACACTAGTCTCCAGCACATCCCATATCTTATACTTTGATGGGCCAGTACAACCACTCTTCATCAGTTGATGCTACAATCATTGGTGAACAAGTTGTGATTATTTTCTTTGCGTTCTGGTTACCATAGCAACGGTATAAAGCCCTTAATTTTAGCTTTAAATGCTTATAACTCAAAACCGAAATCTGTGACCCCCATTTTTTATTATCGAATATTGGTTAACTTGTCAAGATACAACTTGTTGCAAAGTTAAAAAAAATTCCTAGAAGTGGTTTCAGAACTTTGGAAAGAGTTGCATCTTAGTATGCTGATCAAACTTCAGTAATGAATTTTTAGCTATAAGCACTTTTTTAAAAGGTTATACTGTTTTATGGTAACCAGGAATGTCAGGAAAAACATTTTCACCAATGATTAGGCATTTATTTTATACCATACACCTTATTCCAAAATGGCCGCTGATTTATGCACATACAAATTGGCCCTTGTTGCCTCGTTCAAGATAAAATATTCTTTTGTTTTTGAGCTTAAAACGAGGAGAGAAGGGCTAATTTGAATACCAACAAAAGAATATTAAGATGGTAGCCATTTTGGAATAAGGTGTATTATTGAAACATCAAATGATACCGAGTAGTAGTACTGACCAAAAGATAAAATATGCTGGAAACTGTTGTGAGCCATTTTGCTAGGAACACGATTAAGAAGCAGCCAACGATTGCAAGTTATTTAAGTAATGAAAGCAGCGCCACAAAATCGTTACAGTCATGGTATTGATATCAACATACAACTTCTCTACACTCTTTCTTTTTTATAAGAATATATTTTATAAGAATATCGAGGCTGAAATTTGCCAAATTTTAAGAATATATTAAGAATAAACCCAAGGCTCAAATTTTGAAAAGAATATATTTTTTTTGTTGAAAATGTGCAAATATAATACAATTTTTTTCTCTAAACGGCAAAGCTAGCCAATAAAATGACACAAACCTACACGAAAGCGACATTTCTTGTTTACAAGCATTTCTGTTGATATTCAAATTTGCCAACCACTGGAACAAAAGAAGTCATTGTTTCAACAGCCAATTAGGTTCTGGTTGGCATATTAATGCAAATAGGTGACGTCACGAGAAACATCGCTATAGCCATTGGTCAATGCTGGGGACCGATCGATGAATGATACTGTAATACATATGTAAGGTATGCAGCACAAAAGACATGAACTAAACAGTAAAAAGTATCATGATAAATTCTTAATCTGAGCATATTTATAAGAATATTTTCAGCCCAAAATGGGCAAAAAAGTAAGAATATTCAGCCTGGGCCGGAAAAACAGCATTCTTACAAAAAATCATTTTAATCATTTTGCAAGAGTTTAAAAGGAAAACCGAACGCAAGAAAAAATTTTAAGCCCAAATTTATTAAATTATCACGAAATACTGCCCGCGGCACTTTACAAACGAGCAGTTTTTCTAGAGGTTCAATCATACGTTGAGTAATTAATTAACGAAAAGAACTTAAGTGAATGAAATTATCTCGTTTTGTAGTTATGGACCAGGAGGGGGCTAAACTCGCATTATGGAGAAAACACAGGTTAGCAACAATTATCACGGTATTGTTAGCCAAGTAATGCCTCGTCACAACAATGAAAGAAAGTTAAGAGACCATAACTCATTCATCAGAATTAAAATACAACATAAACAATGCCTTAGTAAATGACAAGATCATCAGCTGGATCAGCAGCCTGTGAAAAATATGCAAATAACGCCTTAATCACCCACCGTTTACGTCGAAGAAACCAGAATTTCGTACAACTGTTACATTTACGCATTGCAATAACATCGCCACTGGTGTCTGTCGACTCAAAGAGGCTTGATTAGTTTTCATGCTCATGTGCATCTGAAAAGAACGCACGGAAAAAACTTTGCCTGAAGATACTTGAGAAGAAACAAAAATAGGAGAGGGAGCATAAAATAACACTCTTCACTGGTAAGCATGCATTTTCCTGCTATCACTGACGTTATTCTTGGTTCTCGACGAATTTTATTGCTGCGCTTAAATTTACTCACTAATTTCTGAATTTGTTGCGTTGGTGTGCGATTTGTTTGTTTGAAGACGCTGCAAGAGAAGTTTTATACTTTTTATATAAAAATCCGTAGATCACAGCTGTCGACACCAAAATGTTTTGTTTTGATTGAAGATAATAGCGCCTACAGCTTCGGGTAAAATAACCGTCCATTTAATAACGGAACGGCCAGGAAAAAAACTCATTTTTATACTTTCCAAGCTAAGAAATCAATGTTTAAAGAATAGTGGTATTCAAGAACTTAATTGATCGTGTCATATTATAAACTTCCTTTGATATCCTCGAAATATTAACTCGGAAAGTATGATCAATCATCATTACGATCTTGATCGTTCCTTGTTTTCCTTTCCATGCTTGTTTTGTTCTCCCTGCGTTTTGCTTTAAATCAAGCAGTTTTCGGTGCTCAAATACGAAAACTGAGACTAACAAATTAATGTTATATCCATTGTTCGCAAACTGTAAAGGCGATTTGAAACCACGAGATAACGAAGATGGGAGCTCAAGTCAGAATTGATTTCGTCAGTCTAGCAGTTTCAATGCGTTCTATTTTTAGTAGTAAACAAGAATATTAGATTTGAGAGAGTTTTATTAGAGCTTGGTGACATGAACCGACCGTTTTAGCATTACAAAACATCACTACAAAGACGGCTTGAAGATTAAACTTTTTCATTAACATATACGGTATGCCTCTACGCAGTTTAATGTTTTAAAAAAACAGCGAATGAACGCGTATGATAGCTCTGTGCAATGTTTTTTTTATGACTTCAAGTAATCGCCAGGTAGACAACTTGTTTTTAATAAATATTAGTCTCTCTTCTTCAGAAAACATTCCGGCATGTTGGTTTAGCGTGGTTGGTACGCTTGAATAGTGGTAAACAAGATATTATGCAGATTTTTTTAGAACCAATACATATCTTTTCTGAAATAGACAAATAGCGTAGTTTAATTTAAGCCCTGAAATGTTAAATATTTACTTTAACCCTCGTCTAAAAGGATATTGACGGCATACTTTGAACAGCAACATTTTTATATTGGTTTACTTAACGAATTATATGAAAGCCAGAAACTCTGCAGTTATCAAGAAGCGCGTCATTTTGAGCTGTATCAGTACAAAGCTGACAGGCAATGGCTCGCTATAATTTCTCGGAGATATTTGTTGCTATCTCGAATCAAACTTCCTCAGTAGAGTCAGCGTTAAGGAATTCAGACGTAATTAGCACTTATTCGGGAACGATGGCATTTGTCATGGTAATTCTGTGCGTGGTTATTTGCTGTTACGGTATATAAAAGGTGCTTTTTGGCAGGTTAAGATCACTCTGATGGCATCTCTCGCTACCGTTCCGTTAATTTTCCATTATATTTTGAAGAGGAAGAGGCCAAAATGCAAAAAAAAGGCCAAAATGCAAAGAGGCCAAAATGCAAAAAATGTGTGAATCACAACAGTTTCACACGTGAGCGCCACGTTCATAAATTGATGGACACCATTGAAAACAAAGCGGCTAAATAAGCAACAACAAAGAAGTAAAATCTCCGCAAAAAGGCCTAGGGTAGTGTAGCAGCTATCCAAAACTACTTTTGTTTGTTATAGTAAGCAGCTTCTATTGTTTTCAATTGTTGAGTCTTTTGTTTAGGGCTAGGGTATCAAACCAATCACATTATATGTTAGGAAAGCTGCTACATCGCCCATCAGATAACACCAAGTGAGTCTCAAATCTGTTCGCTTCAAGAGCGTACAATAATTAATTCCGAGCTAAAAATTGAAAAATAAAACAAACTTGAGAGAAACTTCGTTTCGAATTGAAGTTCATTTAAGGACGTTCGCGCCAATTGTTTGTGCGCATCGTTACTGCGCACGGAATTCGTCAGGCCACGTCATCCATCGAGTGCGCACGCTGAGGAAAAACAAAGGGCCAGAAGCCGTTTCATAGCTTTGCTTGTAGTTTACTCTCTTAAATGGTCGGTGACCCCTACTTTTTTCCATGAACTGATTTTATTTACAATTCTCAAAAATGAGCAAAAAATCAATGTGGGAAGTTCAAAAATTTTCAAGTTTTCTGCCCACAGGACATCGAATCCTGCCTTCTTGCCGCTGTTAGGCGAGTGGAAATGTGATCGCTAAATGCGAATTTTTTCTTTAAGGGACCACACCAGTTGAATAAATTCACTTTATGGGTCCATTTAAACAACATTTGGCAGAGATACGTTCATTTTAAAGATTCATTTGCAGTATTTTTGTGCTTACAGACACTTAAGCCGTATTCGCTAGCGAAGCGCGATTTTACAGCTTTAGGGTGTTCTTCTGGGCGTGTTATCTCCAAAACGAAGTCGGTGACCCCCATTTTTTTAAAATTCTGACATCAGTTACTCATTATCCTACAGTAGTGACAGTTTCAGAAAAAAATCAATGGTAGAAAATTTTTGCGCGAACATCCTTAAGATGAAACTAAAAATTGTATTCAAACAGCAAAAATTTCAAAGCCGTGCAATTCTGCATGCAAGAATTAAATTAATTCAGGTACCACGCTACAGCGAAAGTTTTAATTTTAGCCGGCTGCAGTCAATTGTTCACTCAATGGATCGTTCTAAAAATTCCATACATATTTGAAGAAGTATTGTATATTACCATTTTGTATTCAGAAGTCTTGAGAAACCGCCAAAAAACCTCGCCAAGACGCGCCATCATTTTCTTATACATGTTGTACGCGCGGATTAAGGAAAAAAACTCCTTTGTAGGACCCCAAGAGTTCACTGAAAGTATGGACAGAAAACAGATTCTGATTGGTTTATTGGCCCAAATTTACTGGAGAATAGGAAAGCTAAAATGTCCCCAGGGAGGGAGGGAAAGGGCAGCACGTGCTTTTCCCGACCGGTTTTGGCCGGAACGGGAATTCCAGGGGTGGTTTTCGCGCGGCCGGTTTCGGCCGGCACGGGAGCCCATGGATTAACTGCATCAAGGCCCGCACTTTCTAACCTGTGGCTACCGCTAGATCTTTTGATAAAACATATATTTTGATTCACTGGGAGGGTGTGATACCTCCTTATTTTGAGGGGAGTCAGCTGTGATTTTCAAGCATGTTTATTATTATAGCTCATTCGATAGCTTTTCGGTAGTTCGTCCTCTCTATTTATCGTACGATTATTTTTGAACTTTGCCCGTGTACTATCAGCAAACGAGATACCTATTCCTGATTCTTGTCTGCGTTTCATGATATCTAGTGTGAAAATGATTTGCTCTCGTTTCACTGCAGAGTAATTAGAGTAATATCCGAGAGATTTTGGTACGCTTAGTAGGGAGCTTAAGCAACAACGACGGCGAGGACGCCGCCTGGTTAAAAATAAATTTAAATTTTACGTACGAAATTCACATTTTCCCAGCTGTATTCGGTGCATCTATCGTTTTCAAATGTAGCTCCTTTAGAAAATATACGGACGGAATTTATTTTCAAACAACTGAGACGGGAATTTAGCCGTCGTGTTCACGTTCTCCAAAGTGGTCAGATTTTGGTCATTTCACGTTGTTGTTTTGCAGACGGACGGCAAAGGAATGTACATAGAATTTTAGAATATAGCCCTGTATGCTCGCCATGGAATTTAAGCGGGCTTTATTTTTAGTGAAACATGGCAAAAAAACTATAGAAGCCCGGTACCCCGGATGTAGTTTATGTTGCGTTGCGAATTGAAAAGAATGGCGGCGACAATCTTTTAAAGTTGTCTTTTTATTTCCTTTATTATGGCATTATACATTATAATTTTGGGAAACTGTTAACTCTTGAAACTTTAAAGTATTTTCAGAAAACCCTGGAAATGAGGATGTTTCCCATCTTCCAACTTCTCATTCCACCCGAATGACAAACCGAATTAATTGTCGCATTATGATGTAACTGATGTAACTGAGCCCACACATTGCATGCCAATTGTCAATCTTTTTATGTGCATGTTCCTTTCCTAAGGGATGCACCATTAGAAATGTGAGGGTGGGGGTGGAGTCCAAAAACAAAAGAAAATCTTACAAAGCAGAAATTTAAGGAAAAAAGGCTACTAGCTTTTCGTAATAAGTTGTAGCTTTTATATTTAATTATTATTGCCTGATGTATTTTACCGTGTTTAAATAAAGATGATGATGAGCAACCCAAAACGTCCTACTACCCCCCCCCCCCCCCACCCCTTCACATTTCTAATGGTTCCTCCCTAACCCTGTTCAAACCGGGCTTTTTCAAATAATAGACCTTTTTAGCTTCGTTTGTTTGTTGCCCCATATCAGATCACGTGATGATACCCGTGAGACTAATTGCTCTCAAATACAAACAAATCGAAATGAATGAATGAATTTCCAAATGGCCAAAGGAGTAATTCTCGGGAGAGCATCACATGATCTGAAATGGGCAATTTACATATTTTTTTTTTTTTTTTTTTAATAAATTTTAATGCGACACAATTACTTACATTACAATACAAAAAAAAAAAGAAACAGTACTCTGCTGCAACAATAAATACTACTTACAATGGAGTACTAACACGACTAAGATACAAATACGTATATCGCTTACGGTACATTGGTCTATTTACAATGCGTTTTTAATATTACTTACAAAGCTATTACATAAGGTAGAGGTTTGCATGGCTTTACCTTTACATGTGGATTTAAGAAAAGGTTTTTGTTATGTCGTAATGTGAGAGGAAAAGGGAAAAGTTTTCTATTTTGGGAGAAAGACTGCGCATTTTACATATCCAAATAAAATATCTGGCGATCTCCTTAGCCAGTTAAACATTTCGCGTCTTTTTAACTTGTCTCCAAGTCCCCTCACATTAAGGGAACATATTTTCAAATCCATAAGCTAAACAGAAAAAAAATATTACTGTCTGTTGGAGGAGCCATGCAATATAAGCGAACTATATTTGTTTTAGTTATTATAAGAAAACGTGATGTTTGTAGTTTTACACAAGCAAAATACACACAAAAGAGTGACAAATAAAACACATAAAAATAATTCATTGTGGGTTTGAGTCCCAGCAGGATTGATAGTTGTTAGCCTGAATGAGCTCGTTAGTCCTTGATTGAAAATTTACATATGATGGTTTTTTTTTAAAATCATTACCATTGCTGGATCTGGAAATTGACATGAAGCCCATTTTTTGCGGAGCGCTAGTGTACACGTCTGCCCGCCATGCTGCTAGGCCCAATCCCCCCCGCAATTTACATATTTACAAAGGTCTATTGATGACAATTCAATGTTTACCACTTGTGCCTGATAACATTTGGGTTGTCATGAGCAACATAACTGACGTCATTAAGACGTTTTCAATAATTGGAATGGCCGCCATCTTCGATCCGCCATTTTGAATCTCTTTAAATTTGCTTCAGTTTCCTTTAACTACTCAACCAAACCGTTTATCTCCAATAAGAATACAAAGTATAATAAGTACAGACCATTACCTTGGCAACGGTTCGTACTTAAAAATCCCGGCCGAGTAAAAGCCAATCAGAGAACAGAAGAATCGCTTGCCATCTGCTAAACGTCGCTGTATTGTTAGGAAACAGTGGCTTTCTATCGCGTTGTTTGTTAATTCAGTTTGTTTTGGAGCAGACGTCTTATTAATTTGTGGCCCACTTTTTGAATAAATTAAGAAAAGTAGAATGGAAAAACAAGCACTTTTGGCGTACTTCAATATTACTAACATATTGTCTGGCTTTCACAACTGAGATACGCCAACAACAGAGAATACGAATACAGCTCTGTGATTGATTATTTTGTTTAACACCGTTTCCGACGTTATTAAAAGCTTGCTGTTCTTTTAGTATGGAGACTAACAGGAAACAATTAGGAAAATGAAGCACTGCTTTGACTGAAGACCTCCGACTGGGCTACGGTGCACATAATTTGACAAGCCTGATCGTAAGCTGCGAGCAGGTTGACACAGCAACATGAGGATTTCGTCTGGTAAATCCGAGTTAATAACATGCTGTTCAAACGAGTCAATACCAATAACAAAATGAATTGAAAGTTGAAAATTAAACAGGGCAAACAGATGTAGGGCAATCTCAGTTTATTTAAACTCTTTATTAAATGCAAATCATGATCAGTGGGAGAGCTAGAGCAAGACGAAAGACTGTCTTTTTTGTAAGTAGACATTATACAGCTTACAAGTAACTTATGATATTGGTTAAAATACTTTTACTTTTAAACTTGAAAATACCTTGTTATGTGCTGATGAAGATTAACTATACTAACTTAAATTTGGAATCCTGTGCGTTTATTTTGGCTGCAATAATTAAACAAGATGAAAGGCCTTTTTCGCTACGAGCAGTTTGAAAACGATGCATGATGTAAGACTATATTTATTTCATATCACTTGATTCCATAAACAGAAAAACCTTAGCACTAATTCTTTACATGTTATTTCACAATGTAGCTGAGATGCGCGGTCTTATTTTAGTCACTAAAGCACAGCATCACTCGATAATTTGTTAAAACGTTTCACCAAGGTGGTTGCATGTTTTTCGCCGGTCTCATTATACATCTATCTATGCACAACAACGTCCTGGTATACTAGTGGATAAATAGTCAAATAGTCGACAATGTATAGACAGGCACAACCGGTAAATAAATGGTTCGTACACAGTGCAAACGCTCGCGACAGCGAAGAGAAGCAGCGAAAACTAGGACGATTCGTCAGTCCATACACTCTTAACCACAATCTTTATGACAAATTCGTTTATTTAGGTCGGCTTTTGTGTCAAACTCTCTTGCAGAAAGTAACTCACATGAGTGACTTTACATCCAGGCAGAAAGACAGCGTCACCTCATAAATCAGAAGCCGCTTCACTTTTGACTACCGAAAAATTGTAGCATAACACCAAGTGTACAAAGACTACAAAGGTAGGAATATTCAACGATAATTATCATCTTGTTAAGTAGCTATGAAGGCAAAATGTAAAATGGACACACTCAAGGTATAGCCGAGACTTGACTTAACAGTGAATTTTAAAAAGTGTTAATCGAATTAATTTTCTGGTTATTTTCCTTCCACTTAGATTTTAAACTGTAGGACAGCCCGTCATGGCAATCCGCTATTTACCCATCAGGATACTTTTCGCCTTCCTGTTTATTCAATTTGTCGTCTTGGAAAACATTCATTTAGGTGTCTTGCTGCCAACATCAAGGTTTGGACAATACGAGCTTGGAAAGGCTTTGGAGCTTGCTGTTGAGCCTGCTATTCAAGATGTTTATAATCACAGTAGGCTGTCGCGTGAATGGAACGTAACCTACACAATCAAAGACAGCGCTTGTCACAAAACAACTGCAGTTGGAAAAACACATGAACTTCGCAATGCGGATGTTTACATCGGGCCTGCGTGCTCTGATTCGTGCTTGTCAGCGGCTTTACTGGCTTCATATTGGAACAAACCAATGATATCTTACTCGTGTTCTTCGGTAGAGTTAAGTGAGCGTACGTTTTTCCCAACATTTGCGCGGACACAGCCGTTCAGTAGAACATACTTGGACGAGACCCCGGATATACTACTTCAAGCCATGACGTTCTATAACTGGTCACGTGCCGCTATTATTTCCACTGAGGATCACGTGTGGTCGCCAATTGCTATCAAAATGACCGAGATTTTTCAAAGAAATAACATCAGTGTACCATTTACGGGATTTTATGATTCAAGTTCTTCGTTTTCACACAAGGCGTATCTGAGACAAGTCAAAGATAAAGCGCGGAGTAAGAAGCCTTTTCGTGGTTTTACTTCAACCGTGAAATAGTTACTAAATAACCAGATACTATTAGACACCAATCTAATTCTTTTATTTTATTTAGTTTTGTCAGGTAGGTAAAGCCTCGTACCAAAGTGACCCATACTGTCGGAGTTTATCCTGGTTTCTGTACCATTAAGCGCCATCGCAGAGTTACCCCCCAGTATTATTTCGCTGGTATCCATTTATACACCTGGGTGAAGAGAGGCACTATCAGAGTAAAGTGTCTTGCCCAAGAACATAATGCAGTGACCCTTCAGAGGTTCGAACTCGGACCGTTCGATCCGGAGTCCAGCGCACTGACCATCAGGTCATCGCGCCCGCTTTAGTTTCGACAAAGTAGCACTAATTGATAGAGGTTGTTTCACGGCTAAAAGGATATCACTATATTAAAATACATATATCTTTTTAAACATTTTAGTTTTACTGCTTGAAAAGACTGATACATAAAACAAACGAAGGCACTCGTTCAGTAAGTATCTCAATTTCCATTTTGGCTCACGCACATACATGCTTTATATTTCAGTTATCTTTCTTCTTGCCTTTAACAAAGAGGTAGCAAAGCTTCTTGTAGCAGCGAATGAACTGGGAATGATGAATGGCGAGTATGCCTTCACCACACTGGATTTCACAGTCGAAAATAACTGGCTAAACGAGCCCTGGGCCGGAGGAAGAAGCTGGGAGGATTTTGTTGCACTCTTTGACGGTACAGTTAATCTGTCCGTGAAGGGACCACATGGAGAACGCTACGAGATTTTTCTACGGCAATTAAGCGAAAAGATAAAGGCAAACAATATATCAGAAACGCCGGTTGTGAGTATTGTTTATCAATTACCAAAATCACTTGAAGTACAAACATTTTATGTTAAATTGCAGCCGATTTCATTGTAGTGTATAGACCTGGGTTTTCAAAACATCATTCGCCCAAGTTAAGTGCACTGGTGATAAATATATGCAGAAAGCTTAAAATTGAAGTTTATGTCTTTCTGGACTTTTAATAGACTTTATTATATAAAAAATAAATTATAAATTTGACCAAATTTTTGCAGGCATAACACTTATTTATCGCCACTTTTGTGATCGCTTTGGGCGAATGATTGACAGGCGAATGATGTTCTACACACTGCACTGAAATCGGCTGTAAGCAACTTTTTATTAACAATTATAGTGCGAAATCGCGGAAATATCGCCGACGAGGCCGTACACTTTCATATATTGATATCATGTGTGAAAGGGCAAGGAAATTACCACGTGAGGCATAAATGCAACGAACTGGTTCAAATATCGAGGAAGATTTGTCGAAAGTAGTTTTCTTTGTAGTTAGTGCTCTCGTTCGTATATTCATTTTTTATCCTTGAATCAAGCGACTAACTGCGATTTTACAATTAATACATTTAGACCTTTCAGTTTTCTGCCTACCTTCACGACGCAATACAATTGTACGCTGTTGGTCTTAACCGATCCATGAGTCGCGGAGGGAAAAAGACTGACGGATTGTCAATTATTTCAAACATAAGCAACACTGGTGTGCTATTCAAAGGTAGGGTGCCTATCAAAATTGTTAGAAAGTACCGTGATTAGAACCCGCCTTGAGAAAACCTTGTTAATACGGCGCCTATCGATCTGTCAGTTAGTTACTTTCTTAGGCCCCGTCCACACCGTGTATCCGGATATTTTCGTCCACACGTAAACGGCGTTTTCGGCCACAAATATGGAGGCTTTTGAAAACGCTCTCCAGACTGTCGATTTTTAAAAACGGAGATTTATCGTATTCGTGTGGACGGTCGAAAACGAAGGTTTTCGAATACGATGACGTCAAAGTTGAGTCCAGTGCACTTGGCCCTAAATTAGCATAAACATGGCGGCGATCAACCGTCATTAAAAGATGGCGGCAAACTCTTTGATTTTCGCGGGCTTATGCTTATCACAGGGCGCATGCACTCGTAACCTGCGCATGCTCAATATGTGAAGTCTAGCGTATTAGATTCGTTTTTGCGTATACGTGTGGACGTGCAAATACGATTTTAATACGGTCCGTGTGGACGCGGATTTTTCAAATACGGAGAAAAAATCTCCGTTTTCGAAAATATCCGGATACGTGTGGACGGGGCCTTATTTAAGAACTCCTCATATATGAGCAAACCTTTAAAATTTTCATGACTCGTTTACGGGAAAATGTAAAGCGGCTAAACACGCGATTTGTTTGCTTCGCGCTCGACGGACGAGGAAAATAGTAGTCTATTTCTTCGTCGAATTACTGGAGTTCCACTTAGATACCGAAAAGTTCTGCAAGTTTAATTCGTGTAGCTGCATTTCTACTTTCATTTTCATTGGGCGAGGTAGCAGCTCTCGTAAGGTCTCACATGAATGGCCCCTAGCCCCTAAAACAATAACAACTGCTGCCAGTAGAATTACAAGCTCACGAGAGCTGCTACCCTATCGAAAAAAATTGTATCAATACTGCGGTGTAACTCAATCTCCAGGTAAGGATAATACGTTTTAAAGGAGCTTCGTCACGAAATTTTGAATTATTTTTTGCGACGAACCAAATTCCCCTTAAAAAACTAATAGTTAACTAAGGAAGTAAAACACTAAAGAGGTGATAGTAAAGCAAAAAGGAACAAAGATGGTTAAGGATGGAGAAGATTGAGACGGATTACAAATGACCATTTTGAAATAATTAGGCTCCATTTTACAAAAGGCCCAAATCGTGACGTAGCTCCTTTACGGTCGAAAGGAAAGTTACAAAACAGTTGTTTTTGTTTGCATTTTAGGTATTTCTGGTGACGTGGCCATCAACGAAGAAGGTAACCGCGTACCAGTGTTTGTATTCAGCAACAGACAAAATGGACGTTTGATCGCTATAGTGGAGATTGACCAGACAAAAGAAAACAATGAAAGTTTGACACACTACAATGTGACAACAATTTGGCCAAATGGAACAACGTCTGTGCCACGTGATGCACCGAGTTGCGGATTTCAAGAAGAAAAATGCTTGAAAAATCCTGAAGGTACGGGGTAAAAGTAGTTTCATGCTGCTGAACTTTACTTTGCCTTTCTTAGAATAATCTTTACAATAATAATAAACTTAAGTTAAATTTAATGTTACCAGTTGGAGCCTTAGTCGTCTTTTCTTTCAATATTAGCACGAAAAGTGGAAATAATGTTGACTTTAATTGATTGAGTGAGTGCGCTATAAGAGGGTGTGCTCGCTGGATGATCATTTTAAATTGACTTATGACATTAGATTAGGAATAGGCTTCCAATATACACCATAAACTACAACAAAGTTACGCTGAGTACATTCCAACCCCCCCCCCCACCCCCCCCCCCCCCTCCTCTCCCTCCACGAAATCTCGGGAAAAGGTATAGTAGTTGCACACATGCTATAGTAAAGAATAATAAAGTCATTGCAGAAATTATGGGTTTACCTCGATGACAGACCCTTTGACATTTCTCTTCATTTTGTAGCTATTGTTTTCCTGTTCTCTATTATTTCGGGCCACGGTTCTTTGTTGTCTTGTTCGTTCTTTCTCTTACGTCATTGGTGGTTATCACAGGTTCTTACACAGAGGATGAGCCGAAATTCTCTTGTACAAACTGTTATCTTAGCTTGTCACCATGGAGCTATCTTATCGCAAGGTGGATACACTGCAATCAGTGTTATGGGTAACTAATTCGCCGGTCTCAGGCTAAAAACAATTGGCTGTTTTTATTTTGTCCACAGAAAAGGAACCAGAAGAAGGATTCAACTATCTGTGGCTCCTGACTCTGATGTTGATGGTACTGCTTATAGGACTCCTTCTTTGCTTCCTGTATTACAGGTAACTTACCATTTGACTTTAATCTGACAGAGGTTTTACAAGACAGAATCATCTTCGTAAAACCTAAACTTAATCAAGTATGCTTTTTACTAAAGTTATTTTTGCGATGTTTCGTCAGATAATGTTTAACTTGCTTCATTGCCTCATTTGTTCCATGCCCATATCAAATCCTTTAGGAAACTAATCACTGAATTTCAGCCCAGCTTCTGGGTAGATAAACCACCAAAGTTATTGTCTAAAATTCAGGCTAAATTTTCTCACCACAAGTCTATTTTCCTGAGTTATCTTATTATGTTAGTTGCTCACAGCAGTTGACATCAGCGATTTATTGTGTGTTAGTAACTGAAGTTTCACTTTCTTTACTCAGGAAAAAAGTTTATGAAAGGGATCTAATGAATACGTCCTGGGTTATTGGTTACAAAGACATCATTTTATGCAGTCGGGGAAGCCGACTGTCTAGCAAAGTAAGTTTCTAAAACAATCATAATTTATATAAAATTCTATCCTTGGCTAATCCTATTTGGCTAATCCTTTCCGCGGTTCAACTGAGGTCAACTGAAGTTTCTTGATCTTGAGATATTGACAAAAGAATTTTTCATAGATGGTTTCTTGTCAACGTTTTGAACATAATGTGTGTCACAATTTATCATTATTTTTTCTCAAGTTCAATCAATGTTTCTTTCTTTTTGTACATGTTTAAGGTGAGAACCGGTCCAGGCTCTTTTATGAGTAACATGGGAGGTGATGTGAATATAAGTCTTACAAATGTTGGACGATACAAGGTAAGAGTAAACTGAGGGTATGGGACTGCCTTTCAGGTAACGGATTTCACACAATTAAGCAATATTAACAAATTCTTGAAAAAGAGCCAGTGATACAATACTTCAGCCTTTCAAATAACAACTACAGCTAATTTGCCTTCATCAACCTATAGTAGTTTATATTCACCAATGCGTTTGCCCGTTTTCCGACGGTCACCATGAATGAAATAGACTCTGGTAATGTTAAAAATTGCCTTAAAATCAAAGGAAACCTTTGTTTAACAAGGAACACCAGAGATAAAAACAATAAACTGAAAAGAAACAAGGACGGCTTTGAATGAGGAAGATTGAGAAGGACTGTAATTGACAAACTTAATCAGTAGAACTGAAAAACAACAGAGGTCACAATAAACTGACAAGAAACAAGGATGGCTTTGAATGGGGAAGATTGAGAAGGATTGTTATTGATAAACTTAATAGAGCTGAAACACAACAGAGATCACAATAAACCGAGAAGGAACAAGGATAGCTTTGAATGAGGAAGATTGAGAAGGATTGTTATTGACAAACTTATTCAGTAGAACTGGAACACAACAGAGGTCACAATAAACTGACAACAAACAAGGATGGCTTTTAAAGAGGAAGATTGAGAAGGATTGTTATTGACAAACTTAATAGAACTGAAACACAACAGAGGTCACAATAAACTGACAACAAACAAGGATGGCTTTTAATGAGGAAGATTGGGAAGGATTGTTATTGACAAACTTAATAGAACTGAAACACAACAGAGGTCACAATAAACTGACAAGAAACAAGGATGGCTTTTAATGAGAAAGATTGAGAAGGATTGTTATTGACAAACTGAATAGAACTGAAACATAGCAGAGGTCACAATAAACTGACAACAAACAAGGATGGCTTTGAATGAGTTAGATTGAGAAGGATTGTTATTGACAAACTTAATAGAACTGAAACAAAACAGAGGTCACAATAAGCTGAAAAGAAACAAGGATGGCTTTGAAAGAGGAAGATTGAGAAGGATTGTTATTGACAAACTTAATAGAACTGAAACACAGTCAACAGAGGTCACAATAACCTGACAAGAAACAAGAATGGCTTTCAATGGGGAAGATTGAGAAAGATTGTTATTGACAAAGTTAATAGAACTGAAACACAACAGAGGTCACAATAAACTGACAACAAACAAGCATGGCTCTGAATGAGGAAGATTGAGAAGGATTGTTATTGACAAACTTAATAGAACTGAAACACAACAGAGGTCACAATAAACTGACAACAAACAAGCATGGCTCTGAATGAGGAAGATTGAGAAGGATTGTTATTGACAAACTTAATAGAACTGAAACACAACAGAGGTCACAATAAACTGACAAAAAACAAGGATGGCTTTGAATGAGTTAGATTGAGCAAGATTGTTATTTACAAACTCAATAGAACTGAAGCAAAACAGAGGTCACAATAAACTGACAAGAAACAAGGACGGCTTTGGATGAGAAAGATTGAGAAGGATTGTTATTGACAAACTTAATAGAACTGAAACACAACAGAGGTCACAATAAACTGACAAGAAACAAGGATGGCTTTGAATGAGAAAGATTGAGAAGGATTGTTATTGACAAACTCAATAGAACTGAAGCAAAACAGAGGTCACAATAAACTGACAAGAAACAAGGATGGCTTTGAATGAGTTAGATTGAGCAGGATTGTTATTGACAAACTCAATAGAACTGAAGCAAAACAGAGGTCACAATAAACTGACAAGAAACAAGGACGGCTTTGGATGAGAAAGATTGAGAAGGATTGGGATTGAAAAGTTTAGGCTAAAATTTTCAAAATGTGTCAAACCGTGACAAAGCACAACAGGCCTCAAGCTAAAACTGGTCCCTGAACGGAAGTATGAGCACCATACAAGGAACCTTAATTACAATTTAACTATACATTTAACATATTCCTTAGCTAATTTTGGGTCAGTTGGTCAATAGCATTGTAAATCATTTACTTATTAGGAGGATAGTCACAGTTATCGCTGGTAAGTCCGCTAGTTGTTTGTTTTTAACTGTTTAACTGTTTCAGGCTGAACTGGTGGCTTTGAAGCGTCTACGAAAAAACAACATAGAGTTGAAAAGAGAGGTGTTTGTTGAAATGAAACAGGTACGGTAATGTTAGGATCACTCGTGCAGTGACTATTCCTCCTCTTATTATACGCCCGTGCTTCACACGGACTGGGAACTATACCCAATGGAGCTAAAATCGATATTGACCGCGGTCTTGATTTTCCCATTTAAACCGGTTACATTTTGCGGTGAGAAAGTGACAAACAAAATACAAAAGCAGTGACATCTTTCACTAAAAATACTCAATGAAAGAACTTAAAAGCTTGACAAGAAAAAAGGAAAGGGGAAGACCAAAGTTTGGCAAATCTAAGTTCAGCGTATCGCCATTCACAAGCAAAATGTCAGTGACCCAGCGAGTACGAACCGGCTACGTTTAGCGAATTTAGGTTTTGTTGTTTGGCTATATAATAAACAATTTGTTAACCGAGCTTAGTCGGTCTGTACGCGGGAGAATTGTGCCGGAGTACAGACCTCACTGCATTCCGGCGGTCCTCGGATATACATCTCGCATACAGACCTCCTTAAATCAGAGCTAAATCATTGATCAAAGAGCAACGACAACCGTAGGCTCGATTTCCGCCGCTCTCTCGCGTGCGGTCTTGGTTCCTCCGAACAGCGGCTGGTAATCGAGCCTACGACAACCGATAAAACATAAAACTTAAGAAGTTAGTCTGAAAGTCAGTTATCTCAAATTGTGTCGTGTTTACCTTCAGTTGGCGTTTTTGTGCATCTTTTACAGGTGCGCGACTTAATACATGAAAATATCAATCAATACATTGGATTGTGCATAGAGTCTCCAAATGTGTGCATTGTTTCCATATTCTGCAGCAGAGGAAGTCTCCAGGTAAGTAAGCGTTACGTACAAAAGACAAATGCTTTGAAACCTTGTAAAAATATGAACATTTCATCTTTATCATTTATTGACGAAGCTGAAAATTTTCTTTTTTTGACGATTTATCACAAACTTGTTGCTTTTGACATTGTATGCTTACCTCTTCCTCATCAAGAGTTCTATAGCTCAGCTGGTTAGAGCGCCCGACTGGTATCAGATGGGTTCCAATTCTTTCGGGTCTTTTTCTTTGTCCCACGCTGGTGAAAATTTCATCTTTGACATCTTTACCAAACTATGTTTTCCTGTAAAACTAAACGTCACCCGGTTTCCCATTTAAATTGTCGCTAATTTTGCGGTTCACAACAAGTCCTTGATTGGGTAGTTAGTGGCGTCAGCGGTTGTTTTCAAGTATGACGCAATGAATTGAACAAGCGTTCTCCAACAGCTGCCATGGGCTTAGTTTGGTACCTCAATCCACGTTGCCTGGCAATGCATGCCTTGCAGAGGAAGACACCATTTTAACATTTCAAATCGAATTTCTGCCAATTCTTTGATTACCGAGTGGTGCCTTCGTTTCGAATCGCAATCGATGCAACATGTTTTCAATTCCAGTTTGATTTGTCTTTTTAACAGTTCATACAAGATATTTTTCTCTGTACAAAATCATTTTCAAATCAATATCAGCATGAGAGACAAACATCAATGATCTTTCGGAAGTCACAAGAGCAGCGCGCGAAAAACAAAGTGGATGCCTGAAGCTCAAACGCTTAACGCATGCATGTTATAAATGCTGGGCTAACTGTAATTTCAAAGCCATGTTTGGCAGATTCATCAATTTATTTTATTCAGTCATTTTTTGGTTTTTCGTTTATTCAAGGATCTGTTGGCAAACGATGATATCAAAATTGACTGGCTCTTCAGGATGTCATTTGCCAACGATATTGCAAAGGTAACAGATTCACAGATCAAATTTCTTAAGCTTTTTCATGCTTACAAACAATTTTATAATGGCTTACTTATTTTTTTCCTAAAGGGCATGGCAGCATTGCATAACAGTCAAATAACAGCTCATGGCAACCTGAAATCATCTAAATGTTTGATTGACGGTCGTTGGGTCTGTAAAGTGGCTGATCATGGCTTGGACTCGGTAAAAGCCAATCAAACAGAAGAAGATTTAGGGGAATATGCCACAAACAGAGGTAAGTCGATAATTTTCTTCGTAAGGTTGTTATTCCGTTAAGTAACCTCTCTTGTCTAAGGAATTACAGACTATACGTATCAAACTTTTGGTTAGGATTTTGCAGAACAATAAGTTAAGCTTTCACTCCTTTTATGGCCTTTTCTATTGTTTGAAGGAAAGGGTTTCTATTGTTCGCAAGACAAAGGTTAGGAATCACCGACGCGTAGCCAGTTCACCGAGCGCGAAATTCAAATATCTTCGGAAGCGATAAGTGTTACAAACACTGCCTTTGTGGGGGAGGGTGTTATAACGATTGTTGCAGCTTGGACCCATCCAAAGGGGGTGGGTTGGGGAAGTTTGTGACAAGAAGAGCGAGGTCTGGACAGTAACCAAGCGAAAAATTACGCACAATAGTTTCAATAAAACTTTTCGAACACTCATGAACCATTACAAAAAAAAAAAAATCCGTGGGTGTCGTGATCTACTGGGAAGAGCAGTGGCGCTTTCGCAATCAAACTTGGAAGTTACATTTGTATTTGACTAACAAACGGCTAGTTCACAGTCGAATCATTTAAGTGTCTGTTAAGTTGGCACGTTATCATGGTAAGAACTTTAACAGTGAATCAAAGTTCAAATCCTCCGCTTTTCCCTTTCGCTCCTTTTCCTTAACTCCATTTATAACGTGCAAAGCGATTATAAAATTTGACGCCGTCTTCAAATATACAGCGCAAAGCTTAGCACTCTAACAGTGAAACAAGGCTCTATCCCTCCACTTTTCCCCTTCCCTCGTTTTCGTTAACGCCAATTTGACGCCGTCTTCAAATATACAGCCACTGGCGCAATGAATACGAAAGAAAATATGTTGTCCGCAAGCCGAAGGGAACAAAGGAAGTGTGATTTCACACTTTTTTACGTTTGAGTGACCTCACTTTTCGGACGGGGCACATAAAGTTATAAAGAACATAATTATTTTTCCTTCGTCTCGCGCGCAAAGCTTAGCACTCTAACAGTGAAACAAGGCTCTATCCCTCCACTTTTCCCCTTCCCTCGTTTTCGTTAACGCCATTTATAACCTGCCATGCGATTATAAAAGTTACAAAGAGAGCGTTGTTCTCTGCCCATTATTGTACTGACCTGTTGTCACACCCAGTCAACGTTTATAAATAAAGGGAGGCGGCAAGCGGGCAGACTAATTAAGGGTATTGTTTTATAGTTCAACAACAGCATAAAAGGGCTCGCAAACCCAAGCAGGAGTCATAAATCGCTGTCTACAGTTTGCGATTGAGCGTAACGCAAAAAGTATGAGTAAGTTCTACGAAGTATCCAAAGTACTCGACAAGCGCACAGATGCCCATAATAAGACAAAGCCTAAGGGGCAATTGTTAATAACACTCTCATTTCAAAGACGTCTTTAGCATTGCAAAGTGTAAAGCCGCGGCTACACGAGCGATTTTTTGCTTGCGATGGTGGTGCTATTTTTTGTAAAATTGTCGCGTCGCCAGCGCGCGATGAAAATCACCACCCTCGCACAGGTGATGCGACAGCTCAAAAAATCGCAGAAAAAGAATCGCGAAAAGTTAAACTCATTCAATTTCTCGCGATTTTTTTCTTGCGACTTTTTACCTGTTGCGTTGCCAGTTCAAGGGTGGCTACACTTGCGATTTTCATCGCGCGCTGGTGACGCGACAAAATTGAAAAAATCGCATCACCGGCGCGAGCGAAAAATCACTCGTGTAGCCGCGGCTTAACGCTGAAAGCGTATTCTTTGTGATTTGGTGGTTTTCTTAATAATTTGTGGGTAGAAGTATTTTTTTTTTTAACTTGATGAGCACATTGTTTTCACGTTGTCATCTGTCGCTTTGTGCGCGAAACGAACGATAAATGCTCTTTCAAACTATCTGCGCTTTCCAAAAAGCGACATCGCTCAAACGTTTTAAGGTGTGAAATCACACTTTCTTTGTTCCTGAGGCGTGACAACAACAGCGTCGTTTCTTTTACATTTCTTGCGTCAGTGGCTAAAGACACGCACGCAGTGTTCTTTCCTTTCTTTTCATAAAGAGCCGATTTCCAGGATCAGGTCTTTTTTTGCCTGCCCCAGTTTATTTTAAAACGGCGTCGCGCGGGCAAAGAAAAAAATTAAAACAAAACAAATTTAACGCGAATGGAAAACTGATCGCTCCCGGCATTCGGAGAACGCTTGCTCGCAATAACATGACTGAAATAAATTCCGTTCACTGATAAAGTACGTCGTAAGGATTTCATGCATATTTTCTTTATTTTCTGTGTGCTGGAGTTGGGCGATACACGGTAGGACTGGACGTGTAACTCAACATCTTTTCGACAGACGCTTCATGCATTTACTAACTCACTCCCTGCTAGTCTGTCTGTGTTTTCCCTAGTAGGCTCCCGTGGGGAACAAAATGTCATCACTGAAAATTTGCGAACTGGATCCGACTTGGACTTAACCCGAGTCTAAGTTCGCGTCACCGAACAGAAAAATCCCTAAGCGGGACAGATAACAAAAGCTTCATTGTCTTAAAAAATCCTAACCAAGACAATAGGCAAAGTTTGATACGAACTAAGAACATTCAATTGAACCGGCTATTTGTTTCTTCGAGGAAAATCAATCTCCCCTGTCTGAAAGGGAGAGAAATTTCTGATCGAGTGAATCTGATTATGAATAACATTAGTGAAGTCGAGTAACAATAATATATATGTACTATATTAATTTTCTTAAGCTTGCAGTAAGTTCTTACTTTACGTGTTTTAACTATAGTCAGGCTAAGCTGAAGATCTTTTCAAACGTTGACAGACAAGATTGGAGCAAAAGATAGTTTGTGGAGCAGCATTATACAAATAACTGCTCTCAGCTTTTGCAGCATAACGACGCTGAAATTTTAGCACAGAACAGTGCCTAATCCATACAATTACACTATAACAGTAACAGTTATCTAAAAAGTCTCTTTTTGCCCAATTCTGAAAATCCTGATTTTTTTATGTGTCTCGTGGAGCTAGGAGAAAATTTTTAACATTTCGCCATGCACGTTTGCCACACTTTTGGCACGTTGGTTTTCATTCGTGACGCCTTCGCTGATTTCCGTTTCGTAAACGGTCGATGCCATTTTCGAGTTTTTTTTTTTTTTTTTTTTCAAAAAAAAAAAACTCTTAGCCGGCGTACGGACGTATGTCGCTATTCAGTGGATGGATGGGTGGATGGATGGGTGGACGAGCGATGTATTTCACACCAATCAGAATTAGGATACTATCGATCGATAACCAATGAAATTGCCGCTTGTATGTATCGTTTAATTTTGTACTAATATTTGTTTCGGATTCAAGGGACGGCCATCTTTATTTTCGTATAAACTTGGCCTTATTGGGCGGTGTTGACATGATGTCTCTATTTCCAGCACTCGGTGCTTATGTAGATCTGGTGTACAACGTTGTGTGTGGGTTTTAAGCGGAAAACTGTTCGGAAATTTTCATGGTGGTGAAGAAGGTACGAGGATGTAAAATTTTACATGCTGCGAGCAGTCTGTTTTGGGGGCTTTGGGTTGAGGGATTGCTTTTTGATTGCGGTTAGTTGTGAATAAGAGCCATGTTGAATTTTAAAATGTTTCTGACTGAAGTAACGATAGCTTTAATTTTGGTGTAATTTGAAGTTGCGGATGTACGCAGCTTCCTATTTCTCGCAGATGAGTTGTTTGAAATCAGTAGAGCTGAGAGATCAGAGACCTTGCTTCAGGACATAGTAGATGTCATACGCCATTTAAGAATTTGAAGTTAGGGAGGCCACATACTCAAGAACGCAGGGTACAGTAATTCCGGAGAAACAGCTTTCATTGCAGATGTACCAGCTCTGGTAAATATTTCACGAACCGTTCGTAATTAAATATGCAAAATCTTTCACCAGGATTTTCGGCACAAATTTCGTAACAACCAGAGAACAATGTACTAACTGTACTACGTTTTAAAAACCCTTTGGAAAGATATATTTTTCCATTTGATCCGTTTATTGTCTTTCGATAAAATACTTTGATGCGTGTTTAATAAATCACAAAATATGACGCTTTGTGTTGAAAATCAGCGATGCAGAAAAACAAAGTATCATGTTTCAATATTTCGAAGAAAAACAAAAGTATCATATTACAAATGAACAAAAGTATCGTGTTACTGCTGTCAAGAATCACGTTTGGTGTTGCATTCTGCACTGTCCTTTGAGTCTCTGAGTTTTTCATTTTCAGGTAGAAATAGCTTTGTAAATTAGAATTGGCATTTAGTCACAACAAGCGGTAGGTGGGTATGTCTTCACAACATTGTAACGCCGTGTAGTAATGAGTAGTGTTAAAGAAGAGAGTTTAAAAGCATTGATATTTTCTAAAGATTTGTTGTATGGAATCCCTCAAATATTGCTGCAGACTATGTGGCGGCAAGTGTAACCGCAAAGTAATCAAATTAGACTTTTAGGCGTCACACCCAAGTTAGTGACGTACATCAATCCAATCAGGTTTGGGGTTGTATCAAGAAACCAGTCAAATTGTCAATCTCGTCCCGACTCCCAGAGCCCGCTTTCCGTGATGCTGACCAAAAGAAAAGCGGGCTCTGGGGACGAGATTGTGAAATTGTTTGATAAAAATGGAATGACATGCGCAGTAAAGTGATTGATTAAAGTGATATGGTGGTGTTAGACCAATACACACTTACCAAATGCTTAATTGTTTAATTTCACACTGGTTTGCTTGCGGTTAGCTTTTATTTGTTGGGTAGGGCAATACTATAAGTAAAATAGACTAAGAAAGTTATCTCTTACAATGAAATGTTGTGGAGATTTGGCGGATCAGCCTGGTAGTGTAGTGGTGAGATAGGGATGTTGGCATGTCAGAGGTTCAGGGTCCGATTCTGGTCATTGACGAACAATTTATCTTTCAATTTTGTGGGAAAAAAACTCGATAATAGCCATTTACGAAACGGACACGCGTGCGACGCCTTCATTTGCCATTTTACCCGCGGTAATGGCTTGCTACCTACATATATTTCCTTTGGTTTAGAACTGCCGATAGTCATTCCAAATTCATTTCATGTTGTTCAAAACAAAAAAGTTAACAATTTCTAACACATATTTATGTTTTCTTTTTTCAGATCTCTTTTGGACTGCCCCGGAACTTCTGCCAGCAAAGGATCACAAAAGATGTCAATTTACAAAAACACAAAAAGGCGACGTATACAGTTATGGGATCATACTCCATGAAATTCTTACTCGTGATGAGCCATATTATCATTTGCAGCCCAAAGGTATGCCTAGAGGATAAATGTATTTATAAAACTATCTCGGGATAATTCGCCATATATTGTTTCGTGGTCATCGTTTGTTGTAAAACAAAAATAGTGAATTTTTTCTTTTTCTGATAGTCATTGACTGTTATACATTTTTGCTATACATCATGTATTGACTTCTGCCACCCTTAAAAATCTTACAATGGGCCAGTCAACACTGCGTGTCACCATTGTTAACTGTTTTACTTCTCTCTACCTGCAGATGTGTTGGTGAAGATAAGAACGAAAACTGTGCCTCCTTTTAGACCTGATGTACCCAAAGACATCGAAGGGTGTGACAACAGATATATCCAGCTAATACAGCAGTGCTGGGATAATGAGCCCTCCGTCAGACCAACATTTATTGACATAAAAACGAAGCTGAAGACGATGAATAACAGAAAGTAAGTGCTTTGAAGTAACCGGATAGCTGACTGGTGGTCAGGTGCTCTTTTTCTTCGGACGGGAGGGATGACAGATACCTCAGCCCCTCAGGGTGTAGCACTTAACCTTATCACGTACAGAGACGGGCCCAACAGTTAAGTATCACTTCAGTTTCGATTAAGTTAGTCGCGTCTCTCAGAATTTTAGGTTGTCAAAATAATTCCAAACCTACACTATCAATTATAATTCACTTGCTTGCAGTATTCCACGTGTGCGCTGAAAAACACCCATCACACATCACCACAATCCCAGTCGTAAATGTCAAATTGTTTTGCAACGCATTAGCAATTACACTCCCAATTCTCTGCCATTTGTAATTTCCTTTTGGCGATTATGAAAGAGTGTGCTTTTTTGAAGCTCTCGTTTTCTGATAGTAACTGATTAAAATTCCGTGTAACATTGTTTTACTTTGCAAAATCCAGCGTTACATTATTAAAGCATCGCTTTTTGTGCATGTGGTTTCGGGATTTTTTCGAATAAATGAAGAGGTATTTTTTTTTTCTCCACTAAACTCTACTTTTTCAAAGTTACGCCAAGCTGAATATTTTGCGATAAAGTACGGAGCTTGCTGTGTTGACTTGTTCCATGAACTTGCCTCGTTTTAGAAATTTAGACATTGTAGACAACATGCTTCAGATGATGGAGAAATATACGGATCAGTTGGAGGACCTCGTTGATGAGAGAACTCGTCAACTGGAGATTGAAAAAGCAAAAACAGAAGAGTTACTTTACAAAATGTTACCCAAGTAAGTTTTTCAAGTTAACTTTTTGCAACATTCAGTGCATTAACATAACTGAGATACTACGCGCGCTCTCATTTTTCGATAAGCCTGTTTAGATGGAGGTATGAATACGCCGCTGTTGCCGGTGTGTGTTCGTACTTGTCTTTGAGAAATATTTTATATAAACAATAGATACAAACAATTGTCCAACGTTATGTAAACCCTCGACTGCGTCTCGGGTTTGCATAACTGTCTCGAATTCTCCCAACTAACACCCGAGTGTTCAGAAGGGGCTATTTAAGCACGAAAAAAGCCTTCTGTTGCATAAATGTAAACATGTAAATTTAATTCTAGCTTTATAATGGGGACACATTGGTTTCCAAAGTCAATTGATGTGGAAATAAGAAAATCGTAAATCAATTTGCATCCTTAAGGTCGGGACACACTATGCGACAAATCCGCGCAGCGACACGTCGCCGCGACAAGTCACTTCGTCTGTACTGCTGCAGCAACAAGTCGCTGCGACAAGACGCATTTGGCGAATTTGGAAGAGGTGAAATGTGAACTAGAAAAAATTGACGCTCCCTCATTGGTTGATTTAAATTTTGTCGCTGCGATCTGTCGCACGAATTCAAACTGGTTTGAATTCGTGCGAAAGATCGCAGGGACAAAGATTTTCACATGTCACACGAGGCGATTTGTTGCAGCAACCTGTCGCGGCGACGCTAATTTCCGTTTCGTAAACGGTCGGTGCCATTTTTTAACGGTCGATGCCATAATTGGTAACCAAGCTTTTCGGAATGGACGATGCTATATCCGCTCTAGTTTAGGCCTGGACTAGGTCGAAACTGGTGATAGACTAATACACACTTACCAAATGCTTAATTGTTCAATTTCACACTGGTGTGCTTGCGGTTAGCTTTATTTGTTGGGTGGGGCAATACTATAAGTAAAATATATATACTAAGAAAGTCTTGTTTTATAACGAAATTTTGTGAGGATTTGGCGGATTGGCCTGGTAGTGTAGTGGTAGTGTACTGGTGAAATAGGGATGTTGGCTTGTCAGAGGTTCAGGGTTCGATTCTTGTCATTGACTAACAATTTTTCTTTTTTTGTGGGTAAAAAAATTCGATGATAGCCCAAAAAAGATTCTAAGTGTCGAAAAAATGGCATCGACCGTTTACGAAACGGAAACGTGTCGCAGCGATTTGTCGCATAGTGTGTCCCGACCTTCAAGTTGCTGCATTCAGTATTACTACCATCTACCGTGAACTACCTGGCATGGTGAACTGATAAATGATTGTTGTTCCAACAGGCCGATAGCTGATGAACTGAAGGCTGGAAAAGCCGTTGAGGCCGAAAGTTTTTCAAGCGTCACAATCTTCTTCAGTGATATAGTTGGCTTCACAAGGGTGGCTTCAGAAAGTACTCCATTTCAGGTAAATCCGTGGTCCGCTGTACAATCAGGCTTATTACATAAAACACACTAGTAGGAAGTGCGTGCGAGAACGATGCATTCTGCTTTTGGTAAATAAAAGTGTAACAGAGGTGTACTAAGTTGTATTCAGTGGCGCATGATGATTTTGTTTGGTAATGAAATATCTGCTTAGCAGGGCGTAAATATTTGCCCATAAAGGTACAACCCTTTCCCCGTCTCGCCTCCTTTTCCTTTATATTTACCGGCTATAATTAATTTAAAAGAACAGCATGTTTAAGTCACTTGTATAGCACTATTATTCAACAATGATTGTTATGTATGATCGTTCGATTTTGCATCTACCTTTTATTAAATCTTGCATGAGCAATAACAATACATAAAAGCCAGGTATTAACTCTCACAAAACCGTGGATTGATATTGCACCAAGTGAAAAAGCAGCAGGAATTACGTATGTTGCAACACTAAGATCCAAAATACGCGTGATGATCAAATTGCGTTCTTTGCATTCTATACATGCTTAATGGAAGAACATCGGAATGTAGCAAAAATCTAGTCCGGCAAAAGCCAATTACATAACTGCCGCGCATGCGTTTGTGATGGCAACGTTGAGATTAGGATGGTGGGCTCCTCTCATTGTCGCACGCAATCGACTATGTCAACTATCATTGTTCTATCCACTATTCCAATCAACATCGTACACTGACGATTTTCTTATTTTTCAGGTGGTGAATTTACTGAACGAGCTGTACACATGTTTTGACAACGTGATCGACAATTATGATGTTTATAAGGTAACAGCCAGTATATCAAAAATTTTCTGTAAATCTTCGAAAACACTTCATACCCGGGGGGGGTACTCCCATATATGGGCTATATAGGTATGTGCCGCCCGATAGGGTATGGTTTTCGAGGTTCTCGATCCTTAAATAGGGTATCATTTTTGCTCCTTTTGGCAATGCGTTCCTGGCCTAGTCCTTAGATAGGGTATCTAAATTGTATTATCTAATACTAGAGTTTGCAAACGCCCGCCTAAACGAATGTTTTTTCTATTTTTGTGTTAACTTGACAGTACTGTAACCATTTTGCAACCTTCCTTTTATGCTATTAATAATTTTGTTTTTTCCTTAAATAGGGTATCATTTTTCGGGTTCGGTCCTTAAATAGGGTATCAGTTTTCGCTTCCCCCACCCTTAAATAGGGTAAGGGTTCAGGACCCTGGGCGGCACACCCCTATCCAAAATTTCCGGGAGTACCCCCCCCCCGGGACTTTATACTGGTCAGTTTTGAACAATCGTCTTCATTCATGTGAAAGACAAAGCACAGTCTTCTAAAAAGATGACGTAGAAATATCCAATCCAGTCTACCACGTGACCTGAAAAAACACCCATCCAACTCGCAGATACTGTTTGACGTGTCTGATTCTGGGACGTAATTCACCCAGTTACTTTTTCAACAATTTGCCGGTAGCCATAACTGCATTTGCCAAAATGTCGCACTCGCTTAATCAAGGTCATGTATTGAGCTTGTTTCCTTGGGAGACCATCTGCTAGTTTTCGATGTCTTATACAGGCCGAGGCAATCGCTAAATATTTTGTGTTTAAATATGTGGATCTGAAGGCTTTTACTATTTAGTATATTGTGCTTTATCCAAATCCACTAGGTTGAGACGATTGGTGACGCTTACATGGTTGTGTCAGGACTTCCAGTTCGCAATGGCAACAAGCACGCTGGAGAGATTGCAGCAATGGCGCTAAACTTACTGAGCTGCGTTAAGGACTTCACTGTCCCTCACATGAAACATAAAAAGGTGCAACTTCGGATTGGCATTCACACAGGTAACTGAATGCTGCGTTGTGTCCTTTAGGGGGTTTTACTTTGTCCGGTACAAGTATTGCTACACAGCTTAGAAAATGCTGCTATGCATAGCCAGGAAGCATTTTCCATCAGTTTCCATCAGCGATCTGTAAAGCTTGATTAATTGCGTTCGACGTTAAGAGAACGCAAGCCCAATCTGGTGCACGCAAATTTGCCTCGCTTTCATTATTGGCCTCAAGTTGACGCGCTTACTCGCTATTGCGAATACGTAGACAGTTGTTTCGACGCCGCTTTCGCCTGTTGTGAGATGTTTAATTGCCATTAGAACAGCCAAATTTCATTGGCTGCTCAATTTGCTGCTTTTCAAGCGGCGAGAACAATTATCCAGTCTGTGCGCCCGAAATTATATTTTAGCAATAACCGTGGGTTGAACTTCGGTAAACGAAGTGAATCAAATTAAAGGTAATTGAAGGAGTCGAACGCACTCCCATAATCTCTGATTACTCCTAGCTTAAAGGAGTGTTGTTTTTGAAAAAAATATGTGCAAATTTTCTCATTGGAATCTGTCTTATCAATTCTTTCTCAGTCGTTACGATCCCTCAACAAAATAGCACGAGTACCTGATATGAAGAAAAAAATCCAGAAATCGAGGGCCACAGGTTTGCCAGTCGCAAGACTGTTATGTGCAACCCTCATTAAGCAAAGCCAATTTTGCTGACTACACCTAATTATTTTCCTGTAGAGCAACTCACTACTGAGGTTTTATATGCCTTTGTTTCCATTTTATAGAAGTTTCCCCCTGAATTTTTTTGGAATAGCTTTGGTCTCTGTCCATATAGTCATATAGTGGCCATCATTACTGAAAAGGATATCATTGTCTTTGAAATAATTTTAGGTTCATGTGTGGCTGGAGTTGTAGGACTAAAGATGCCTCGATACTGTTTGTTTGGAGATACGGTGAACTATGCCTCGAGGATGGAATCTAGTGGCCTTGGTAAGTACAATGTATTGCACCAGGGATTGATGGAAGTCAGCATTGTGCAGCTTGCTAAGTCCCTGCCTCTTGCATTGTTGCCTGAGTACCAGTGCAATTTGTATTTTAAGTTTGACGCCTGCCTTTACCTTGGTTGGACAGAAGGGAATTTTTCGTCTGCTAATAATACCAAATTGATATTCCCCCTTATATAGAGGACCTATAGCTAATTAAATAAATGTGGCTTTTCTCTCAAAGTATAGTCAATAATCAGTTTGTAATCTTGACTCTAATCTTAATCACAAACCCAAAACCGACCCCAACTACCATCACACAATAACAATCCCTCTGAATATTATACATACTAGATAAAATACATGTATGAGCGAGAGATCTGTATGGGCATTTACAATGGAGAGCCGATAGGCGAGCCATTGTAAAGCCCATACAGATCGGACGCGAATGTTTTATCGTACTTGTGAAATGAAAACAATAAATTGAATGCAAAGTATTGTTGTTTGATTCCATTGTGTGCTTTGCATTTTAATCAGTAGAGATCTGTGTCAAAAGTTGATGAATACTAATTAGCTGAGCAGGAGTTTTTATCAAAAGTTAATTCTACTCTTGATTTGTATTGGGGTTTATAGAGCATTCATGTGACCTAAATAGTACCTTTTCATTGGATCTACTCCTTTTGAATTATTAATGAATTTTACAAACCTAAATAAAACCCTGTTGGTTTACAATATTATTTAGATTCATTTTGTAGCCCTACTCAGGTCAGATGTTTTGGGTTTTTAAGGACCTTATATGACTGAGGACAAGGTCTTTGGTGCTGCAAGGTTGATAGGTCTGCATGTTCAGCAAACCAATCATATTGTGGAATTACAGAAAATAATATAATATAGTTGTATTGTCCCCATGGAGGATCATTGCAAATTCTTCCAAGGAGTGGAGGGGAGGGGGGGTCTTAAAATCACAAGTATCAAAGAAAATTGTCAATCTAAACTGGAAATTGTTTCCAGAGAGGAGGATGGATTCGAACCAAAAACCATCCATGATGGGATAAGTATAGATATTTTCTGTCTGGAACACATTGGTTGACTGAATTTTCACTAGCAAGACAACAGTTGTCAAAAAGCAAATTTACTCACCTTCCACATATTATTGTAGCTACACTGTAGGCTTATTAAATAACCCAATATTACTCCACAGCACTTCGAATCCATGTGAGTCCAGAATGTAAAGCTGTGCTAGACACACTTGGAGGATTCTACTTAGAAGAAAGAGGTCCAGTCACACTAAAGGTAATAACCTTATAGATCTTTCTCTTTCTGTTAGCTAATTCCTTCAAGATCAATTAAAAAACAGGCATGTCATCTTCACCTCCTGTTGTCAACCTGAACAGTTTACACATACCAGCATTGAATATTCTTTCATCCCCTGTTTAATAAGTTACGATTCGTTAAGGTGGCTCATCTCAGTTTTTCGGAACCACACCAACCCAGCTTTAAAAGGGTACAGCTTCGCTGTCTTGCGTAGGCCAGGCAAGATTTTTCGCATCAATCAAGCGCGGCAAGTCAAGCATGACAAACTTGCTGATTCCAAAGCACAGAAATATGTAGAATATAGACAAAAGATAAACTTCTGAAATAAACCAGCTGTCAACAAGTAATCGGATAACGAAACTTTCTGCAGTGAATGCAAAAGTACCCTATATTTTTATAAAGATTTCGCGCTCTTAAAATGGTTCAATGCCTTTGAAATTTTCAGGGATGACACATAACATGCTAGACTTTCGATCTAGAGATTTTAAAAAAATTCTGTCGACTAGTTTTTAGATAGATGCTCCCATATCAAAGACGTTACTTCTATGAGAAAAATGTGAATATTAAAGACATTCCTTTTGAGTTCGCAGAGAGAAATCTATTAAAGCAAACTGGATGAAACCTTTCAGGAAAGTTGTTCTATGCCAAAGGTAAAACATGGAAAGGACATTGTTACAACCTACAGGATGTCGCTGGAATTACGAACTAACTAAGGCAAACTTGTTAAATTTTGACAGCAAAATATTCAACTAGCTTTTTTTCAAAGACGCTCTCATAGAATTTTTTCAAACTTTGCAGTGTTGAAGATCTAAATGTATACTAGAAGGGACGTGGATTCGTTTTAAAAGTTTAGGTCTAGATTTCGAGAAAAATGCTGATTTTCAGAAACCATGACGTCATCATTTCGTTGCTATGGGAACATCGATGCCAATGAAATGTACATTTTTGAAAACCTTATTCAATCTCTAGTTGATGTGCGAAAAATCTTGCCCGACCGACGCAAGACAGCGAAGGTGTAGCCTGTTCAAGCTGGGTTGGTGTGGTTCCGAAAAACTGAGATGAGTCACCTTAAGATGGTTTTGGTACAAGTAAAAGGTGGGTCAATATTTACCAGACGTGATGTTTAAGGCGCAAATAACACACACGAGGCATATCAATTTAACATTCCAAGATTGCTTCAGATCGATTGAATTTTCTTGTTTCTGCTTATGCTCTGAAGGACTACAAAACGACCATTCATTCCATACCTTTGTTTCTTCGATGGTGAATTCATGAATAATTCTTGTTTGAATCATCTGAATATAGGTATTACAGCTTTTTGCTGTGAGTAACTCCGGTCTCACGCAGTCTGCCATTCAAAACCATTTCACGAAAACGGAATTGGTCCAAACGAACAAACTAAAATCCATCACAAAATTTCAAAAGCCAGCGGGAAAACCAGCCGCCATGTTTACTTGTTGCTTAGCTTAGCAGCCCCGCCTTGAAGTTATTTTTTATCGTTCCCAACCCCCCTCCCCCCACCCCTGGAAGCCGATCGATTTTCACTCGATTTACTGTCGGATTGTGAACGTGAATGGTTCGCATTTGTGAAGTTTTGTACTTTTCGGATTTTCTGGAAACTTTTCGAACAGTTCAATCCTCTTCCAAAATTTCCCTCATTTTTGGTGGCATTCTGTTAGCGGGGTCTCCTCGATGTTCCTAGTAAAATCGGGACGGTTATCGAAGAGACTCTGCCAGTAGGGTAGTGGCCTGACTCGTCCCCAGTCGTCTCTTATCAGAAATAATAATCCATCATCCATCGCGTCTTGCTATTTTCTCACAGGAGACGACTGGGGACGAGTCAGGGGTAGTGGCACTGCGGTAAATGGCATTTCCATGGTACTTTTTTCCGCGTTACATCACACTTGGGTTTCAGTTTTCCGTGTTAACAAGCAGTTACACGCGATTATAAGATTGCCAAGGTAAAAGATAAATGTTGATGTCAAATGTAGCATCAGGATTGGCTCTTTTACCTTGTGCATCAAAACACCATTTCTACTTACCACGAGGACGCTTTGTTATGGGCGCTTCGTTTGATCTTTTTGACATGTCCATGGAACGTTGTCTGGGAAAATAGGCCTTTTTAGCTACGTATGTAAATTGCCCATTACAGATCATGTGATGCTCTCCCGAGCATTCCTCTTTTGTCCATTTGGAAATTATTTATTCATTTCCGCGTGGATTTGTTTAAATTTGAAAGCAATAAGTCTCACGGGTATCATCACGTGATCTGAAATGGGGCAACAAACAAACGAAGCCAAAAAGGTCTATTAACTCGGGAATGTAGGTCACACTCGCTAAGTGCAGACTTTCCGTGGGAAAAGGCTCATTTACCGCGGTAAAAGTGCTCCGTGTAACCGCACATGTATAAATGTATGTCCATATTGCCCATTTAAAAACCACATTTCCTTTATTAACTTAGTTAGAAGCATTTATCCTTTTCAGGGAAAAGGAACGATTGTGAGCTTTTTCCTGTATGGCAAAGATGGATTCGACAAGCCTCTACCCAACCTGAAAGACGCAGCATTACTAGAGGAACACGAGTTCAAATGATTGTCAACACCGTACCAACATACTTGAGGGACTAAACACTGGGTCACTTGACACAACCGCATAGACCCAGTCAACTTGCTCCAAGACAGACACCATAGGAACCCGCACCAATCGCCAGACTTCGAGAGTTTAGACAGTAAAATAGTGAAAAACAGCCAAAGGGACGAACACCAGTTGTCTGTCTAAAAGTCGTGTCCGTTTTGTAGAGTCCGTAAAGAGACTTGACTGTACACCGATGGGGGAAAAGAGAATTTGGAAAACTCATAGAAACCTGCAATAAACGTACGGCTTACTTTCATACCAGTTGCGATTAAATAATACTGTATACTGAAGTCTACGAACTAAATTTTATTATATATATAGCGACAATTTTAGGTAATAAACCTTGCAGATAGAATTCTATATCTGCTATATTTTCACATGTGAGAAAAGCGATACGTCCAATCAGCTTCGCGTATATATAGCTTTCTTCACATGTGAAAAATATAACCAATCAGCATCAAGAGTAGAACGACCTAACCAATCAGGGCGCGGGAATTCAAATGGTTTCCAGAGGTTGTGAAAACAACGCGCTGCAAGTTTGCAAGCTCTCGAAGACAGTTTATGTTTTGGCTACAAATTTTGTACTTTTGAGAACTTTATGGAAAGGAAAGCCATCAGAAACACGCCAAGCAAAACCTTAAGAACACAGTTATGATATGGAAATGCTAAAATCATTCAACAGGCGGAACGAAGACGAACTAAATGTCGATAAGGGAAAGCCAAGAAATGAAAGACTTTCATTGTAGCTTTGATACAACGCAGCCGTGGACGTTCTAAGAAAATTCAAGCACCCTTGGGAACACCAGGGTAAAGTAAATATTTCACTTTTGAAGATGGATTTACGTCGTAATTATTGTTTAATGAACCGACTCCTTGTGTTATCACAACTTTTGTTCAAAACTTCGCCAGTTGATTTGCGCGCAGTAGTTGATTCACTTATGGCGACGTTTCTCAATGCGATAGCAAAAGCTTTTCTTTTAAAAAGTATTAACACAGTGTGTTTTACACCGCTATTTAAATAAAGTTCTTGTTTACTATAGCTTGTCGTCGCCGTAATATTTCTTTTCTATTTAAAAGAGATCTCGCTTGGAAAGCCATCAGAATGCATTTGCAGCTTTGTTTTCCTCGTAGCGCTGCGTTTAACTCTTTAATTATAGACTAGAAAAAATCGCTTTAAGTTTACAATGGTTGAGTACTCGTTATATATAATAAACAAATTACAGCATAGAAAGTGCTTTGTACGGATTATTATTCACTCGTCGCAAAACTTTGGAAAACTCACTCGTTCGCTGCGCTCACTCGTTCGTTTTCCAAAGTTTTGCAACTCGTGAATAAAAATCCGTACGTCGCACTTTCTATGAAGTAATCTATATTTTCGGACTATATAATATAACTAGATTATATAGAAGGAAAGTGCTGCCGCTAACACAGTAAAGACATGCATAACAGGCTTGTACAAAATAACTTTTTCTACGATGTACATAACTATTTACTAATCAGGAAAATATATATACATGTAAGACAGACTAAACTATAAACAAAACTTGCATTGGAAGTGCACCGTTAAAGCCACAAGAAGAGTTTGAAACACAAAATTCCCACGTGTCTGTGAAAAAAAAAATAATTCGTATCACAGTATATCATATTTCAACCTGATTATTCAAATTTGTCAAGGTTTTCAAACATCGCCTCTAAATAATATACTTTTTAAAGTCTTGATAAAAGCAAGCCTGATTGGATAACATTAGTTCCTTGAAGAAAACGGTCACCGATTGGCTACCACCAAAATATCCCGGATATGAAGCATGGATGGAACCAAAATTCTCAAATGCTTCCAGAATGACAGGACGGAAAAACGCTGAAGCACCTTTCTTCACAGTTTTTTTACGCTGAACTTGCCATTTTACATCAAAATTGAAAGGGTTACATTTGTGTTAATATAGGTCTAAACGTAGTACAAAAATTTACTCATCTTTACTAAACTTACTCAGGGATATTTGAGAAAACGATGTGTTATTTGCTGATCAAAATCTTACCTCTTCCAAAGTTCAGGGCCTTCGTATATCTCAAGGTTCGCATTCACCAAATTTTTGGTCCCATTTGAAATTTTGTTCATCCCTTAAAGGGCTTGTATACAAAATATTGAGCTTATGTATCCATTTGCGTCCTTATAACGGGAGGTCGTATTTCGTTTCTCCGTGCTGTCTTCCAGAATATGTCTGCTACCCCTGATGGTGCAGCAACAAGAAGCCCTATGGCTTTATAGACGGGCCTAGTAGTGCTATTTGAAAACCTGAAGTTTAGTAAAGTAATTTGTATGGTTGTTCGATGTTACTACGCGAAGTGACGGACAATTAATTACCGTAATAAAAATGTCAATATTAAGCTTAGTGGGAAGACGAAAGACTACAAAACCTATAAATAATGTATTTTTCTTAATAGGTTATAATGTAGTACAACAAAACGTCGTTTTGATAGATATCATCACAGGAAGATGTTAACAAATATTATATTAACTAATTACCATAGAGAAACAGAACCACTTCACAAATCAAATAATAAACATTTTATTTATTACAAAATACTATTTTTATAACAACTTTTTTAATTTGGTGATCAAGGGAATCTTTGTACTATATTAATAGGGTGGGAACGCTTGGAATGTAACCCTGGTGTTTCCACCTTGATATTCTTTTGTGGCTGTATCTACAATTGCTATTTGATTTCACATGTACTAGAAATGCATTAGATTCGGTTGACAAAATGGAAGGAAAAGAGTTTGAATTTAAACATTTGTAAGCATTACAGTCATAAAGGAATATTTCCGTGGTATTTGCTCAGTTAATCCAGTTTTCAAACTCGCCAAATATGTCTACTTTTTCGTTATTTCTTTTATATACAAGTATTTTCGATTAAATTGGCTACTTTCAAGAAAATAATAAACTTCTTCTTATATTCGACATTTAAGTACCGATTCGCAGCAGGAGATTGTGAAGACATGCGACATTCCAAGCCATCTTAAAAAATGCAGTTGGTATTGTTAACCTGAAAGCTGTTTCGAATCTAAGTGTGAACGTGCCCAAAGAGCTGACATAACGTTAGCATATCCTCCACTGGCTTTATGATTTGGTTCCGTTACGCAGAGTTTTTCACGTGACATAATCAATACACACAGAAGAACTATACATTTGTATCGAACAAATGGCAAAAACAAACCAAAGAACTTGAAAAACACACTGGCAACGCTACCGTCTTTTCTCTGAGCTAAAACACTTACAAACAGCAAACAAGATTTCATTGATACGTATGGCTTGTCACAAAACAGAAACTGAGAAACAAAATCACAAGATTCGCTTAAGAAGGACTTAAAGGGTGCGTTCCTAAACAAGAGAACTTAAAATAACGACGTTTCACTGAGCGAGTCTTAATTTTAAAGGATCACATCAGCTAGGAGGCTGAAATAGTTTAATCGCGGTGCCTGATTAAAAATTGTTAGAAGACACAACATGCACCTGCCATGAAGCAATGCACGACTTGTGGAAGGCTGTCTGGTTGTTTTCCTATTCATTCATTTTGCTATTGTTAGAGATTTAAATTAAGATCATTCGAAATCTGCCAACGATAAAGAAAAAATATAATCGTCAATTCTCTTTAAAAATGCTGTCAATAAATATAAAAAATAAACATCTTCAAAAATCTAGCGCTATACCAGTTGCAAAAGAGAAAGAAAGGTTTGCATCAGCTGAAAAGAAACCAGTTTACTGGATGACATTTGATATGTCAAGTCTTAACCAATCACATGCAACACTGATACCAAACGTAAGTTACGTAAGCAAATAAAGTTGACTTAAGCTGCTGATTGGCTTGCCATTTTTCTTCCTCATCAATGATTGACAGAGAGCTCATCAAATTTCTTCCTTCTTTGGTTGGTGTTTGGCTGTTCTGCAGGAGTGAGGTGAGGTCAATTTACACGAGCTTCTCTGTTCTGCTTGTTAAGCTGCAGTTTTCTTGAAGAAACTGTTGTTCTCGCTGCCGTAAAGTTTCTGAGGCAGCGACGAGTTTTTTCAGCCCCGGCTGAAATGAACAACATAATAAATTCAGATTAATTCGCAGAAGAAATAAATATGGGGTGATCACACTTTAGAACAAGACGGCAGACACAAGCGCAATTCGCTGCTACTGTTTTAGTAAATCCGTAAATGAGAAGTAAATCTTTTCTTAACAGTCAAAAGTCAGCTATTAATAATTTAATAATATAATTTGGTTTTATCAACTGGGTTGATAATGTCAATTGGCCACCGTAAAGAGATTCAAGTGCTGACGTTTCGAGCGTTAGCCCTTCGTCGGAGCGAATCGAGGAATTGTGCGTCGTGTGTCTTTATATACAGAAAGATGGAGCTTCGCTATTGGTTGGTGCCTGGTAACGTGAAAACGTCGGAATAAATTAGTTGAATGAAAAGCGTTCGTTGATACCGTGAGGATTAAGAGTGCCGATTTGAAAAATAAATTTTTGTTCTAGAGTTTTACGGCTTTCCGTGTTTCCCTGGTGAAGGGAAAGGCCACAGACTGTCATATGTTGCTTAGAATGATTTGGGAGATTGAAGTGTCTCGCGACCGGTTTCGATGCATTTTTGTCGTCTTTCTCTACGTCACGAAGGTGTTCTCGGAATCGGTCGCCAAGTCGTCTCCCTGTTTCGCCGATGTATAACTTTTTGCAAAGAGTGCAAGTTATACAGTAGATGGCATTGGCTGAGGTACAGGTGAAATGATCAGTGATTTCAATGATCAGTGATTATCAAAATCTCTTTACGGTGGCCAATTGACATTATCAACCCAGTTGATAAAAACAAATTATATTGTTATACTTCCCACCGACGCAGCACCACAGTTTCTTTAGAAACTTACCCCCTCTATTAATAATTTAAACTTACTTTTCCTTCAAGTAACAAAATAACTTATTACCAGATCACATTCACGAATGCCGCCATAATAGTATTAACACTAAGGCAAATCAGCCATGATTCAATTTCACTCGAAAAAAAAAAAGATTCGTGCGATATCTTGGTGTTTAATTGTTGAGCAATGAATTCATTTTCCTGTAGAATATATAGACGTAAATGTGGAGTTACCTGTGATTGGCCGAGCTGCTGAAGCTCTGACTTGTACGCCCAACAAATATCGTGAAGAGCGGCAAGATCACGTGACGGATCTGACGACATTTGTTCGGTACTTGGAGGGATTTGAGTCACGTTCTGAAAATAAAAGATAGGGACAGGACTGTAACTCGGCATTGTGTCAGCCATAAGAAATGTTACCAAATGCTACAAACATGCTGTTTTATGGGCATCTCAACGAGACGCGTAACATCACCGCGAACGTCACGCAACCTGATCTGAGGAGACGCAAGCAAATCCTGAGTCCATCTCTTTAACCAGCGGTTTTGTCACATAACGTTACCAGATACGCTGTGAAGAACTTGAGGACAACGAGCAACAGCTAACGCCATGACTTACCGACAACTCATCCAAAAACGCTATCATCTTTTCCTTGTTCTTTAAAATGAATGGATTTACTGGTGTCATAAATGATTCCTGATACAAACGAGACAAAAACAATTCTGTTATCGACTGAGGAAAGAAGACAAAAACTCGGCAGAAAACAAATACAGAAATGGAGTGACTTACCTTTGCGCCAAATTCAACTAAGTTCGCTAGGTTTTGAAGACACTTGGCAACAAGCGTGAGAGTTCGGGCAGCACATGATGACGGAGATTCTAATAAGAGAGTACATGCATCGACAGTTAGTTTATTAATGTCAATTCAAGGGTAGTTGTTTGTTCGACTGAGACAAAACACACCATGCAATTCACCTTCTGACCCAGAACGTAATATATAGATATAGCCAAGCCTAATAGCTGAGCTCAGTATTTTTCTGTTTCTTAATAATTTGTGATAACGCTCTTGTTGAAAGTACTAGTGTACATGTTACAGGTCAAAAGAGATTTGCTCTGAGCCAATCTTCATGCGACACTGGCAAGCGGATACCTTATTTTCACAGCGGTTAATTGATCACCACACGGATATCCAATATCATAGATATCAACTTACGTTAACCTTACGTTAACCAGAACGTGGCCGCCATGTTGGGTAGATTTCGTCGTCGTATGTAGAGCGCACGCGCCCGTGAACAAGGCCGCTAGCCGTTTTGACCATGAAAAATGAACTACGTGGTTCTCTTCCAATCTCTATGGTTTTGGGGCACTGCTGGCGGCGGCCCTTCGGGCTGCCAGAGCTCCGCTACAAAGTGAAGGGGCAGGGAGAGAGCGGTTGTTATGACCTGCTTAAGAAGTTCTGTAAACGGATGACATATCCTCAAAGTTAAGGTGGCTCACAATAGTGTAAAGCTTCCCTTATTTGGCATTTTATTACAGCTAGGCCGATGATGCAGATGAACATTTGAGTATTTATCAGTAAACAGAGTCACGTCAAAATGGAGGCAACTCTGTTGCCATGGCAACACCAGAAGAGGTCAAAGACAACCCATGTTTAACAATTTTAGAATAACAACTTAACAACTACTCAGTGAAAGGTTTTGTTTTTGATATATTTTTGTTTAATCGAAAGAGGAAACATTTGTGCAAACTTGTAAAAAATTCTGTCAATAGGTTTCAAAGCCACCTCAAATTTATGAAAAAATAACGTAGCTCTGAACTTTTTAAAAAATTTGCAGAAAAGTTCCTGTTGTCGATCTTATCCCATCCCAATTTGTCGCTCTTCATATGTCTAGTAAGATCGCAATATGAAATAGAAATACTACGAAATGGAAATCTCTTGCAGGATATTTCGACCACTAAAATTATATTCACTGTTATCATTATTCTTTATTTTTATTCCTTGCTATTTCCCTTGACAAAAGCCACTTGCAGAGTGTATCACATGCCTTTCGTTATTTTGCCTTTTAAGCTATAGTTGTAATAGCCAGCTTACCCTTTTTGTTGTTGTATCAGCCGGAAGTAGTGCAAGTATTGTAAATAACTCAATTGTAATGTAGTGTATATTGTTGTCATGCCGTTGTACTCTAAGTAATGTTATCTTTTACGTGTTTTGTTTAAAAAAAATAAATAAATAAAAACTTGATAAAAATAAAAACTTTCACCGAGTAATTTTAAAGTTATTAGCCCGAAAAGATCAAATATAGGGCATCTTGACGTTGCCATCGCAATGAATTTTGACGTCACCTGAGCATCAGTTTGTTCATTGGTAAAATCTACATTCATCCCATAAGTTACCCTTCAGCAATGCAATAGAACTCGGAATACGGGGAAGTGTAAACCATTGAGCTACCTTAAAGGAGCCAAATTACCCTTATAATGTGGGAAACCTGAAAATAATAGTTTACTAAGGAAGAAAAACGGAACAAGGATGGAGAAGATTGAGACGGATTACAAATGACGAATTTGAAAAATTTAGCTTAAATTTTTCAAAATGCACAAGCTTGTCAATTTCGATCCTGCTCAATGTTTCTCGTTCAAAGCCATCCTTATTTCTTCTCAGTTTAGTGTTACCTTGTGGCTTGTGTTCTGCTACCTTTGCAAACCATTATTTTTTTCGAAACTTCCTTTGATTTGAAGGTCACTTTATACATCACCAAATATGGTTTCATTAATGTTGACAAAGCTCCTTCAAACACGGAGAAATCGAGCAGCAATTGCTGTGTGCAACCACGATAACTCCAGCCAATATATGAATCTTAGCTACTTTTCTCGTACTACTTTCCGCGGGAACCTAATTTCGCCAAAACGAAAGTGACAGATTTCCGAAGACCTATCAATTTCGCGAATTTGGAGTATTGAAAGGAACCAACTTTCGCGACAATTTACCAAAGATAAATCCGTGTTACATGAAACAAAAGAATAAAATTCAGATTGGGATAACCTATATCCTACAAAGTTATTGAACACAACCTTAACAGAACAGAACTTAAAACAACTAGGTTGGTACGTTTGCAGAGATCAGCATTTGCGATATGTCTTGTACTCTGTATGTTCGAACAACATCGTTCATTAACTTTCGCAGGCACTTTTTTTCGAGATACTTAGATACTTTCGCAGGCGCTTTTTTTGAGATACTTTGATTTCTTAACTTCTTTGTCAATCGCGAAAATTAGTAGAAATGAGGTATTGGCTAAAAGCAAATGGCCGATTCTCTCTGCGAGACTTGCGCGCAGGGAATTATGGTAGTTATATTCAACCATGATTCCCTGCGCGCAAGTCTCGTAGAGAGAATCGGGGATTAAAAGTCAGGTTTATAGAACAATCTCGAACATAAAATAAGAAACCAACTGGGGGAATTTTTCGATCATGTTTCGGGGATAACGATTTCTTCAGTTAAAGAATATTAATAGAATGCGAGTTAACTCACCTGACATCATGTTGCATATTTTTGGATTCATTATCGCTGGACAAATTAGTCGCAGGAAAAGGAAACCACTGAAACAAAAAAATAACGGCAGTGAACAAGAGTTTACTAATTACACCATTATTTAAATATTATTTTAAGATACTGAAAAACTATCCTGCGATATTTGCGCGGAATGTCGTCTGATACTTAGCCGACGAGGCCGTAGGTCGAGTTAAGCTAAAATCAGACGAGCGATTGAACAGGATAATTGTTTTATTATTCAAGTAATTGTAAATGATGAAGGTAGGCTTTTAAAGATTGTGCTAGCATAATGTTTAACATAATTTGAGAAAACTAGCATAATTTTTCTCATTTTTAAAAAAGTAGCACTGCTAGCATAATTCGATAATTATGATAATTATCGAATCATTTTTGAATTTTGACAGGCAAATCCCAATTATACGCTGACGTTGTTCAATGTTTTAGCTGTATTTACAGTTCACTGAGCCCTGAATGGGGGAGGGGAGCTGGGATTAGGGCACAAGGGAACCGGAAGTCCCATAGCAAACCATGTTGGTCCCAATACCTCTCAAGCAATGCTATAAAGTGGTGTCAGCTATGCCAGCCGAACATACAGCTGTCTTGAAGAAATGACGGGTCAGAGCCAGCCACAACAGGCCATTTCCGAGATGCTGTTTTCCTCTGTTTCAAGACGAGTCTTGGTACACAAATCAAACTCATTTCCATATGAAAGGTTGTGTACCAAGGCTCGTTTTGAAACAGAGGTAGAAGGCAACTCGGAAATGACTTTTGGCAGAGACCACTCCCTACAGTTGACAAAGGGAAAGTAAAGTAGCAGAGGAACATGCGACACGACGAAGGTTCCGTTACACGATCGTATGAACCAGTTAGCATAATTTGGCCAAAAACGAACCGTGCTACTAGCATAATAAAATTATGCTAACATACCTCCTTAGCGAAAATGAATGAACTGGTAGTAATCAAAGATTAGGAGTGCGTTCGACGTCTTTGATTCACTTGGTTTCATTTTGACTTGCTTTCCCGAAATTCAATCTTTCTTTTATGCTGAAATCAACATTTTTAAATATCAGCATGAAACTCTTGGAGTTTTTTGCGTGACACCGCTATTCACGAATAACAAAGTTGCAGTCAGTGTATTTAAAACCGGAGACTGTGGAACTGATTAATGATTAATGGCCAGACAAAACAAACAACAATCGGCAAGTAGTAGCAGTAGCCAAATAACAACAAACCTCAAGACGAGAATGAGATCGAGGCTCTGTGTGCCACGCCGCCAGTCAGTCAGTGCAAGATGGCGCCTAAACTCCGAAATTTCTTGGCATCCCGATTTCACCCACGAGACATCCCACGGGACTGACACGATTAGAAGGCGTTCTTTCTAACCAGGGTCAGGTAATTAGCTTCTGGGTTTTATTGTCAAATAAGCGGTGTGATTTAGTGTAAAAGTGGTCAAAAGCATTTTGAACATCAGTTCTCTTTTATTGTGTTAGCAAGGAATATATTATCAATTAACGTTCCATTCATATTTGAAATTCTTGTTGGCCTTGGAATAAGTGGATAAAATGCTGAAGAATTTTGTATTCATCATGATAATCACACGCATCAATCTAATTTATGATTGTATTGTAGTAATTATGATCTGGATCTAGGTCAGAATTTAGCACCAAATGTGACTTTCCACGACCACTTAATGCAAAAGGATTGAAGATTAGAATTCGCAATTTCATAATATCGCTTTCATTTAGTGCGTTTGAGTGCTTCGTTATATAGTTACGAAATTCGTCACTGTTCAGCTGAGAAAAACGAAATGATTTAATCATCTAAATTAGAACTGCTGATAATGATTCATAAACGTAGTGGTATCTCACTACAGATGCCTTTCTCATTCAGTATCTCCTAGGTCATACCAGCCTCCTAATTCCTTCATTAATGAGTCGCCATACTGTTTATATTAAACTTTTCCATTGGAAAACCACGCACTTTCAATGGATCTCTTTGGATCTCTCACTGATTGAGACCCCCTTTTCCCCCTTTTCCTTATAGCGAGAGAAGCTTCACGACGACAGGGGGAAGTCTCGTCCGCAGAGTCGTTTGTCTCTCTTAGCCGGCTGGGTCTGTGCACGAAGAACAAGTGGCTCTGGGGACACATAATTTGATTCGCTGAAATCAAACAAAGGGAGTCCAATCACATCAGCCATTTTAAAATCCCTTTGTCGTTAGCACGTTTAAAACGGAAGATGTGATTGGACTCCCTTTGTTAGATTTCAGCCAATCAAATCATGTGCCCCCAGAGACACAGGCCCAGCCGGCTAAGAGAGACAAGCGGCCCTGGGGAAGAGAATGATTGACAGGTCGTTTCCTTTCGGACCTTGACCCTTGGTCTCCACAGTCTCGATTATTTAAAAATTCTGTGTATTATTTCAATTTCATCCGGTCTGATTTCTGCATCCGTGTTTTACCCGGGGTGGGGGGTACTCCTTGTAATTTTTGGTGGGGATGTGCCGCCCGGATCGCCAAATCCAGACCCTATTTCAGACCGATGCAGGCCTAGTTATAAGGACGCCAAGGGATATATAAGCTCAATATTTTATAAGCCCTTTAAGGGATAAAGAACAAAATTTCAAATGGGACCAAAATTTGGTGAATGCGAACCTTGAGATATAAAGCCCTGTACTTTGGGAGAGGTGAGATTTTGATCAGCAAATAACACATCCTTTTCTCAAATATCCCTGAGTAAGTTTAGTAAAGATGAACAATTTTTTTAACTACGTTTTGACCTATGTTAACACAAATGTAACCCTTGCAATTTTGATGTAAAATGGCAAGTTCAGCGTAAAAAAAAATATGAAAAAAGGTGCTTTAGCGTTTTTCCGCCCTGTCATTCTGGAAGCATTTGAGAATTTTGGTTCCATCCATGCTTCATATCCGGGATATTTTGGTGGTAGCCAATCGGTGACCGTTTTCTTTTCAATATTTATATTGCAAGCAAATTGTACATAGTACATTACTGCCCAAACCACAAGTGAAAGCTAACCGCAAGCAAACGGGAGTGAACTAACCGGTAAGGAGACTAACCACAAGTAAACTGGGATGGAACTAACCCAACCAAACTGGGTTGGAACTAACTACGCCATATAAATTATAATTAAATGTCTAATCTGGTCCCGGTCCTTGTTTCGCAAGGTCTTCCCTTTGGCATTGGACATCGATGTCTCACAACAAGGTATACGCTGACCAGTATCGCATGACCATATCGCGTGCTCAGTCATCGAGGTCACTTGATTTTTCTAGGCTGGGGTTCTGACAGGATTTTGTATTTCATGCTCATCCTCAGAGGAATTTCTGCGATTGGTGTTGAAGATTAGTTCTGATTTATTTTTGGTCAGGGAAACCAAGAACCAGAAAAACATACGGAGCTCCGCTTTTAGGCTTGGCTAAATCTTGGCTAAATTAGTGTTACTTGCGAAATTGCTTACTTCGCATTTTAAAAATATATATATATACATATGATCATTAACTTGCTGAAACTGAGCGAAATAGAAATAAATAATCACCTGAATACATAAACCAATTAGAATATAGCCCTGTATGCTCGCCATGGAATCTTAGCGGGCTTTATTTTTAATAGAACATGGGCAAAAACTATAGAAACCCAGTACCCCGGATGTAGTTTATGTTGCGTTGCGAATTGCTATATTCTAAACCAGCTAGAAGATGGGTTTCCCAATGTCCTATAAGAAAATAATGCCCTTTTGAGGTCTAGAAAAGCAGCTGAATGCCCTCGCCTAACGGCTCGGGTATTCACTAGCAGCTTTTCTAGACCTCAAGCGGGCATTATTTTCTTATAGAATATGGATACCCATCTTTTAGTAGGTAAATGGTGCCAACACTCACCTGACTACACGGCTTCTAACTATTTCATTGTCCGACCATCTGTCTTTTACATTTTGCTGCAGACAGCAAAATAGATAACGCAAAGTTCTGCAACAATTAGAAATGGTTGTTGAGTCAAACTGCGAATTGATACGTGAAAGTTAAGAATACACTTAAGATTCTCCCATACATATCAACTAAGCTCGGTTAACAAGATGTTTATTATATGGTCAAACAAGAAAGCTTAAACTCGCTTAAAATATCCCGTTCGTACTCATCCGCTTCCGAACGGCGATAAGCTGAACTGAAATTTGCATGAATCAGTACAATGGAAAATATGTTTAAATAATGTTCTACAGACGCCTATCTTGTCCGTGATCCATTGTTCAGTCCAGTTAAGAGCCGTTAATGAGGAAATGCCTTTTGCAATTTGCCAAAGGGGAAGATCCGCGCCTGGATCTGCAAGAATGACCGCAACTCACTTGCTTTACCATTGTTAAACAACCTTCACTTTAAATGCACAATTAAAGTACACTGAACAACTGAGTAGTCTTAAGTCGTTATGTTAAATACCTCGGACAGTTTTCAGGGGAACTAACAATCGCATCAACCCCTTCAAATAAGAACTCTAGCAACTGTTTAAGGTTCACTACCGTGTCTGCACCCTTCTCGAGTTTAGCTGGATTTAACTGCAAGATAAAAACAATTCCAGAGAAAGAAAATATTAATGTAAAGTATATGAAATATCCTAAGAATCCACTGGCCGGAGACCATCAGTAATGAGAATTTATGGGCGAGGACTCAGCAAACTCCAGTGGAAGAGGATATTCGACAAAGGAGGTGGAGATGGCTTGGCCATACATTACGCAAACCACCTAGTAGTATTGGCCGTCAAGCCCTGATCTGTAACCCCAGGGTCAAAGGAGATAGAGATGGCTTGGCCGTACGCTACGCAAACCACCTAGTAGTATTGGCCGTCAACCCCCGGTCTGTAACCCCCAGGGTCAAAGGAGATGGAGATTCCTTGGCCATACGCCACACAAACCACCTACTGTAGTAGTATTGGCCGTCAAGCCCTCATCTGTAACCCCCAGGGTCAAAGGAGATGGAGATGGCTTGGCCATACGCTACGCAAACCACCTAGTATTGGCCGTCAAGTCCTGATCTGGAACCCCCAGGGTCAAAGGAGATGGAGATGGCTTGGCCATACGCTACGCAAACCACCTAGTAGTATTGGCCGTCAAGCCCTGATCTGTAACCCCCAGGGTCAAAGGAGATGGAGATGGCTTGGCCATACGCCACACAAACCACCTAGTAGTATTGGCCGTCAAGCCCTGATCTGGAACCCCCAGGGTCAAAGGAGATGGAGATGGCTTGGCCATACGCTACGCAAACCACCTAGTAGTATTGGCCGTCAAGTCCTGATCTGGAACCCCTAGGGTCAAAAGAGATGGAGATGGCTTGGCCATACGCTACGCAAACCACCTAGTAGTATTGGCCGTCAAGCCCTGATCTGGAACTCCCAGTGTCAAAAAAAGAGAGGGAGACCACGAAACACCTGGCGGCGGGAGTTGGAAAAGGACGTTAAAAGAACTGGCCACACATGGGAACAACTTGAAAGGATAGCTCAGGACGGAGGAGAATGGAGAAATATTGTTGGTGGCCTATGCTCCGGGAGGAGCAATGGGCCAAAGTAAGTAAGTAAGCATATGAAATCATCATCGACTATCGTCACTATTCCGTAGCGTGCTGGCTTTGTTTAGGGTATGTACGATTCGTAAATTATGTACGGATCGTTTTCACATGATGTCACGGCGGCCATGTTGGTGTACTAGTACAATAGACTTTCTCTCTTTTGGGAGCTAAACTCTATTTTTATGCACAATTTGCGCAAAACGTTTGTATTGCTCGGTCCACCAATATGGCCACCCTGGCCACGTGAATGAAAACCATCTATTGGTAATTATAATAAACGATAAAAATTAACATTTACTGTTTCAAACAAGGTTAAACCCATGAGCGCCAAAAATTCGAAAATAATTTCATTTGAGTTTGCTCTAGCTTCATCGCGAGCGTCAGAACACGTGTACAATTGAACGCTGGTATGCACGAGTTTCTCTACTGTTCTTTCTTATTATAACAATAGAGTTGATGTTCGCGGGTGTAAATATGTTTTAGGCCCGACTCAGGCTCATTTTAGCCCGAGCCGCAGGTGAGGGCTAAAGAACAGCAGAAGGAAAAGCCTCAACTGAGTCAAAAGGAGCTTGAAGAGTTGCTAGCGAGCAAGAAAATGGCGCGAACAGTTGAATGGTTTTCAATTCTGATTGGCTGGTATCTCACTTTCTTGTTTCTGATTGGTCCACGCGGCGGGCTAAAATATATTTTAGCCCGCTGAATTCTCCATTTTAGCCCGCAAAATATGCCACAATGCCTGATGAAATGATTATAATAGCATACATCGGCACCCATAAGAATGTAAAAGTCGACTCATACGAATTCATTTTATTGAAAAATAAGAAAAATACCAAAATAGTTCTTCAAACAGAAAAAGCAACACAACCAGTCATAACAGAGTGGAGAAATCTAATTTGGGTTCCTTGGCATGTGACTCGTAAGAAATGTACTAAAGAATCTAACAAATTGTCTTCGTGATCAATCGTGATTACCTTCCCCAACGCTTTTCACTGTTAAATTACATGTTGTTACTTAGAGCGAGTGTCGTAATGCCAAAACCAAAGTAATCACTTTGGTCAATCACAAAGGACAGAGGCAATCCAGTGAGCCAATCAAAACTCGAAATAATTACACTTAGCGCGGGAAAACGTGCACGCGCGAGACAAGATTAGTCTTGGTTTTATTTATGATTGATTGAAAAAGTGGCGCGGAATTTTTAAACCAATCACTGAGCGTAGTAATGCAAAACCAAAGAAATTCGCCGATTACTTTCGACACCGAATCTAAGATTAAAGGAACTACGTCACGGTTAGTACCTTTTCAAACTTTATCCTAAATTTTTCAAATTCGTCATTCGCAATCCGTCTCAATCTTCTCCATCCCTAACCATCCTTGTTACTTTTTGGTTTCGTATCACTTCTTTGGCGCTTTTCGTCCTTAGTAAACTATTAGTTTTAGGTTTCCTACGTTTTAACGGCAATTTAGTCCGTCGCAGAAAAATGACTAAAATAACCAAAACATGGATTTTTTTCACGGCATCTTACCTCACAAGACTGTTTACAATCCAGAATTTTTGCTACGACATCACCAATAGTTTTCTGTAGATAGGGAATGGCGACCATTTTCATATACTGGTCCATAAGAGTAGTGGTTAGTGAAGTACCTCGAAATAATGTGGATACTTCTTCTGCAAATTAGATAGACACAGGGGTTGTGTTACCTTCACGTACACTAATATAGCCACAGTGACATAACCGTATGAACTCCACCGATACTCCATTGTCAAAATAACATGATGAAAACGACAACGGGAAGCCCTGATTTTTTCAGGCTTCTTTATTCAAATTGCTTAAATTGGAAATTCACTGCGATGACCATCTCTCACTTTCATCTACATCCGCAGTTCAAATATGAGCCATTTCATATACTTTACACCAAACAACGGTCGTGTCCCGTTGTTGGTATTTTTCAAACGACGTGAAAATTCTAACCCAGATACCTTGTTTCTCTATTTCTAATGAGTTCATGGTTTTTAGAAGGAAAATTTCTTCTTTTTCGTGACGAAAGATTTTCAGTAGAGTTGATGCCAAGATTACTCGATCCTTGCACACTTGACCGAGGCTCTTTACAGCTTGTAGATCTTTGTCCAAAAGAATCTAAAAAAAATGCACAATATTATCAATAATGGTTTTTAAAACGTGAATAGGTGAATTTATAAATCCACCTTAATCTTTTTTGCTTAATCCCGGTAATGGTTTGTTTTTAAGGCTGGTTACGTCACACATCTGTTACAGACAACTAAATCCCCCTTCTTGTTCATCTGTCGATGTTTTGCTGTTGTATTTTCCAAGCTTTCTGTTAATTCTTAAAACGTAAATTAAATACAATTTATTGCAATTCCTTAAGCTATTCAAGTTTTCTATACATTCCTCAGAAAACGAAAGTTGAATAATAGATTCCTTCTCTGGTTGGTTGCTCGGAAGTAAGTCACATGGAAGTAAGTGGCATGGTTCGCGGGCGCGTTCCCCTACGTACGACGACGTCGCACAACATGGCGGCCACACTCCATAGATAGTTCGAGATCGCAGTTGACGATTTATTTCCGCTTGAGTAGTTGCGTGCACTACTAGCATTTTCCATAAGGGCATTATCACAAATAACAAACAACAAAATATGGGGCTCCGCTTTTAGCCTTGGCTAATTAAGTTCATACGTGACACGCGTCCTGCATAATGCTGTAGGACCAGCAATGTCGCAGAAAGCGAGTATGAAGATGAATTCATGGAAGTTTATATTTTAAATAAAGATTGTTGCTGCTTGAAACTTCAAACCCCTATCTTTACTTGGCATCAAGCATCACAAGATACGTACCTCTTTTAGGGAACTATATTCTTCAACAGGCATAATGATCTCGTGCTGCAAAACATAACAGATATTCGTATTCTGTCCGATAATAAAAAATTCCCAAAACCTGAATTTATTCATCCCAGGTTTCATTACGGAATAGCTACCTTACGTTATCATTTTGCAGAGACTCCTGTTGAGTCTGGAGTGATATACATTCATTTATCAAGCATGGCTGTCAGTTACATACTACATATTTAACAATCCTACAAGTAGAGAGACTACACAGGATACTCAAACAGTTAGCGACGAAATAGAAAAGGGGCAAAAAGAAAACTTAGCTAATTCTCAAACTAAAAAAAAATCGACATGTAAAAATGAAAACCTAAATTAAATTATACGACAGATAAAGATCTGCATTGTATTGCACTGCTTATACCAAAATGGCCGCTGATTTATGCACATACAAACTGGCCGTTGTTGCCTCGGCTCATCCTCGGTATAAAAACCTGTGAAACTCACGAGTGATGTAAAACAAAGAACGAACAAGACAACAAAGAACCTCGAAACAATACAGAACACAGAAACAATAGATCAAAAACAAAGAAAAAAGTTACAAGTTTTTACACCGAGGTAAACCCGTTGCCTCGTTGAAAACAAAATATTCTTTTGATTTTTGAGCTTCAAAACGACGCAAGAAGGGCTAATTTGAATACCAACAAAAGAATATTAAGATGGCAGCCATTTTGGAATAAGGTGCATAATATCGTCTTGGAAAGCAGTGACGGACTCGGCATTAACAGCAGACATGGGAGGACTATTCCAAAAAAGGATAGCACGTGGGAAAAAGGAAAACTAATATGCATTGGTGCGGGCAAAAATATGTTTAAACTTATGCGGGGGGGGGTTGGAACGAGTGCCACTAGTTGATTCTTACCGTGAATTTACTCCGGACGCGAATGCTGCCGACCTCCATTTTGGCGTGGTGAGAGGGAGGGAAGACTGGATACCACTCATCTAAAACATTTCCCTTTGGTAAACGGTTTAATGGAATCATCGCACTCCCTGTAAATAACCGGTAAATAACCGCTAATTTAGATTTAACCAGCTGACGCTTGCGAGCGTAAGGCCATCATCTTAGCAGGCAAATTGCTTGTTTTCACGACCAACCTTTCAGTTGAAAAGCATTTTGGTGACATGAAATGGTCTGACAGATCATGTTTTGACCTTTTCAGTTCTTTCTTCGCATCGTCTACATTGGGTTTGAGTAGGCGCGGTAGCCTAACTGTAAGTGCGCTGGACTCCGTACTCGGCGATCCTGTTTCATCCCTGGCCAGGGCACTGCATGATGCGTTGTGTTCTTGTTGTGTACTCTCATAGTGCCTCCCTTCTAATGGATACCAGTAAATTTACTGCTGGAGATAACCCAGCAATGGACTAGCATCCCATCATGAGGAGTAGAAACACAGTAAACTGACCCCGCGTGTAAGAACCTGGATTATTCCACGTCAGCCTGAACAGGTTCTCATATAAATGGTGCTTAACTTGAAACCAGGCTATCTTGGTTCTTAAATGGGTTCTTACTTTTTGGCAAGAAAAAAAGTACTTGTATTGGTGGACGTGGCCTTTTATATTAAATTATTCACACATTTTCATGCTTGTTATATAGCGTAAGCACTCAGAGTACTGTATTGTATTATTTACAAGAAAATAAATCAGATTGACTTTTTGACTCTTTATTACTTTAGAAATTAAGAACCTACTTTGAAATTTCAGCCTGAAATGGTTCTTATGTGAAGAGTGCGTAAAATGAAAATTTCAGCCTTACAGGTTCTTAAATGTTAGGTTCTCATACGCGGGGTTTTACTGTACTCTCCGTCGCTTCATGCTGAGGAGAACGGGTTAAGCTCCGACCTGATGGGCCACTTGGCTCGTTCGCAGACTATACTATTTTTCATTCTACATTGGTCCTTTTATCATACATTTAGGTAATTTAGTTTAGCTAATTAAGGATAAAAACTAAAGAACACTCATGAAAAAATGTCCAACTGGTTGACAGACTAAACATTTGCACATACCTACAAGAACATCCTTGGAGCGTTTGTTGCGATTGTAAAGGTCAACTGAGTAATACGATACATCGGAGGGTAGATCACTACAAGAATATAAAATAAATACATTACAAGGTATTGGTATCCATATTCATAATAACGATACTGAGAAATACCAGGATTTGTCTTTTTACTAAAACGTCATGTCATCATCGCGTACAGTGAAGATACTACGATCTGTCATCTTTTTTCACGTTTATTGTTGATCCATATGTTTTTGATATGCACTATTTACTTTTGTCCTATTGTGTCAGTGTCATATTTCTTTTCTTTCTTTAAATATGTATTTTCTATAAATACTGTTAAAGTTATAATTTATATTTCACATGTGAAGATATTGGAGTCGTCATGGTTACAAAGACAGCTTCCCGTTCAGGCGTGCGGCCGCTGCTATTGAATTACAATACTTCACGCATTAGCATTTTAGACATTTATTTCACTTTTCTTGAGCAGAAAATTACATCATCGTGATTCCTTTTCATAACTTTCAAATCTAGTTTCGCGACATTTTGTGATGGGTGACCATTTTTGCCGTTTCGAAAATGAATAACAAACGTTCTGTTTAATTTGGCATTTTATCAATATCTGTATTGGCATTTCATCAATATCTGTATAATAAACAGAATACGAATCTGAGATACAATTTGTATCCCAGCGCGGGTGACTGAAATCCCGATTTCTCGAAGCCTCAGTTTCTCGAGCCTTCGATAACTCGAAAAAAAAGTCGTGTACTTTGTTACTTTCAGTCACGAACACTGCAATATTACTCCAGATTTCTCGAACCGATTTTCGTTTCTTTTCGGAGGTTCGACAAGTCGGGATTCCAGTCTATTTTAAAAAGGCATTGTCACGGTTTGATTTTGGAATGTTTAGGTCAATTCTGTGCTAAATTCATTGCTTAATACATTTACTTGGGCAAAAATGCTCCTACAGGATTGCGAAGAAGATATCAAATGAGAGTTTAGCAGGAAGAGCAAACCATAATAGTCGGTTTGCTATTTTGTCAGGAGATGACTTGAAAATTTGAAAAAATCGTTTGGTGTGCCTATAACCACAAAAAATGTAGTTAAAGTTGGCGGAAAATGTTAAATTATGCTAGCAATTCTTTTTTGAGAAAAGCGTCAAAAAGTGCTCGTTAAGCCAAATTATGCCGAAAAAATGTTAGCATAATAGGAAAGGGCCTACTTACTTTATCAAATCATAATCTAGGGCGCGAGCTATAGCCGCGAATACACCAAAAGTAATAGCGCCATTGAATTGAATACGTCATGTTGCTTAGCAACTTTAGGCACGAAAACCGTGGGGTCAGTGCCATCTCGGAGGCGGGATTTCGTCATCAATTGACACTTGTTCCCGACTGATTTGGACGCTGTACTTGTAATCCGGAGGTCCCGGGTTCAAGTACTCCTCCCTGCCACTAAAAACGGATTTGTCTTCGGTGGTCCCGAAATCAACTCCTCCAGGGGTACAGTCGTGCGAAAAACACCAAGTGATTATTTTTCTTCGAGAGGTCGGGATTTCACTATATTTTATATTTAATGTTAAATCATAAAACGAAAAATGCTTATTAATGCAGGGTTAATTATGTAAAGGCAATTAATAGACCATTTCCGAGTTCTCTTTTGCCTCAGTGTCAAAACGAGTCCAATTGCGAAACCATTCATATGAAAATGTGTTATACCTACATCTTCATTCTCATGCAAAACAAGCTTATTTCCATATGAATAGTTTCGCACTTGGACTCGTTTTGAAACGGGAAAGAGAACTCGGTTAAGAGGGAAAAGAGAACTCGGAAATGGCCTATTACTTAGATTCGAATGCTACGTACATCATAAAACCGATAGTCCGTGCATCTAACTATAGTAAAATATTCAATGCATTGGCACAAGCCATGAAGTAACTGAAGAGACATTTATAAGGTAATTATAATTTGAAATTAAAAACGAACGGCATTTTAGAATAATGAATCAATGGCAAATCAAGTCCTCGTACCCACATATTGATTTGCTATTGCGCAATACCGAATTTACCCTCTATAACAAAGCTGTTTCACGAATGCATAACTTATTTTGTTTTGATTTATATTAATTTTCGACTCCGATTGCTAAGTTTCCAATGAACCGAGAGTAAATGTCGTTGTTTTTCATTCCACGCAATGCTACGAACAGACGGCGAATGCCGGCGACTGATTTTCTATTCACAAGTGCTCCAGTTTCTTACTTGAATTTGAATTCCTCGTTCCATATGGGCAAATGGCTTTCTTGCGTCTTTGTTCGACAAGTTTTGACTTCGTTCAAGGATATCATGCAGTAAGGATGTGAAACTTTGTTGGAATTCAGTTTGTTCGCCTCGACGATAACCACTTCCAGACTCCTGAGCTGCTTAACATCGCGCTCACCAAGATTCGTGTTGACTGGTTTGCCACAAAACTTCTTAATGGCATCCATCCATTCCTGAAATACAGAAAAATAAATCCGTCATAATATCATGGCTCATAGAGAAAGAAGTGTGAGCAACATCTAAATACATGGCATGTAACGATTGATAATAAAAGCCTAAAATAAGACGTCTATGTCGGTAACTCCAATACCCCTAATGCGTGTTTACGTCAGATGTGCTTCTTTCACCACCAAGCCTCGCTTTCGAAGTACAAATATGTAAATTTTATCGTGAACGAATTCCCAAAGCAGCAAATATGAAAAGAACACCCACGTGAAAACTGCAGATGGAAAGGTGGGACTAATTTGCGTGAACGAGGCTTGGTGGTGAATTTTGAGCATTTGTTGTCACCACGTTTATGCCGTTGGTCCAATAGCTCTGGTGAAATGTTTCAGCAGATTACTGCCAAAAAATATTACCGTCGCACCATGTTTCACAAATGACCTTCATCTTCTTCAGATATATTTTGCATAGAAATCAAATTGCGGTAAAGTAGCATGCTTCTTACATTGGCAAGGTCTTGTGTGTCGGCACAAAGATAGAACATCCGGGACTCATTGAACGCTCTTACCACCACTTGAAAACAGTTTGGCCTGAAGAAGAAAGGAAGAAGAAAGATAACTTATTGAACACTTTAACAATAAAACATGGCACAATTTCAAGAGTGCACGCCATGGAAAAATGTGGCCAACATATTTCGTACAGGAACATATTATAAAATTACTGGTAAAATCAACGGAAAATTAATTAAGGGTTTTCGATTTGTTTCCACTGAGCCCGTTAGGTACAGTACGAAAGATCATTTTATTTCAACTTAGAGACGAAATAGGTTTAAAATATTAAAATTAACATTTCGCAAATCTACCGTGTCTATTTATTAGAAAAGATGAGACAAATTCTCAAAGTAGAAAAACAATTTTGCAGTATGTTGAGTTACAGGGGGTATTACCCCATGATAAACAGTATACTCATTAGCTCAAGAGCAATGCGTGTATGTGACAAATCTGCAACCAGTTGTAAAATGAAAACTGTTGGTGCAAATACTGAAATGGTATTCTTTGAAGTGTATATAAACAATCGGGTTAAAGTTAATTCACTGTACAAAGTTTCCAGCCAGATACACCGTGACAATACATGATTAAAAAACTAAAATTCGGAGCTAGTAATCTTGTTGTGTTGAGCATCAGTGATATCTTACCTTCCGAAAAAACTTTGATGCACCTCGTAAACCATAGAGAAACTAAGATCCATCATACCTTTCGGTTTAGTTCTCTACAATTAAGAAAACGAAAGTTAGAAGGGCATTGAAAAGAATTTACTCTAACACAGAAGACAATCTTAAAGAAATGATTCAGCCAGGGGGCGATTGAAAAAGATGTTGCTAGGCATACATGCCAAATCTTTTCACGGCACTGTACTTTGAGTTTCAGTGGCTTAGTTTACTCTCATTCTGTCTACAAATATACTTCAATTTGGAGTGAACGTGTGACCATAGTTAACTATGGTGTGACCAACCTTTTCATTTTCGAAGAAGTACAAATGCTGTTCAAACCCATCAAGAACAAAGAACATTCTTTTCCACTTGTTGCGGTGTCCTGAAAAGAAAGGGAATAAAACAATGACGAACCACAAACGAAAGCATAACCTTAAAAAATGAAACGAGGAGAAAATAAAAAGGGCCTGGCCTAGCTATTCTCATGTCCAGTGACAGTCAACCATCAAAGCGTAAACAACTGACAAACAACCCGCGCGTTTCTAAAGACAGTTAATAAGAAAATGCGTTTCATTTTTGATGAGAATGTTGTGTAAACCATTAGCAAGCTATATCTTATTTTTGTCCCGATTATCTTTTAGTTTCATGAGAATTTGAAGCGTGTTTAGTTTGCAGGATGCTAGACTCTACAGAATGCGATGAATGCAAGAGAACAAATTTGCATTTCGCGCCCGAAAGGTGCGAGACGTGGAAGGTGCTATCCCTTTTATAGTGGAACTTCTAGTTTAAGATCATATAAAGCGGGAAATGCTTTCAGACAACAAAACTAAGGTACCTTTCTTTACTAAAAAGCCTCTCTTGAAAGTAGGTTGGCTTCTATTCAGAATAGCGGGCCCTGGGGCTCCAAACCGGTTGAACAGGAATGACGAGCCATTCTGTTGGTCCAGTACCCTGCTCGGCGTCATGGGCCTGTGTGGAAGATCCCATTCCTGGGCCTGGAACAAAATTAGAAAATAAAAACAGCGCTCCGCTTTTCCGCCTAACCACAACACGGTACCACCAGAAATGGACCGTTTTTAAAACGTCTCAACAACCGATGATGCAGTGAATCGCATGTGCTTTGGTATTGCATTACTACGCTGAGTGATTGGTGGACAAAATTCGCGCCATTTTTTCAACCAATCAGAAGTAACAAATCGTGACGCACACACGTTGTCCCGCGCTTCGTGTAAGCTATGTGCTTCGAGCGTCTTTTTTGATTGGACAGAGCGATAGTGTCAAACTCAATCGAAAATCGCTGGTGTGGAATCCGTATTTGTCCAAGGAACTGCATCGGTTGAAAACAGTCCAGTGAAGGGCCCCCCATATCGCTCTTGGATAGAAACGTGGAGAAATAGAAACTGAAGTGGCCTACGTTAGAAACACAAAGACTGAATCTATCTTTGGTTGAATACTACGAAGTCGTTTTTGGCATAAACAAACTAGACTTTGAAGACTTTTTTTTAATTCCAGCTGTGTAATTGTGTAATTCCATTCGCAAAAGTTATATATAAAGCCTTCAAAGTGTAACTCTTTTAAGTATTCCCGTCTTATCCCAATTGTACGAGAATGTCATAGTCTACTGGAGTATGTTGTTGGTGCCGGGAGCCTGGACGGGTTCAGGGCTGGGCTGAAGTGCTTCCTCAAAATATGAGGGGGTTAGAATTAGACACAACACTTTGTTAAGGCTGTTTTCATTAGCGCATAAGCAAACGCATAACGACATAAGCATGACGCTAGTTAGAACAGCAGTAAAATAAAAATAAACATAAACACGAGGATAAGAAGAACAAATACACTTGTTTTTCTCATGTTGTCCTCGCTAGGAATTACCAAGGAATAAGCATTATAGTCGACATAAGCATAAGAAGAACGGGCAGTCTTGTAGTTATACTTATGCTTATGTCGCCTTATGTCGCGGTGATAAGAAAAACAAATGTGTTTGTTCTTCTTGTGCTCGTGCTGATGTCGTTATGCCTATGCTTATGCACTAGTGAAGACCAGACCTTAAACATTAGTTTAACCACAGTTGTAACGAAATTTATGTAATTTACATGATTCTAAAATCTTAAATTTTTGCATTCTATATTATACTGAATAGCTTACGTGTTACTAAATATGATAGATGTTGTTTTTAACTTTTATTTAAGGAAACGTAATAGTGCCAACCTCATGTTTTCCTTTTCTTGATGTTATTTTATATTTTGTTTTTCTCATCATCTTGAATAAATATTATGTTATGTTATATTAATAATACTCGTTAAACTATTTGTCTGGATTTGTAGTTGTTCTAGTTTGTTTCTGCATAACGATCTGGCTTCAAAAGACCTGTAATATTTAATGGCCACCCGACTAGTTTTGCTTCATATAGTTATTTCGAGTACCTTACCGACTATTCTGTTTTTAAAAACAAAATCGTAAAAGTTAGGTTTCATTTAATTAAATTGCTGCTGCTGTTGCCGTAGCCTCCCACGCAGAAGTCCTTTGCGCTTCGTCAAGGAACGCGTGACGAGGCCCAACTTGAAAAGGGTGTCTGATGGGAGGCTACTGTAGTTGTTGTTGATGCGTGAAGCTTTTTTCGAAACCGTAGGTTAACACATATTCGTTTCGACGTTCACCAGTAAATTAGTTTTTCATACGAGATTTTCGCAGCACGACTGGTAGAGAACAGAAAGAAATAGAATGCCTGTATTCGAGGTGGTTGGTTGGATAAAATTAAAGTTAAGTCACTAACTTATGGTTGACAAGATTTGTAGAGAGCATTTTCAGTTTTTTTCTTTTGTTGTTTTTTGTTCATGCAGAGCACGTCAAAACTAAAGAGATTGCCGTGATACTGCTTAAGGTAATTCAGGTAACAGAGTTAACAGAGTCGGTAAGACAACAGAGTGACAAAACTTGAGGCGATGCAATAAGATTTTGCTTAACCATACAATTTTCATAATTTCCAGGGCAGCGAAAATGGCGGAAGCGACTAGAAACCTTCAAAACTGATAAAGGTGAAAAATTAAGGCTACGCTTCTACATATGTGCCATCCTTTGACATTACGACTGAACTGGTAGCAATAATGCTGGCCCAGTCTAAAGTCACGACCAGATTTGCATATAATGTTCATGAATCGTTAGAAAGTTTGTTGAGACTCCACGAAACGGATGCCAGCTTTTGTCTTGTCATAAAAATATCTCGAATAACACCAGGGGCCACGTTTAATGACAGTAAATTTAAAGAATTATTTTCACCTTCAGTGCCATGAAAAGTATCTGAAACGATTCCCAGTAACAGGAACGGAAAACGTTTGGTCCAAATCCAGTGTCACCAAATTTACGCCTCTGCACGTTGCCTGACCAACCATTTGCAGCAGTTCTTATTATTTTGTATTTTTTTGTTTTGGTCACGATCTATTTTGTTCCAAGGTATATCAAGGTTTGGGGAGCAGCGATAGTGTAGTGGTGAGAGTGGCCCGGCTTCGATTCCAAGCGTCAAATGTGGGTTGAGTTTGCGTCCTTGCTCCAAGGGGTTTTCCTCCCTTCACACCAACACTTCTAAATTCAATACCATCAGGAATTCGAAGGCCACAGGTTTGTCAGTCGCAGTGCTACGTACCCCAGTTAAAACAAAATCTATTTTTTGTTGAACAAAGTACATTGCTGGAAGTAATAAAAAAGACTTTACTCACTCTAGACACTGGCTCCCTCAGAGAAAGTCCCTCGACAATATGTTCATGTTTGTATCTTGCTACAACAGCATCGACGCTGAAAAGGGAAACAGCAACATAAAATTAAGCACAACATAAATACAGCTGACTTTACTTGGAGAGTGAGTGATCCAGTTTACGAAACATTATATATGTCCGTCTGATCTGGGTCCAACGCCCGAAGCTAGTAGCATAAAACCGCTATCAATTTATCTCGCAAAATTCAAATAATTTTCTACTGTTGGAAAATTGAAACCCAAAATAGCACAACTCTACTCCGGTAGTGGTAGTCAAAGATAAGAAAGAACGACAGCGAGAACAGGAAATGCACAAATATATGGCATGGTTTGACGACGTTTTTGTTAGTTCGTTACCCATTTGCCGCACAAAGTTTAATTGACACTGATTCACGTTTAACGGTTATTTTTTGAAGCATGAGCCATGTTGATAACAGAATTGAACTGTAATTTACAAGTTTCGCGTTGCACTGAATTCTGAGCTTCCGCGCATTCCTGCCGCCGTCCACAGTTGGCAACAGATCGTCAAGCGATGAAGCCTTTCAAACACACCGATAATGAATTTTGATACGATAAATCAGGCAACACTTTCATGAAATGTAGGCCAAAGCTATATATTTTTAGTCGCATATAATTTCTTAACGAGAGCAACATCCAAGTATATGTAAATAAATGATCGTCGCAGTGATCGATACGATGCTCTACCAACTGAGCTATGAAGCCACACATTGGGAGCGACGTCAATTGTGAGTTCATATTTTTCTCGTGAGAGGAGTTAAATGATATGAAGTATAAGACAAGGCTCACAGCTGAACTGTTGATGCAGATTTAAGTAAGAAACGACCTTTGCAGGATTCATTTCCTTTCTTCATCTAGCGTGCCACGAGAAAACACGGATGCAAAAAAATACTATTTTTCATTTATTGGCAATTGTTTTGAGTGCTGCATGTGCAGCAACATCCATTTTGTGGAATAATTTAACTTTTGTCAGAAGCAAAGCAACTGCCCGTAGACAATATGGATGGTTGTCGAGAAAATTAAAGAAAGTCAACAACCTTACCAGTACAAAAATTGCCGAGGAACTAATATCAAAGATAAGTGTAGCGATCTTACCTGTCAAACATTCTGCCGCCCATGGAATACTGCATTCCCTGTTTTCTGATAAGAAAGCGGGTGATACCCTCCGGTGCTCTGCAAAGGCAATACGAGTGTTTAAAGACTTAATTTGCAAGAGAATCGGGAAAAAATAACACATTCAACGCGCTATCAACATATTTATGAACAACAACAGCAGCGTCTTACACAAGTTAAGGGTTGTTTTCGCTGTGGAATATTCAGACATGTGTTTTGTCTTGCTAAGTCAAACGACGCTCAATGACGTGTTTAGACCTTGGAAACAAATGTGTGATCTCACGGCACGTTAATTTCGGTTTTTAACGCTTCGCATAGGAAGATGGAAGATTCTCTTTGAGCGGGTGCTAGAAATGCGCGATCCAAACCAAAGAGGTTTCGGTCCTCTACCCAGCACCACCTCCCCTTATCCCCACCCTCTAGGGTTAACCAGGAAGGCTTATAACTCCACAACGTGCGCGAGGTGCGAGTGAAAATGGCCACTGTACGCACTAGCCGAGCGTCGCGCGCACAATTGTTCATTACGTGCACACGAGCGTGGGCAACACGAATCCGGCGATTGTATAAAGAAACTGCGCTTCGCTACCGTGACACCCGAAAGCGTTTCCGTAAAATGCCGCAAAATGCAGCTAAATGAGGTGACGGATTCATTCCGGTCATGTTCGCGTTGTGGGGAGGAATGAAAAGCGATTTCCTAAAAACGAGGAGTGCGTGGGAAGGCTAGCTCATGTCGAGCATAAAAGTGTATCGAGAAAAAAAAAGAAAGAAACATTTACTGGCGATAAAACACAAGCCTGTGCCGGAATACACCTGCCTCTTATGACCGGCTGTACACCTACAATCCCCAAAGAACACTATTATCACTTTATTTATGACGAATGCTATAGGTGACCCTTTTGAGATGCCTTTCCTTGGGAAATCACCGTAAACAAATCAGAGTTTCAGTTCAGCTCCTTTTTTCGCACGGAAATGACCAAGAAAAAAACTAGGATGACTCACAGACGTTGAAGAAAAGACAGCCGATGAGTATGTACAGCAAATCAAAATGCCCGGTATAAGCTAGTATAATAAATCAGTATTTTTTAGTGTTCAAGATGGTGCGCGACCATGGAGACTAAGGCGAGTACAAAAAAGTTTCGCGCTTGTAAGCTTATGCGCATTCACACCGAAGGTGGCTCATCTCAGTTTTTCAGAACCACACCAACCCAACTTTAAAAAGCTAATACTTCACTGTCTTGAACCGGTCGGCCAAGATTTTTGGCACATTTACTAGAGATTGAATAATGTTTCTAAAACTGTAGATTTCATTGGCATCGTTATTACCATAGCAACGAAACGATGACGTCATGGTTTCTGAAAATCGACATTTTTCTCGATATCGAGACCTAAACTTTTAAAACGAATCAAGTTCCCTTGTAGTATACATGTAGGTCTTCAACTGCAAAGTTTGAAAAAATTCTATGAGAGCGTTTTTGAAAAAAAGCGAGTTGAATATTTTGCAGTCAAAATTTAAAAGTTCGACTCAGTATCTGTTAGTATGACGATTCCAGCGACTTCCTGCAGATTGAAACAATGTCCTTTCCATGTTTTATACCTTTGGCATATAACAACTTTCCTGAAAGGTTTCGTCTAGTTTGCTTCACTAGATCTCTCTCTATGAACTCAAAAGTAATGTCTTTAATATTCACATTTTTCTCATAGAAGGAACGTCCTTGATATGGGAGCATCTATGTAAAAACTAGTCGATAGAATTTTTAAAATCTCTAGATCGAAAGTATAACGTGTTATGTGCTTTCCCTGAAAATTTCAAAGGCACTGAACTATTTTAAGAGCGCGAAATAATTATAAAAATATAGGGTACCTTTGCATTTGTTACGGAAAGTTTTGTTATCAGATTTGTTGTTGGCAGCTGGTTTATTTCATAAGTTTCCCAGTCACGGATGTCACACACCCGGCGCTTGGTGTCACAACTGGGCAACAACAGACAGCTTTAACAGTAAAATCTGTAAGATGGCTCTTTCTAAAATTTTTTATGCAATGTGTCAAAAACTCGGGCTTCGTGCTTCACCACGGATCCCAAACACCGAGAAACAAATGAAAGTAGAAGGCTGAAGGCCGAGTGAAATAAGAAATTATGCAGTGTGAAATCTCTGCCCATTTCCTCAAGAATGTGTTTTGATGCATGATTCTTTAGCGTCCGACCACGAGGGAAGAAGGGGCGGCAAAAAACTGTATACGAAGAAAAGAATTTGGTCAAGAAAGCTATCACCCGTCAACGAAGCATAAGAGCACGTACGCTTTAACTATTTTTAAAGAATGGCGAATTGCTTGGGTGGTTATAAGTTTCCATTTTAAAGCCAGAAGGCCTGTTTAAAGGTGGTGGACACAAACTTTTTGAGTCTCGGACACAAAATTTGTGTCCGCAACAATGTTTCCTCGGCTCATTATGCGGTGGCATTTGAATTGCTAGCGTAGAAAGTTTGTCATGGAAGTGAAGAAAAAATGTCGGGAGAACAATATCCCAGACCGAAGACCGTTTATGGAATAGAACATCGTATCCAACTCTATCTGTATTTTAGAAATTGTTGTTATCATTATTTCCGATTCAGGAATTGTATTGTTTAAACAGATCAAAACCCTTAAGATTTTGGTCTGGTGTTTCACTGGGTATCAAGATTTAGTAAAATCCAACTAGTGGTCTATTATCAATGCTGCGTTCTGATTGGTTGAGTTACTACCAGGCTATATATTATAGCCCACTAGTAACAAAAGCGCCGGCTTTGAAAACCAAAACAATGGCGGCTGAATTGCGTTTTGCTGAAGTTTCGAGTACTTGAGCTCATTATTAGATAAATCTATACTTTCTATGCTTTCCAGTTGGATTTGACTAAAACAATTATTCCTCTCGGCCTGATGGCCTCTGAGTCAATAGCCTATTCGGCCTTCGGCCTCATGGGCTATTGACTCAGAGCCCAATCGGGCTCGAGGAATAATTGTTAATTATCCACATGACCTAAATGGTCATCACTAATTGGCTGTTGAGAATAAGCAATGAACATGCGTAAAATTAAAGCCAATAGACCGTGCCATCACAAGTAAAACACAGATCACGTTCGGCATCGAACCTCAATATCCTTCAAATGAAATCAGAACACTGCGACACTAGCTTTCACTGCTGTTTTGTGGTGTTGTACACGTTTGCGAATGGTAGTGTCTCAACGGGTCTATTTCCGTTTAAACAAAACGAAGCAATCAAAGCCATTCATTACAAAAGAATAATTAAATCTTCACCTTAGACACAAGAACCGGTTATTGTTATAAGTTTAGTTTGACTGTTCTGTCGAAATCAAAGCTTATGATATCTGATCTAATCTGTTTTTCTCATTTGTCAGTTCAAAACAATATCAATGAAGCATTGAAGAATAAACTAGCGACCAGTCCCGAGACTGTACTTGCAATTCCAAGAGTACATAACAGCCGATATCAACAGATGTGAGAGGAAGACTTTCACCTGTTACAGGTGCCAACGCAACACGGCCAACTGTAAACCGTAAACTGCCGCTCATAAGCACTGGGCTTATACAACTTCGTAAGGGGTTTATATCCGAGGGGGGCTTATAATCAGAATAGGTAAACTGCTTCGAAACGAGCTATAGCAGCGTTGATGAAAATACGTTTTACATTTACTGGTCTTTAAAACGTGATTAATATAATCGAATTAATATCACTCAAAACAAGAAAACCTAGAGGGAGCTTATATCCCGGGGGTAATAATCGGATCTATTTTTTGTTTACAGGTAAGTCGGCCAATAACCGGGGGGCTCATAAGTGTGGGGGATGGGCTTATAAGCGGCAGTTAACGGTATTGTGACAAGCACGTGCTGCATGTATATTCATATTTATAACCTTTGTTATGTAAGAAAGCAGCCACGAAAGTGAAGGTGTAAAAACAATGCAAAGACGCCAGGTAAGTGTTTCCTTTACCTCCACTCTTCAAAAATGAACGCTTCTGCACTCTCACGAGGCACGTTAAAATTACCAAAGTACTGTTTGGACAAATGATAACACGCTTAGCGACAAGGATAGCGTAATTTAAAACATGGTTGTGTTTGTGTTGCTGTGTCAGCCGTACATGAACAATTTTATTTTTCAGCAATATTGAAAAGCTGACGGAAATTGGCCTAAGCAATACAGGCATGTGAACAAGAAAAAATTTCAAACTCATTAATACCAATTTTTTTCACTTCGATTTTTAATTCAGTAAAATCTTGTAAAATAACATATTTCTAATTAGGCATTTTAATGTGTAGTACCAGGGCTGCAAAATAATAATGTCTGGCTGTTATTTTCGGCCCTGTAGTATCACAGTATATTTTTACAATAGTTGGCGCGCTCAACCTGTTTTGTGGAATACAAATATCGTGAAGTTTTTTTGTAGTCGTTAGTGCGTTATTTGTACTCCACAAAGCGCAGTTGGGTAATAAAAAACAAACAACCCTGAAGGGGAAGCGAAAAAAAAAACAGAAACGAGTTGTCCACCCCGAAAACAATAGAAATCACAAAAGTTTAATTAAAATAGATTGTTACGATCTCGAGACAGCGGAAAACCGCTTTCTACTGTCCGACCTTTATTCCTCTCTCTTAGAAGGGATGGAAGGATAACGGGTTTATTTCCCGAAAATGCGACTGGTAATCGAGCTTGGAGACGGCGTTTCATCACACTTTCGCCAAACACCTCGAATTTCGTCAAAAATACTCCGTTCGGTGTGTCGTGTTTTCAACTCGTTTCTCGGTGTGTTCAAATGTGATGAAACAATGTCGTGTTTAAAATAAAATAGTATATATAAGTTTGATCACAATTTATTGATGACCAGAAATAAATTTTAGTTAATCAGCAACTCTTGTTTGAGCTTTGTACTCTGTCCATTGATTTTCACGTGCAGTCTCACGTTAGCTGACCCCTCGGAACTTCTTATTGTTTATTTCACCAATTAAATTGCACTCTGCCAGGTTCCTCAGCTGGCTTTACATATGCGTCGGGCATTCTGCTTTCCTTACGAGCAGACCGAAATCTTGTCTTTTCAATTTTTGCAAAGCACAATACCTTGGAGCAAGTTGTTTCCCACCGCGTTATCAGTTGACGGGCAAGTACTACAATATATATTTCTCTCGACACCAACGCGGCCGGCAGAAGCTCGAATAACATCAGTTATACAGGCATAAATGCCGCCTTCACGGCGGACACGAAGCGTAGCGGCTGCAGGCCAACCGGTCAACATTCCAGCTGACCTCGACCTGGATGGCCTGTACGTAAAGGACCCCGTAATTTGTGCAGTCAACTGAGCCTCCCTGCCACTGGAACACGCTCCGTACTCCTCGAACGGCTAAAAGAAGCTCGGCAAACTGCTAATGCTGCCCCACCTCACGTCCCAGATGGCGACCACAACACAGAGCTCCAACAACAATTTCAGCAACTACAACAACAGGTCCAAGACCTACTAAACCACAACTCAGACGAAAGAATGCTGTCCGAGAGCCAGTTGACTCAAGTTAAGTCCTTGGTCCAGGCAACTATCAACAAGACGATTGAACAAACAGCTGCTGCTGCTGCCCAAGCTGCAGTGAACGCCTTCGCTGGTTCTTCGGCTTCCCAAGCTTCTGTTCCCGAGAGAAACGTGTCGATCGAGGGCTCCGTCCCTTCTGTGGTCCAAGACAACCTCAATTCCCTTCCCGTCGATGGGGCAAGCGGGACCGATACCAGCAATGATTCATCTGCATGCCAGCGGACTTTGGACTCCGTACACGAACTCCCGGCAAAGCTTGTAAAGGAAGTCTTATCGGGTGAGTTTATGGAACTTTCCAAATTATTGCCCACGAACTTTAAGTCGCTACAGCCCCTCCATGACGAACCTCTAACGCTGACTGTAAAGAAGTCTGTCATTAGGGTAAATAAGGCCAAGGCCACTTCAATAACCAACATTGAGGAATGGACCTCGGCTTTTACAGCTTATATGAGTAATTATTAGCAAGCACCCAAGTCGTTCGGCAGAATTACTAGAATACCTTTCTTTAATCCGTTATGCAGCAAAATATCACAGGGGCCTAGGCTGGTGCGTTTATGATGTCAAGTTTGGCCAAAAAGCGGCCGCCAACAAGTTCATTAAGTGGTCGATCATAGACAGCCAATTATGGCGTAAAACGTTTACTGTTGCTCCTTCACTTGTGAAGGAAGAAATTGGTTTTTTCCAACCAGGACCATCATCCATGCCAAGTACAGTTAGAGGGCACGAATATCGTACTTGCCACAATGTCAACAAGGGTATCCCCTGTGCTAGGATCCCCTGCCCCTATGCACACAAGTGCAACAGGCCAGGTTGTGGAAGAGATCACCCCGGGATTAGGTGCCCCACCTCCGAATCTGATAAGCAGTCACCCCCAAGGGCTGGGAAATCCAACAGTGAGCAACATAGCTCCCGCCACCGTGGCAAGTAGTTTTGGGGGCATAGTCACTCCAGTAAATGTCTTAAATCTATAGCATGCTCTTAGTAACCACCCCAACAGGGAATTTGTTAATAAACTGTGCTTGGAACTGAGGGAGGGGACGAGGATTGGCTTCTTCGGTCCTAGACTTTGTCGTTTTTCAAAGAATTTACCTACTGCCTCCCTCAATCCTGAGGTTGTCACTTCAAATTTAGCTGAAGAAGTGGCCAAAGGGCGTACTGTGGGTCCCTTTCGTTGCCCCCCATTTGAGAATTTCCAAGTATCACCTCTCGGTCTTGTCCCTAAAAAGCATTCGGAAAAAGCATAAACCAATTTATTAACAAAGATGAGTTTTCACTTCAATACATAACAATTGATAATGCCACTTCGGCTATCCAGAGGTTTGGTCCTGACTAATTTCTGGCCAAAACTGACATAGAATCTGCATTCCGGCTCCTTCCCGTTCATCCCGACGATTGGGAACTTTTGGGCATGTTCTGGAATGGGTTTTACTACTTTGACAAAGTGCTCCGCTTCGGGTTCCGTTCAGCACCATTTATTTTCAATCAGCTCTCCGATGATTGAGTGGATATTGCAAAACAACTGTGTGATATCCTTTGTCTGCCATATTTTGGATGACTTCCTCATAATAGAACATTCAGCTCCCACTGCGCCTCCCGAGAATCTCTGTCAGGCAAGTCTATCTAGCATGATCTTGACCTTCAAAACCCTTAACATGCCTATTTCAGCAGCAAAAACAGAGGGGCCCTGCAAAGTTCTTCAGTTCATGGGAATCATTCTAGATTCACATAAAATGGAAGCCAGACTACCAGAGGACAAGATCGAACGGATCAAAACCGCCCTCTACGAGTTTCGATCCAGGCGATCGACAACTCTGCAAGAACTTCAATCTCTGATTGGTACTTTAAACTTTGCATGTAAGGTGATTGCCCCAGGACGCCCCTTTATGCAACGAATGATCGGCCTTACCAGAGGTGTCAAAAAATCCCATCACCACATTAAGATCACAGCGGGTTTCTACAAAGACCTTGATATGTGGAGCTTGTTCATTGAGCAGTGGAATGGTATAGGGCTGTTCCTATCTCCCCTGTGGGACACCTCCGAGACCCTTTCCCTATAAACAGATGCTCGGGCTCCATTGGTTACGGCGGATTTTTTCAAACTCGTTGGTTTCAGGGCAGGTGGTTACCCCACCATCATTTAGGATCTCCTGGCATGAGCATCCTCTGGCAAGAATTATTTGCCATCGTTGTTGCTTGCTACTTGTGGGGGCACCAGTGGACATCCAGGCGCATCAAGTTTTATTGTGATAATCTAGGCGTGGTAGAGGTAATTAATTCTCGGAAGTCTAAAGTCCCCAGGGTTATGGACTTGGTTAGGGACCTTACCCTCTGTACCCTAAGACACAATTTCTACTTTCAAGCAGTACATGTCCCTGGGAAACATAATAATATTGCGGATTCTCTCTCTCGGTTTCAGATGTAGCGCTTTCGTCAGCTAGCTCCTCAACTCAGTGTATCTCCAGATCCCATCCTAGCCGGTCTACTCAGTCTCTAAGTGGAGAAGCCCAATTTTATCTGGGGATGGCTCTTTCACAGAATTACCCCCTTGGCTCATTAAGGTTTTGGGGCGATGGTCCTCTGGTTGTTTCGAAAGGTACATTAAAACCCCACCCTCAGTTCTGGCACAGGTTCCCCAGACTCTCATCAACCCTCTGTAACATATGTTCTTTCTACCTTTTGAGCTATCTTTATGGTGGCTCGTCAATGGGGGAATGCTTTGCATTTGTGGGGATGAAGTGCTCCTCTCGTCACACTTTTGCCCCCATAGACTCGACACTTTGTACTCCTGGGATATACATGTAGGTTAATGGGAGCCCTAGGGAGGCCCACGATTGGTCACAGCCGACCCAGAGGGGAGGCCCAACTCCCTCTTCCTCTATATCGGTCTGTGCACCTTCCATCTAGGTTAGTGGAGGCCCAACTACCCTCCAATCGGAGAGGAGGCCAAACTCCCTCCTCTCTACCCGGGAATGGTCACAGTCGGCCCTGTGAGGAGGCCCAACTACCCTCCTCTATACCGGTGTGTGTACCAGCCTGGTGGTAGGTTTTCTTTAGCTAACAAAATCCAGGAGTACATGGGGCTGACTTTTCAATTTTCAGCGGAACATTTCGTCACCCACTTCCCCATTTTCAGCCACACCAAGTTGTTGTTATTGCTCCTGTTTATTAATTTTGGCTCTGACCCCAAACATGAGAAAGTTGATTAAGATTGGATTCGGAAAGCCTCGCCGCTCAAAATAAAGAGCCCTACAATGACAATTGTCGCAAAGGGTAGACTGTAGACATGCTTGTTGTACGCTAAATCAGCTGAGTGACGAAACTATACACTATTTCTCCGGTACGTTTTCCTAGTAGCAGCTGCAAACATAACATGATTTAAAAATATCTAAAAATGTTATAAATATATAATAAAATCCCTCCAGCTTTCATCAGAGGAAAGTGGTAAGACTTGCCTCTATGTCAATTTTTTTTGGCCCCCTAAGGCCTCAGTTATATGGTCTCAGGAACCCGAGACAACTTTACCGAGCGTTTATAGGACAAAAAAATTTCCCTGTCAGCTGAGTTTTAACAGGAAGGCAAAGAATTGTACGAAGAATTATAACGCACGTGCGTGCAGGACAAGAGAATAAAGGCGTTGGCAAACGAGGACACAATGTTGCGGACACAAATGTTTCAATGTTTGCCCGAGCGCTCAACATTGTTGCGGACACAAATTTTGTCTGAGACAAAAAATGTTTCTGATTTTATTCGGAAAAATTTTGTGTCCGCAGCAAATGTTGCTGCGTTTGTCCTCGTTTGTCAGCGCCTTAAGACACTAAAATCACCATTTAAAAAGTCCTGAATGCAAGATTTTGGTTTGGTAACACTTTTTTAAAACTGTAATCAAATAACAATGTTAGCCTTCATTTTAGAACAATGAAGTGAGCTTTTTCCTTTCCCAAATGTTCACTGTGGGTTTTTGCCACATATCACATCAAAAGCGTGATGTTTGCGAGGAATTGAGCGAAAAATAAAAACAGCGCCACGAGCAGAGATAGGATCATATGACCAACTGAAATCAAAAGCTGTAACAGCATGCCACGTATTTTTCCATTTTCCCAGCCACGCTGCAAACTCTTTACGTGACATTGACTTTCTGGCTGAACGCAGATTGGCATTTTCTAAAAGTTAAACAAATAACAGGTTACAGCTGTGTCACAGACCAAGGCTGTACTGGCGTTGTTCAGCAGAATGATTTTCAATTCCCTCCTTTCCTATCTTCGTTGTTTGAAAGATATTACAAGTAGCCAAGCAAATAGCTGGTTTAGTAATGAACAGCCCTGTCCTAACTCGCACACCAAAGCAAAAACACAGCTTAGCCGAGACACAGCTGGCGACGTTAGTATGAAAAAATACTAATGCCTGGCAAACGAGGAATAATATTTGCAGAAACATGTTTCTATAATTGTTCCCCAGGTGGCAACTGGTAGGAAACACGAGATATGTCGCTCACCCATTCTCATCCCCAGAGGCCGCGATCCTTTTGGTCAGCACCAAGGAATCGAGACCTCTGGCCACCCCCAGCTTATGAGCATGCGCAGAGTACTCGTTCTACAATTTTCAGCCAGTCAGAATTGTCAGATTCGACAATGAGTCCGTGATTCGCGGACTTCCGGTTTTGGAGACGGCCAGAGGTCGGGATTCTTGTTGCTGACCAAAACGATCGCGGTCTCTGGGGACGAGAATGGTCTCTCACCGACCTGGCTAAACGAGGAAACATGTTTCCGGGAACATCGTGTGTACATGCGCAGTTTTAATTTGATCTAGACCTTTGAGGGGGGGGACGGGACCAGTCGGCAACATTTTTGATTTTTTTTTTTTTTTTCAAAAAAAATAACTGTTAGTCGGCGTACGGACGTATGTCGCTATTCAGTGGATGGATGGGTGGATGGGTGGATGGATGGATGGACGAGCGATGTATTTCACACCAATCAGAATTAGGATACTATCGATCGATAACCAATGAAATTGCCACTTGTATGCATCGTTTAATTTTGTATCAATATTTGTTTCGGATTCAAGGGACGGCCATCTTTATTTTCGTATAAACTTGGCCTTGTTGGGCGGTGTTGGCATGATGTTTCCATGCAGCACTCGGTGTTTATGTAGCTCCGGCGAAGAACGTTGTGTGTGGGTTTTAAGCGGAAAACTGTTCGGAAATTTTCATGGTGGTGAAGAAGGTACGAAGATGTAGAGTTTTATATGCTGCGAGCAGTCTGTTTTGACGGCTTTGGGTTGAGGGATTGTTTTTGATCGCGGTTAGTTGTGAATAAGAGCCATGTTGAATTTTAAAATGTTTCGGACTGAAGTGACGATAGCTTTAATTTTGGTTAAAATTGAAGTTGCGGATGTGCACAACTTCTCGGAGATGAGTTTTTTGAAATCAGTAGAGCTGAGGGATCAGACATGATCAGAGACTTTGCTTCAGCATAGTAGATTTCATACGGCATTTAAGAATTTGAAGAAAAAGGAGGCCACATACTCAAGAACGCAGGGTATACTAATTCCGGAGAAACAGCTTTCATCGCAGACGTACCAGCTCTGGTAAATATTTCACAAACCGTTCGTAATTAAATATGCAAAATCTTTCACCAGGATTTTCGGCACAAATTTCGTAACAACCAGAGAACAATGTACTAACTGTACTACGTTTAAAAAACCCTTTCGAAAGATATATTTTTTCCATTTCATCCGCTTATTGTCTTTCGATAAAATACTTTGGTGCGTGTTTAATAAATCACAAAATATGACGCTTTGTGTTGAAAATCAGCGATGCGTAAAAACAAAGTATCATGTTACAACATTTCGAAGAAACACAAAAGTATCATATTACAAATAAACAAAAGCATCGTGTTACCGCTGTCAAGAAAAGGCTAGGAATCACGTTTCGTGTTGCATTCTGCACTGTCCTTTGAGTCCCTGAGATTTTAATTTTCAGGTAGAAATAGTTTTGGCATTTAGTCACAACAAGCGGTAGGTGGGTATGTCTTCGAAACATTGTAATGCCGTGAAGTAATGACAGTTCGAAAGAGAGTTTGAAAGCATTGATATTTTCTAACGATTTGTGGTATGGAATCCCTCAAATATTGCTGCAGACTTTGTGGCGGCAAGTGTAACCGCAAAGTAATCAAACTTTTAGGCGTCATACCCAAGTTAGTGACGTACATCAGGTTTGGGGCTGTATCAAGAAACCAGTCAAATTGTCAATCTCGTTCCCAGAGCCCGCTTCTCTTGATGCTGACCAAAATAAAATCGGGCTCTGGGGACGAGATTGTCAAATTGTTTGATAAAAATGGAATAACATGCGCAGTAAAGTGATTGATTAAACTGATTACTGCAGTTTTTACAGATATATTATTCATGGTCGACAGGAAAGTTTTGTTGTGAATGAATTTGCTAGTCAAAACGTATTTTGCGTTGCGGTCATTTGCTTAAAATGCACACGCCGTCAGCAAAAGGCTCAACACTAAATTGGTCATTGAGCGTTCGTTTTGGACGGGCTAGTTTTGCTGACCAAAAGAAAAATACCCAATACGTCCATATCAGAAACTAAAAAAAAATAAATCTCGCGTGCCTATGTTTATTGAAACTTGATGATTGCAAAATGGCCGATGTGGATGTAAGTGTTGTGCTTGCGGTTGTTGTGGCCCTGTGGGAGGATGAATAAAATCAGAAAAAAAATGAAAGAAAGGGCTAGACAGATTGTGGCATAAAAGAGGAAGCAAGAGGGGGCTATTTCAGACAACTGTTTGCGAATTGTCTGCGGAGGACACGGCAAAGTAACAAATGTTGCCGCTCGCAGCAAAGCTGGGAAACATGTTTTCATGCCGCGCGGAAACAGGAAATGTTTCTCCTGTATAGAAGCAACATTTGCTTCTTGGAAACAAAAATTGATGCGGGAAACAATGTTCCCATGTGGCAAAACCGGGAAACATTGAGGAAATATGCGCGTGCTACAGATGCGGTTTTTGGAAACATGTTTCCTCGTTTCGCCAGGTCTTAAGGCACTGTCAAAGGTTAGGCCAGAAATATAAACAAATCACGATCGTTTTCAACATAATCTTTTGATGTTGCCCTTCAGCAGCATTATCAATAAAATATAAAAAGTTCGAACGAAGCCTGAACTACTAAAAAACTAAAGATCCGAGCTTTCGCCGATCTACGGAACCATCAGCGTTACTGAAAATATTCCGCGTTAGGCTATATACAGCGTAAAAGTAAAATGTAAGAGAAGCGTAAAGGCGGTGGCAATTGTTGCGGATACATTGTTGCTAAGCGATTTGTTGCGCGCGAAAACGCGGAAACAGTTGTTGCGGAAACAAAATGTTTCTGAATAAAATCAGAAAGTGTCCGAAACAATGTTGTGCGTGTGGGCAAACAGGGAATCAATTGTGTCCGCAACAATGCGTCCTCGTTTGCCACCGCCTTAAGAATGTGTTAAGGTCGCGGGATACACCTACCATGAATATATTCATAAGGCAAAATATTGGTAGGGGTGTTACTTTCAAAAACTTTATATCAGGAACGTCTGAAAGCCGATTCCGCTTAAATTTAACAAATGTATTGGAGAATAATGTGCACAAGGATTGAAATAATTTTGGAACAACAGTTTCTTGTCAGAGCCTGAGAAAATGAATTTCAAAGTTCGCAAGCTATAGGCAAAATCTCACATCTTTTAAACGATCCAGTGAAATTCAGTGGAACTTCGAAATTTGTTTTCGATGTTTGGTGTTGTTACAAAAGATTTCTCTTGATAAGATATTTGAAGCAGTAACACAAAGCTTGCAATAAGGTGTAAATAATTTTGGTACATAATTTTGTCCAATAAATACTCGAAGTCCTGGCGGATTCCGTCTTGACTTTTAAAGGCGCAAAATTTGCAAGAATTGAAAGTCTTCAATCTTTCCTTCTAAAGCTTATTCAAAAATGTGGCAATCTACGATACATCGGGTTTACCTCCCTGTCGTTTCAGCTCATAAAATTCTCTATCCGCGATGAATTCTTGGACAAAATTGCTTGTTTTATGCTTCCGAAGGCTTCCCGAAAAAACACGAGTGAACTGATTAATGCAAAAACTACAATTATGGTAATTCAGCTATGACACTGCACGCTGAAAAGTAGAATACGCAACGCATTGTACTGTCGTGGATACGTATCTTGGACAAAATGAGAAGCAATAATTTTCCCGCCTTCGTCTCACTGTAGCTTTTTCAACAGAATTTTTTCACCTGCTGTATTGAGATTCTTCATCCGGTCGAACTCGGGGTACTAGGCAATTTCGCGAAGAAAAAAAAACGCATTTCATTACCAAATACTTTGGTTTGAAAAATTTTAAACTTTTTCGTCAGATTAATTCAGGTCACACGAAGACAATCTGTTCTCTTACCAAACAACGATATGCAGGTTTTTTTCCTTAGATATATATTTTTAAAAGATTCTACTTTGATTTAATCAAATATATACAGATTGACAATCGAAATGCGAAAGACGCTTGTGCCACATCATTGAGAACCTTTTGATCAATGTTTGGCGCATTGTCGGTTATAGTCATCGCACTTCGTGAATATTTTTTACATAAATGCATACTGATGAATATTCTGTTGCCGGCGGCCTTCAGTGTGTAAAATGTATAATGTATAATTGTATAATTATGTAAAATATGTATAATTATGTATAAATGTATATCTTTTTGAACGTTTAATAATTCCACTCTCAGGTCAAAAATGTTTCAGGAAATCAATTAAAAAGACAAAGAAAAGTCTTGGGTACATCTTATAAAAATAACCAGTTATAAATTTGAGTATAATCACAGGATTACCAGCCTCTGTTTGTGTGGTCACAGCCTTGCCAACATTATTATTCAAATCAGTGTTCTTCACTAATTGCTATTGTAAATATTTAAGCTTTTTAAAATCGGTGAAGAACTGATTTGACTAATAATGTTACCCTTCAGCAAAGAAGGTAAATGAACTTTTCAAACAGGTAAAGAAATTCTAGTGAACAACAGTGAACCAAACTAACCAAGGCAGTTGTTGAAAGGGATACATTTCCCGTCGCTTACATGAAGTACCATTTGAAAAAAAATCGGCAATCCCTCAATTCGTCTTTGTTAGAATTTTTCCCTGGGTTCAAACAAATCAACATTTACAATGGTGTGGCTGAAGGGCTATATTCTCAAAACATCGTTTAATATGTCGTCTGTATTTTTTAAAACTTAATGAAAAGAATTTCACAACGAAAGCTGCCTTCACCAAGTGTGAACTACGTTCAATTATAAAACAAACGACTGCTACTCGGCCTGTTTTCAAAAAGTGAGTAATATTTCTCGCTTCTAGAATTATTATTACTTTTTTGCTTTGTGAATGTTTCCATTTTCAATGGACAGACGTGATAAAGTGAAAGGAGTGCAGCGATTGTTGCCACTTCATCACAGAAACTTGGCAACAAAACATGTGCACTGGTAAACACACTAAAGACTGCTCTTTCTTCAAAAGGAATTAGCACTGAGAGATTTGGAAAGTGAAAGGAAATAAAGAATAAGAAATACTGCCACAAAGTCGTAAATGAATGTTGTATTTATCTGTCAATTCACTGTTAATTTTGCATATTTTCTTTGATTTTCATTGACAACTACATTGGTGGAACATGCAACGTTACTCTTTGAGTTTTCTGATGACTTTTCAAGATATCTTATCATTTTCAGGTGGTAAACAGTTGTGCTACAGGCGGTAAATTTTACCGGTTACTGCCTGATAAGGAGAACACTGGTTATCAAGGCTGTGACCTCACAAACAAAGGATGGTAAGCCTGTGGTATAATCTGAGTGAACAGCTTGGTTTGTTAGTGTTACAGATGGTACGATCACCAACTGCAAATAACGTAAAATAAATTAATTAAAATACAACAAATGATGCCCAACCACACAACAAAGTAACTTACAGTGCTATGTTGCTACTCAAGAAAGTTTTTGATTAAATTTTGGCATCTTTTTGACAACTTTTTGCTAACTTCAAAGCGAGCCAGCCAATCAGAACATGAGAATTTCCAAGGGTGGAGATGTCAAATTATAAGTGCATTCACTCTTTTGGGAATTTCCATTCTCATGGTCTGGTTGGCTGGCTCGCTTTGAAGTTAGCAAAAGTTGTCAAAAAGATGTCAAAATTTAATCAAAAACTTTCTCGAGTGGCAACGGTAAGGCACGTAGCAATGTAATAACAATAGTTCTGCAGCATCAAAATATACTTGAATGAGCAGATGCCCGTTATAGGGCAGCATGATGCATGTATACCCAGGCTAAGCCCAGAAACAATTCAATGTTCTTACCTGAGTGACAGTGAGTAATCCCCTGGGGACTTGTCACTTGGCCTTATAAGGAAACTACCAATAATGCCATCTGTCAAACAGAATCACCAAAAAAGATGAGCAGTGCATAGTTTGGTCGTCATATTGGTTACTGTCTTGGAAAAGACAGTGCAAGATCAGCAGTTCTCATGGCACAATAACACCACCATTTGAATGGTTATGGTGTCAAAAGTCATTTTTGACAGATTGCTTTATCAGCATCCTTTGGTGCTTTCAAATCTTTGTGAAGGGCTTGGGGACAAGGGGATTAAAAGATTGGGGGAGACCAGGGCATCACCTCATAGTTGCACCAACATTTAAGTTTGAAAATTTCCTGACTTTTCCTTGATAAAAATCAAATTTCCCTGAACAACTAAATACATACATGTATTATCACATATAGTAGTAGCCTTCAGCTTCCAATTCCCAAAGAAAAAACATCACTGCGATCATATTGGGCTGAAAAGTTTCTTCCTGTCTTCAATGGTATTGAATCAGTGGTGTTATAATTTAACTTTTCATCAATATTTCCCTGACTCGAAAAAATAAATTCTCCAACTTTTCCCTGATGTTCAAGAATTTTATTTTTCCTGACCTGTGACAACCCTGTTAATCTTCATCATTCATTCCTTCTTTCTTATCTTGTCTCCCCTACTCTCCTTGCCCCTCTCCCTACTAACAGTAGACATTGTTTTGGCCAAGGATGTAACAGGGGTTTCAAAACAAGGTGGCGACTGCCGGAGTTCTACCGGCTACTTGACTATAATGCCGCCGGCTACTCTGGTCATAGCAATCAGCTTGTGACCAAAAAGTTCAATCATAACAGCCGCCTACTCTTCTAGTCGATGACGCCTACTTCAAAACATTTTGAAACCACTGATACAATAGAAGAAAAACTATTTTATATTACCTCTTACAAGGATTTCCTGTGCTTCTTGTTTTGAAATATTTCCAAAGAACCACCTTCATGCAAAAATACAAATATAAAACTTTTAGCTTGCAACTACCTATAACTGTAAAGATGACCAACAGAATTAAATAAAATAATTATACAATTGTACCACTTACAGCTTTCCTGCACAAGGATCAAGATCTGATTTCTAAAGAAAAGGAAGAGAGAGAGAAGATAAACAAATTCTGTTCAAAGACTGATTTGCATACATTTCTCATACTAAAACTCTACTCAGTCATCTACTTTCCATGGTAGACAAAATATTTTTCTTCCATGCCAATCAGCATGGCGGTAAAATACTCCAAGATCTTGCAGCCAATCACAATACAGTAAGCAACTCATTTTGCAATGATTTCACACAATAGCAGTTGTTGAATGGAGAAGCATTGTATAATAAATAAAAATAATAAAATAATGTTATTTATAGTGTTTGTAAGCACTAAGCTTAGCTAGGTAATATATATTTTAACCATTGGCGACCTGAGATCAAAAGTGGGGAAAAATGTGCTTTTTGGCAGCTTGGCCTAGTTAGACTTAGTTGTTTTAATTTGTGTGAAGTTTGATTGTGTGGCTGGGCACTTTGCCTGGCAGTTGAACATTGCTTGAGGGGCCACTGTTGAAAAGGGAGCCTGTTGGTGTGGCAGGTGTCAAGTGGGCTCCAGTCAGGGGGAGGGAGAGGGGCTTGTAGGTCCTGGAGGTGTCTCAGGTTGCTGGTGCCATGTTCTTGCAAATCCTCAGACATGGAAGTGTGAAAGTATTAATGATTTTGAGGGACAATTAAAAAAACCCGTGATAATCTTCATTTGGCTTCAAAAATAGGCATCATGGATGTTTGTCTGTGTCCAGTTTCCTCAAGCTTCACTTAAAAAAAACTGCTTTTCGCTAGGAACAGAAATGTCCCCAGACAAGTTAATATCAGTGCATATTTCCATACCAAATAAAGTATTGTTTACACTAAAGAAAAACTGCTTTGATTTTAACCAAATGATATCTTCCAACTAGTAATACATAAAACATATAGAGACCAGTAAGAAGAATTTGCACATTGACTATGGGGCTTCATACTCACTGCATCTTCGACAAGGGCTGCAGGTACAAGTCCCTTTTCCTTGTTTTTCTGTGCTGTCACCCACAGCCAATCACTGTCAATTACATCATCAACTACAAATACATCTCCTTGGAAGAAACTGAAAACAAGGCAGTGAACTAATTAATTATGTAACACTTAATTTACGCTTCAGCGTGCACTCATCAAGATATGAAGCACACATAAAGTTTGGAGAGCATGAAAGATACATAAGAGTTGCTTGAGGTGATAGCCAGGAGCAACTCTAGCTTCTTGAGTGCTCTCCAAACTTCACAAGTGCTTTATATCTCTATGAACACACGACTGACATGTGAATCAATTGCTACGTCATCAGTGTGCCAACAGGTAATGAAGTGATAAGTAATTGATTGTTGCTGATGATCAATAACTAATCAAACCTAAATAACTGTGGCCTATCAATTACCCATTAATGTCATCAATTCTTCATTGATGTCATTGATTTATTAACAATTACATATATTTGTCTATTCTTGATCTTTCAGCACTAGTGGTATGGTACAAGATTTAACTTGCTTTAGCATTCACAAGTTCTGATAGTTTTGCTTTTGAACTAACTGCAATTCCTTTATCTTTTAACAGTTGCTTCAAGACCACTACTGTCATAATAACTGGCCTCCTGTTTCATGCATTGGATTTTTCATGTTTTCCTTCTCTGAAGCTTCTTCGGTTTCTTCTGCTAGATTCTTCTGGTCAAAAATAAGATAACAACAAATGCCAGCATGACAATACTGGTAGTATTGACAATAATTCTGAAGCATCAGATGTTGTCTTATTAAGCTGATTAATTTGGGCGACCAACCTGGAAGGCTGGGTGATCTGGGTGACAGTTCTTGCATTCCAAGTTTTTTTTCAAATTCTGACATTGACAGTTAAGACCATGAGCAATTTTGAATAAAAACGACATTATTTAGACCCTATTTTTACTCTGTTCATGTCAGTGAATAATACTTTTCCAGCTTAAATTGCAACTGTATATATGTTATGGTTTAAATTTATCCTTGGTTTAAAATTTTTTAAACCAGTTTGATATTGATTTCCCTTTGTTTCAGATTATGCTAATCAACATGAGACAAAGGGAAATAAAAATCAAACTGGTTTAAACAATTTTAAACCAAGGATAAATTTAAACCACAGTAGTATAGTAAATGGGGGTACCAGCGCAATTTTTCAGCAGAATTTTTTCAGCAGAATTTTTCAGCAGAATTTTTTCAGCAGAATTTTTCAGCAGAATTTTTGACTGAATTTTTTGACTGAAATTTCAGTATTAAATTTTAGTATTAAATTTCAGTATTAAATTTCAGTATTATATATAAGTATTAAATTTCAGTATTGAATCTAAGTATTGAATCTAAGTATTGAATCTAAGTATTGAATCTAAGTATTGAATCTAAGTATTGAATCTAAGTATTGAATATTAGTCCTGTTGTTAAAACTGGGGAATTGAATGATATTATCTATATGAAGTATAGATAATGTTCCATTATATATTGAATGATATATAATACTGAAATCCAGTATTAAATTTCAGTATTATATATAAGTATTAAATTTCAGTATTGGAATTAAGTAAATGATGAAAATTATTAGAATCAGTGGAATTATTGGAATTATTGTTTTATATTATAATGTCCATAAGCATAACTTATAACACCATCTTCTAGTATGTATCTTTTATCATCAAAACAGCTGAGCGATACTTTATTGATTTCATAACTACCGAGTTCATGGTTTTGACTTCTGATTGTTTTCATCTTGTGATACATCTGTTTATTATTGAATAGTGTTTCTTTATAGTTTTCATGTTGAATGTCTTTTTTGATTACATGCTTTTTTATTCCTTTAGCAGTCTTACAACCTTTGTTATCATCTTTGATATAGCTGTACATTTTTGATCGTAGACCAACAAATTCATAAATAGGGACACCAGCTGCTTCATCTTTAAACTTTCCAATTACTTTTTTATTTGACTTATCAAAGTAAGGTGAATTCTCTGCGTAGTCGCTATTATCGAATTTATCTTTATCAGCCCAAAATTCTTTATAAACATCTTCAGCCTCTATTTCATAAGTTAAACTATCAGTATCTGTGAATAATAGTTTGGCTTTATCACCATACTTCTTTTTAATATAATTATAATGAAAATCATACATGAGAGTTTTACTTAGATCTAATATACACATGCCTACATAAGCAGGTCTGTTTAATGTAAGTGTTTCTTTTATCTTATGAACAGCTACTAGATTTTCATTGAATATTTTACTACTAACATAAGTTGGTTTACTAGCTAACTTTAATAGTTTCTTTTCATTAGTTACAAGTCTTACATCAACTCTCTAAGGTTTTCCATAGTTTTACCAAATACACTGTTATTCATTAATTTGAAGAAATCTTTTTCAAATGAATTTTTTGCATTCTTTCTTTTTTCTGTATTGTAATCAATATATTGTTTTAACCAAGGAGATTGATTGAATTTTAAAACATGATGTACTTTAGTCAGTTTTAAACCTAGATCTAAATATAATTTGAAGTTTCTGTAATGTAATACATATTTATCTTTTTTGCTTAATGTAGGTATTAATTTATGTACTAATACAGTTGATATATTATATTTATCAGCAATAGTTTTACAGTAATAAGATAACATATCTTTTTGAACAGTTATTTTTTCAGCAGCAGCTGGGTAGTCATTATGCAAATCATGAAGTTTTTCTGGATAATCTAAATCAACTTCTAATATATATCCTTTTTCACTATCATCTCTGATATTATTAACATTAAACTTATCAATCTGTATTTCTGTAAGCCATCTAAATTCTCCAGTTGGAAGATATTGACTCATTGCCCATCCATATAAATTATTAGCATCAAGATACATAATATATTTAGATGGTTCATTTTTATTATAATTGTTCATATATTTATTATTAGCTTTTCCATAACGATTAGCAATATAACTGATTCCCCCTCTCATTCCCTTTTCAATGAATAAAAACATATCAATATCAGTTATTAATTCTAATTTAAAGTGCCCATAATGTCAAAAAAAAATTTTCGCTCATCTAATTCTACATTTCACCAAATGAACTTCTGCAAAAAAAAATTTTAGATTTGGATAAAACGCAATTTTTTACGAATTTTTACAAAGTTCAAAATTATATTTTCTTGCGGTCGACCCCTGCCGCTGATCACAAGAGTAACGTGCTCAACATGACCACGTGACTGATATCTGTGACCTAGGTTCAGGAACCTTCCTTGACCTTTAGTGAAAAAATACACAGGTCGTGTGCGGGTCGTTTACGATATTGGTAAGCTTTATTACGTGTCCTAAATGGAGACAACTATGAAGCAAAATTATCACTTGTTTTCAAGTCAGATAAGTCACGACCCAAATCACGTGTTCCTGAACCTACGTCACGACTCACTTCAAACCGAGGAAAACTGGTGCGAATGGTGGACCAAAATGGCGGCAAATTTGAATGTCTTTAAAAAATTATAAAAAAATTGCGTTTAATCCAAATCGAAAATTTTTTTCGCAGACGTTCATTAGGTGAAATGTAAAATTACATGAGCGAAAAACTAATTTTGACATTATGGGCACTTTAATATCAGTCATTTTTAACATAGCATCCCATGATAACCCTGGAGATGAGAAATAATGACAAGGATCTAGCTTATAATATTGTAAACATGTTTTTCTAAAGTTTTCAAATACATCAGCTAATAGTAATACGTCTGATTTAATGTATAAATTATGATAATCTCCCATACTTTTCAAATTAAATGTATTCCAAACATTTTGAGCATGTTTATAGTCTTCATCTGATATATGTTCATCATTTAATATGCTGTAAAACTCTTCTTTTGTTGGTAGCTTTTTATTGAAGTTATCAAAGCTGTCCATATAATCATAAGGATAAACACCTTTCCTAGCCATTAAATCAAGCTTTTTACCTTTAAAAATTTCTGAGGTATATTTCAATGCTTCTTTTGGTATATTACTTACAAGTTTTTCTAAGCTTGAACTCATAAATTGGAAACTGTCAATAAAGGTAAGATGATTACCAAGCATGAAAGCCATATACTTTTCCATATTATTTGGAATTGTATTGATATTCATCTGTTTCTCCTCTCCTTTCTTATTTTTGTATGTATGTTTTTTAACGATTTTACCTATCTCTTGCATTATAAAATGTGAATCATACCCACGTAGATTATGAAAGATAACAGGAATTTTTATCTCTTCTGGATTTACTCTTAGTTTTAGATTACATTCTTGATGGGCTGAGCCTCTGTATTTACCGGTAATATGGCAATGATCTTTAACTCTTATGTCTTTCTCAGTATATTTTTTATCACAAATATGACATTTATCCGCTTTTCGGAATTTATCATCATCATCTTTTGTCATTCTCAATGGTTTGTTAAAATGCTTCTTGATGATGCTTTTACAATATTTGACTTCATCAAGCATTTTCTCCATAAATTTATACACAGCCTTTTCACCTCTATATATTGTTACAGGTTTGCTATATTTGTCGTCATAGCAACAAACTATCTTATAGCCAAATCCACAGTCTGTATGCTTCTGGAAGGCTTCAGTATATGATTTATCATTATTTTGTTTACAACCTAATATCTTTTCTGTTATAGCCTCAAAATCTGCATAAATAACAAATAGCACTTGTTGTTGTTTATGGAAGTTGTCAAATTTCAATATATTGTTATCCTTATCAGGCATTTTTACTGCCTGTAATCCATTTACTGTGATGCAATTGTCTTTATGATCAGTCAATAATCTTTCAGAGCTGAAACATTGTAGACAATACATACAAAAATGTTTTCTTTCTTTATGTTTTGTTTGATTGTACATGAACTTATTGAAGTCTTTAATAAGCACATAATGTTTGTTCTCATTTTCTGTTATCAATAGTAAATTTAATTCATTATTATTTTTTTCTTTTGATATATAAATAGGATATACCTGTTTATTTTCATATCCAAATAAATTAATATTAATATTATTTTGTTTTTCAATTTTATTATATTGTTTAATAGTAACTGGAAATTCAATTTCGGAATAATCTAACTTATTAATATATTGTTTATCAGATGTTTTAATCCTCTGTGGATCTTTATCTTGTGGGTTTAAATACCGAATATGACACCATCTAAAGCATTCATTATCCTCATTCTTAATATTAATCAATCCTTTTTTACTATTTCTAAGTTCTGGTGGTAGATTAATATATGATGTGCCTTTCAATGGTTCATATTTCACAACATTAAGATAATGATTATCAACAGATTTAATAGTCCAACCAGAACCTTCAGATACCCATTGAGCAACTTTATTTAATATTTGTTGTTTTGATAAATTGAATGATTTTTTTATTTCAGTTTCATTTATAATAGTTTGTGGTGTACTATTAAAATAAGCAGCTTTATTAATTTGTCCATCATTTGCTAATTTTTCAAATGTTACCTTCAATGTTTCAACAAATTTTAATCCTTTTTCAGATTTTAATATTTCTATGATATGATATTCAAGTGCTTGTCTTGTTGACTTTAATTGTATAAGTGGGTCTTTATCATTTTTAATACCAATTTCAAAAGACTTAGTATAACCCTTCAATGCTTGATTCAATTGCTCTATCTTAGTTTTTGGTTTATATTGTTTCATTATTCTCTCATGCTCTTTTTTGATTTTTTTTAACTGTTCCAAGTGTTGTTTATTTTTGATTTTATCTTGCTTATGTTTCTTAATAATTTGATGTAATTCAACATTATTAATTACATTTTGTCTGGTTGTTTTTCTAACTAGATCTAACCATTTATAACCTAATTTTTTAGCGGTATTGTAGTATTGAGTTGAGAGTAGCTGGAAAAAAGACATTCTATATTATATATTTATATAAAAAATATTTCTTTAATTGCGTTTATTTTTGGATATTAGCTAGCTAGCTAATTTGGTTTAGTATTAAATTTAATACTAAATCAAATTCAGAACTAAATATAATTTAATACTTATTTTAAGCTTGAGTGTTAGCATTTTTCTTATGCTTCTTTGTTTTTAAATGACTGAATTTACCAGCCATAGTATAATTTCTATTTCCACAGTCGATACATCTCCATTCTGTAGTTAACATATATTTAGTAAAGTATGGTCTGTTTGCTGTCTTTCTTTCTTCTTCAGTGAAATATTTTCTTGGTCTTCCAGGGCCTCTCTTTACAGTCTGATTTTCCATTCTATATATATTATATATTTTTTATATTTTTAATTGCGTTTAAAATTTCTACGTTTTAAATATTTATAACTTTCTTCCAAATGTTTCATTATTTCAAATATAACATCATCATAAGAATTGCTGATAAAGTATTTGCATTTGTTTTTAATATACATATCCTTCATTTCCAACTGTTTTTTACTCACTTGATATGAACCAGTAGGGCTTTTAAATTCTAAACAAAGAGCATTATATTTACTTGTTGGATTCATTATCATGAGATCACATTGTCCTGACATATATCCTTTCTTCCAAGATGTTATTCTCATACTTGATGTTATTTGATGTTCTCCAAGACCAGCAATCATAAGAGTTTGTGGGTATTTTTTTCTTATAAAATTAACAACTTTATAATGTAAATCATTTTCATTCTCAATTACTAATTTATTGCTGTTAATTTTATAATAACCTTTTTTTCTAATTGATGGTAATACTTTACTTGTTATCCAGTGTTTGAATTCTTTTGCTTGTGGTTTTTTAGAAGAAAGCATTAATGAGTACAAACCAGATTCATTTATAAAATAACATTTTCGAGTTGTTTCTTGGGGCGTATTTGAGACACCTGAAGGATTTAATAATTTATTGTCCTCTATTCTACTCTCAGCTTGGGGGACCGTTTTTGTCCACGAAGGATTTTGTGATATTTTGAAATCAATCAATTTTTTATCATCATCATCTGCATAGTCTCTGATGGCTCTTCTTTCATTTTTATAATCCAATATCTGAGCTATCTCCTTACCCCGAAACCATAACTCATTTTTCTTATCAATATAACAATTGATTTCAACATTTAATTTTTCATTTTTGTACAATGTTTTTTTGAGTTCCATTCTATATATATATTATATATTTTTATATTTATATGGTGTGTTTAAAATGATACCATTATACATTTACTAAATCCCTCATTGGAATCCAACTATTGAAATCATCACTATATCCCTTCCACTTCACTAAAGCTTGTTTCTTTTTATAATCTCTACGAATGACTTTATCAATACGAAAAACATCCTGCTTAGCTTTCAACAACTCAAACTCATAGAAACTTCCCTGAATATCTTCACCTCTGAGATCTTTTACCTTATAAGTTATTGGATTCGTGTATTGAATCTTATCAACTGTGAACACTTCTTCTGTCCAATTTGGTGTGTAACCCTTATCAAATACCTTTCTTTTATACTTAGACATTCGCACCTTATCACCTATTTTGAATTTCGGTTTTTGTTTTGATGTTTCCATATCACCATATAGATTAAAGTAAACAGTTCCTTCATTCTTTTTCTTTGATGCCTCAACTGGAGTCATTTTTATGCTTGAATGTTTTGTGTTGTTGTATTGATTTAATAATTTTGGTAAGATATCAAGATATTGTGTATTACCTTGAACAGTGAACTGTTTCCACATTTTGGATTTAATTGTTCTATTCCATCTTTCAACCACTGAGGACTTCTCTTCATTCTCAGTTGAATACAAATGTATCCCATTTTTCTCTAATAAATCTTTCACATGTTTGTTATAGAACTCTTTACCCTTATCAACCCAAAGATATTGTGGTTTTCTACCTCCTTTGAATATTGATTTAAATGCTTCAGTGACAGATTCACCTTTCTTATCCTTCAATGGAATAATCCAACCACATTTACTGAATACATCAATAACCATTAGAAGATATCGATAGCCTTTATTCCATTTACTAAACTGCTGCATTTCAACTAAATCACTTGCCCATATTTCATCAATATGATTTGTAATCACACGCCGCCGAGTAAATTTATGATGTATTGGTGTATGTAATTCATCTGCTAATTTTACTTGCCAGTTTTCTTCACTCGACGGCTGTTGACGTTTTTTTTAACCCCCATACCTAATTTTGATTTGGCTGCTATAGTATTTCTAGCAATTGCATGTCCCCATTGTCTGTCTTTCCATGGAATAGTATCAAGAGCTTTAACCATTTTTCTATCAGCTTTATTCTTACATTTAACTTGATCACTTTTTTTCTTATTTCCACATACTGAATAATCAACATCATGTTGCATTGATACAGCATCTGTTTTTCCAGTTGGTTGTTGATATATCTCAAGTATTTGACCAGTGTTTGGATCATATCTCAGCTGCTGCTCTAAAGGATTACCAGGACCTGTATATCTATGTCCAGGCATAACAAAACCTTTCTTTGGCGCTACTTTTAATATAGCCTTGTGTATATCTATACCTTTACCAGTTGATTTTTTATTTGATTTATCTAATTTATTCAACATTTCATTGTATTCTTTAGTATGTGGTTTTAATTTTACTAATTCATTTATGAAATCATTCCTTTTTTTTTCTGTACGTTTCTTTTGATATGCTTTTCTTTTTTCTTTTTTTTCTTTTTCCCACTTATCAAAAACATCTTGATCAAGCGCAACTCTTCCATAATATCTTACTTGTTTTTTACATTGTTCCCAATCACCGAGTGCAGTTCCTTTTGGTTGTGGAACTTTAGAACCACAATATACTTTTACTTTACCAGTGTTATTTGTTTTCTTTTTTGTAGCACCACCTTTTATTTTTTTACTCAAGTCATTTGTAAAGCTGTCAAGGACTTGATCCAAATATTTATTTGCAACATTTTTTATTTTCTTCTTTGCATAATCTGATTTGATAGCCTTTGCAGCACCCCGTCGAGCAAGCAAAGCTCCAGAATTAGCCAAACCTTTTAAAGCAATCTCACCAATAGAATGACTATCATAAATATCAAACAAATTGCCCCCAGCTTGTGAGGGCACAGCTAGTTTCCCTGATTCTTGACGAATTTAGCTTTTGTGATACCACAACTGACACACTGACATTTCATCATTGTTCGACCATTTTTGGTTTTAACATATCGTTCACTACCTGGAACACATTCAGTTTGTGTTTTTTCTTTTACGCAATATGATTTTACCATGTATACATATATGTTATATATTTTTGAAATAATGTTTGATAAATTTCTCATTTTTCATTGTATTATGAATGTCAAACACTTTTAATAAATCATGATATGAATTACCCTTATTCATTTCATTTAAAAAGTATAAACAGAAGTAGCCGCATGTTGTTGTTTTTATATTTTGAATATGATTATTTTGGTGAAGCAAAGTCAAATTCTTTCTTTTCGCATGATTTACAAGCTCTTGAAAAGGAGGCATACCAAAACTGTCGAAATAATTGATAATGTTGTCTTTTACAAAAGTTGCTACCCAATGGCTTCCACTCATATATGATGGTTCAAGATTGTAAATGAATAATGCTTGGCTATGATTATGTGGAACTCTTTCATCCCTTGATAGAACATTATTGATTGGGATGTTTAGATATCTGCACCATTTTATTAAATCATGATTGCTCATCGGAATGTCTTTTTTAAATTTAGGTTTTACAATATTGCCCCTACGAGTGGGATTGAATTGAACGGGCTGTTTGGTCCTAATAGTAGACCTTTTCCCTTTCTCTTTTTTTTTTTTGTTGGTTTTTTTCCCATACCAGCTTGTGTCTTAGGCCATGATCCAATGAATGGTGGTGGTTGCCATACACCCATTCTTGGTGCTCCTTTACCTCCTTGTGGGGGGTAAGGTGGAGGTCCAATCTTAGGAGCACCACTTCCAGTCAAAGCTTTACCATGGGAATTCCAATACTGGCGAGTAAAGTACCAAGGAAACCACCAGATTGTGTTTTAGTTGGCTTCACAACAACACCTGAACCTGATTGAAGAGCATATAATATGTCTTTCTTTTGTTTTGAAGACAATAGGTGTTTGTTTGCAATTAGTGTGTCAATTTTGTTTTGTGGAATTAAGAAACCTCCTGTTTGTCCTTTGCCAGATATCTTTTTAACAATTTGACTTGCACCTTCACTAGCCAATCCTGCCAAAGCTGACAATCCTAATGTTTTTCCAATAGTAGGTAAAGCTGCACGACCAAGGGTTAGAATGGTAGTTAACAAACTTCCACCAACTTGTTTTCTAATATTAGTCTTAGCCAACTTGATATCCATACCTTTCTTATCTTTACGATTTTTCTCCAATCTATTCTTTACCATCGCTGGGACATATAGAGTATCATTCCCACGAAGAGAGTTCTTCGTAAGCCTTATAACAATCGTTTCCCTTTTATGGTAAGCGGCACTCAGATTCTTCTTCTGATTTTCAGATAGTTTTACATTTATTTCAAAAAGTTGAGTCATTTCTTGTATATAATATATGTTATATAATTTTTGATTATATAACATATACAAAATAAGGAATATCTGATTACTGTCAATACTTTTTATACTATGACTAATTCATTTCCAATCTTGTCGATGACAACTTCTTCCTCATATAGGACAATAGCGTGCACATTGAAATTGGTTGTACTATTTCTGTTAAGTTTATACCTAAAGATCAACTGTTTTGGATCTCTTGTTACTTTCTCTGTTTGATATGACAGATCAAAATATATGATGGAATAAAGAGAGTTGTAATTAACCATGTTGAGTTGTGTCCCGGTGTTGTAATCATTCTTTCTCATGGCATAGGACATCAAATCATTGAAGATTCTTACTTTTGACTCTGAGTCGTATTCAGTTTCTGGATAAAATACTCCATTCCCATATTCCAATCTGCAATTTGTAAGACTAGAATTATTATTAGCTGCATTTAGTTTAAAAGTGTCAAATATGTATGGATTCATATTTGCATTGTTTGTTTTAACTCTTTGTAGATACACTAAGATTAACATTATCAATACTGGAGGAGATCTGGAAAAATCCACTGCTTTTTGCTGGTGCGGAAACTTCATACATTTCTCTGTTATACTTCCAAGTTTTTTTTGTTAAAAATGAGTTTACAAAATTATCATATAAGCTGTCCTTCGGTATCATTTTTGGGACCCATAGTAAAAATCTATTGATAACCACTCGACTTGCAGCTGCAGCAGCTGGTTTAAAAATTAATTCATCATCATTTTGCAACTCTATATTAAACTGAAGTTGCATTGGAACTAACATTCGACCTTCTAACTCTTCGAAGAAACTGTAACGATTGAGTGGTATTATTACATTAACATCTTTGGCTGCATCTTCAGCTCCACCACCTTCACCAATTCTTTTTGTCAAACTGTGTCTAGCATCAAACCCTTTATTAGTGTCGGCTGTAGTTTCATCAGTATCCAAATACCATAGACTATTTTTAACAACACTACGACTGAAATCATCACTATATTCAAGGAGGTTCTTGACAAAAGTAACTTTATGGAGATTATCAGTATCATACACAATCTTACCAGCACTCTTTATCATCATATGATCAATTAATGAATGGGATCCGTTGATAATTGTTGTACGTGTTGCATTTGGAATTCCAGATCCATCAGCTAAGTCTTGCAGCTGAAATTGCACCTCGAAATAAGCATTATACCAATCATAGAATGTAGATCTGTCATTAATTGTAAACTTATATCCACTTTTTTGTTGATGCCGACCATTATCTGGAGCCCGAATGACATCATCTAGTTGAAATCGAACTAACTCATATCTTTGTAAATATTCACTTGTTCTGAAAGACATTATACTATTATGTTAGATAATTTTGTAATAATTATTTCCACCTTCTTTTTACACCATTACCTGATATCAATCTATTGATGAACATATCAGTACTTTCATTTTGCTTTTTCTGTTTAATGGGTGGGGTAATTGCATACATATTTCTAAGCTTTTGCATTATCAAGTCTCCTGACTTCCCGGATGTTTTTTTACCAACATTACTCAAATTTGAAATATCTGATTTCTTAGCAAACGTTTTTGCAGCAGACGACATAATACTCTTTATCGGTTTGAAAATATTATCAATGATAATCCCAGACCCTTTATGCGCATATACAAATTTACCAAGCTTTGGATGATAAAACCTCTTAAATTCATATGGTTTCATTTTATACTATTATGTTACATTATTCTACCCTTTTCAGAATCAGTGAAAAAGCTGTATCTGCTCCATTTAGGTTGATTAATCTCCTTTTTCCATCTGTGATATGTATCCTGATACTACTTATACTAATTTTATTGACGGGATTAAATGTGACTCTTCGCGGTTCGATGGTAAAGGAGTAACTTGGTCGAAGCACGCTGGTTGAGAAGGAATAAATAATGTCTGTATCTTGACCGTCTACAAGTGAATCATTGATGAGGTCACAATGAATATTGAGTACGTCAGTATCTTGACTGAGATTAGGCACTTTTGGTCCTACATTCAATTCATCTTTCAGTAATACCTTTTCAAACCCAATCAGTTCATTGAAATTGCTTGCTGTTAAATCAAGTTGGTAATTTTGAGCTAATGTGACTATGACTCTGAATGTTGTATTGCTGAATTCAAGAGTGATGGGATAATCAACAGTATTTGGACCATTTGGTACAACTTTTTCAATCTTAGTTATGTCCTTGATGTACGTATCGAAATCTGTATAATTCCAAACTCCTGCTGGGAAAGTAATTTCATGAAATGTTGAGCCGTTATCAGAGCTATACTTTATTAATTGATTATTATACGAGGAATTTACATTGAACCATGTGAACGACATGTTAACGATTCGGTTAAGGCCTACCACATATTCAGAATTTTTACTCAATATTATGGGATGTGTGAATTTAGTTGTAAAATTCTGAGGAGTGTTGTTTCCTTGATTTTTGACACTATATGATGACAATACAATCTCTCGATCCATGTGTATATAATACATTTACATAAATTATACTTTGAAATACTTATTATACAATTTATTATACTGTGATCTATTAATTGTTGCCATTTTCAATAATGTGTCCAATATATTGACTCCTGTATTTCTCATCTGAATTGATGTGTTACCTGCAATAACTTCACCAATGATTAATTCTAATTTCTTGAGAAGCTGCTTTACATCGTTGAAAAACATAATATTACCACCTCTTTGTCTTCTTCGGCTTTTAATACCTGAACCTTTCATTGTTTGCAGTTTAGTATCATAATGTTTTATGTATTCATTTAAAGTAATTCTTACATCGTCTATTATTTTATTTCTCTCCTGCCTTTCAGCTTCTGTTATATACCCTTGGTTGAATTTTTTTGTAACATCTGCTTTTAAACCATTCAATCGTTGTTTTTCCTTTCCTGCCGTCTTTATTATTTTTTTGAGATACATTTTGGTTTTTTGAGCAGTCATTTCTGGTATATTAAGAACCTTTTCAACATTTTCATAATCTGGAATACCAATATCATTTAAAATATATTTGATTTTATCCTCATTATCTATTGCATAATCAACTTCATCATCATCATATTCAGGTGGCAGCTCCTGAGGATTTTGGGGAAAATATTGGGGATCGACATAAATCTCCTTCTTTCCTTCCATAATATCTTGTAAAGATTCTTCATATGTTGGTGGTTTTGGTACTATTTGTTTTTCTTGCTGTGGTGGCACATAATCACCATAATCAATCAGACCTTCTACATCCATGTCTTCATATGGATCTTCCTCAATACCATAATCCGGAACTTCCCCTTTCTTCAGTGGTTGTTTTCTCTTTCGAAGCATATTTGAAACTAAATTAGTTTTAATTACATCATCTAATTTACTTGTCACTGGTTTGAATACCTTCTGTAATGACTCTTGGCTTGTTTGCTGACCAATATTATGTTTTGTAATTGTATCATGGACATAATTGATTTTATTCCCTAATTCAGATTTACTTTTTGCGAGTTCTTTCCATCTAAGTAAACTCATTTCTTGTTATATTATTATATTACATAAAAAATGAAAATCGTATATAAAAAATAACGTTAAACATTATGTTGAACACCATGTTGAACATAATGTTGAACACAATGTTGAACACTATGTTGAACACCACATTATATTGAATTAATATACCAATATAGTATAATGAAAATACCAAATTTTGATGTTAAAGATGATGTAGCCTCAAACTTCAGACAACTATACAATTTCATGCCTCATCAATGTTTCCGGATGCTGATTTGTGGTCCAAGTGGTTCAGGAAAAACAAACACACTGATACATATGATCTACAATCTACTATATTTTGATAAAATTTATCTCTACGCGAAAAACTTAGAACAGCCCAAGTACCAGAATCTTATGAACGTCTTCCAACCTATCAGTAATGAAGTTGGTTATGATGTTATTGAAGCAAGTAATGATGATATTATTCCAGTTCAAGAGCTTGATAGTGACTCACAGAAAATTGTTATCTTTGATGATTTTGTATGTGAGAAGAACCAAAAACCACTGGTTGACTATTTTATACGAGGACGACATAAAAATTGCAGTGTGATTTATCTGAGTCAAAGTTATTATAAGACGCCAAAAGACATAAGATTGAACTGTTCACACTTCTCCATTTATGAATTCCCAAGTGCTAATGAGAAGAGTTTAATTTGTCGTGAAAACAGTATTCTAAAAGAATCATATGAGAAAGCAACGGAAGAACCATACAGCTTCATATACATTGATAAACCAAGAAAATTTACAGCTAAAAATTTCAATGAAAAAATATAATATAATTATATAATGAGTTATTCAAATGGACTTTTACCAACATCATCAACAACAACAACAATGATGAGTTCACAACGAGGATTGCCTGGTATTGGTTTTAAATTGACAGATGATGGAAATTATGATCTCGATTATAAACTAATAAGGAATCTTGAATGCCCTCCAGATGTCGCTGAGGATGATAGCTATGATCACTACGTCCAAGATCTGAAGTCGGGGGTTAACAAAGAATACCTCAATAGTAAATTCCTCAAAAAAGACAATGATGGGAATTATTTTAATTTAAATCAATTTGTTATTAGAAACACAGAACCATATCATGATGGGCTTTTTGGAGATAATGATTTGGTTAGCAAAAAATATGTCGACCTGACTAGTAATAGTTTATTACCTCTTGATGGATCAAAACAAATGACTGGTGATCTTGACATGAACAACAAACACATAAACAACGTCAGTAGTCCTTCCACAAAGTTACAAGCAGTAAATAAAGCGTATGTTGATTTGATCTCATTGTCAGTTCTTGGTGAGAATAAGATGCTTGCAGATCTTGACATGAACCAAAAAAAGATAATAAACCTAAAAGATCCCATTGATGATCAAGACGCTGCTACTAAACAATGGATAAACACTCAACTAAATACAAAGGTAAGCAAATCAGGTGATTCCATCAATGGCACTCTTGATATTTTTGGGGTATTAGACATGAACAATAATAAAGTTGTTGGAATGGCTAATCCTTCTGCTTCACGTCATGGTGCTAATAAAGCGTATGTTGATAATCAAGTTGCAGTAAAACTCAACATATCAGGCGGAAATATGAATGGTAATATAAACTTTAATAATACTCACAAAATAATCACAGCAAATCCAACAAATGATAATGATTTAACCACTAAAAAGTATATGGAAGAGCATGTGGGTCAATCACATGTAACCGCTTCCAACAGATTAAATGCTTTCAAATATATTATGGATAATCCTGGTGGACAATTAACTGAAGAAGATGATGTAGAATTTGGAGATATGGTGACTGTGCAATCAAGTCCTCATTCAATAAATAAAAATGCTGTTGACACAAAACTACTTTTGGACTCGAATAAAGGATATTATAGTTCGAGAATAGCGGTTAATCTATATGTTTTACCTAACAATGATTACACAATGGCTTTTGAACTTATTTGGACTGATAACAATATCGATCGCGATACTATATCTATCAACGGTGTTAGTTCCATTGAAACGATTCATATTGTTTTGAAAAAGGTCTTTGATAATTATGTTAGATTGATTGTTCAGTTCACTAAAACACAAAATATTGGAAACAACTATTTATATATCGATGTTATTATGAAAATGAAAACTGGGGAATCATATCCTGCAAAACTTCAGACATACATACTATTTTATGGTGTTAAAGGTCTTCAATCAAATGTAGAACCAAGTATTTATGATGCTTTATGGGCTGTTGGTGATGGTAAGATTGTAATGAATGAAGTCATTGATATGGGTAGTAAAGAAATTATTGGGATAAAAGAAGATACTGTTGATTCTGGAGCTGTTAATTATAAACAACTTGCTGCATACTGTTTGAGCCTTGAAACAAAATTGAATGATTTAATTAATAAAAAACAGAATCAAAACTATTATGAAGAGTTATTTGATGATTGGTTTGATTGTCTTGACCCAAATATGTTTAATATTAATAAAACAGCAAATGGCGCTGTTGTTAATAAAATTAATAATCGATTGATTTTTGACCCGACACAGGATTTGGATGATTTTGATATGTCTCAGGGTTTTGTGTTAGGCGCATATCTTGACTTACATGATAATATAAATATAAATAGTGATATGACGTTGATGGTTACTTTTAAGCATAGTAAAGATACTCAATATATGTATTTTCATAGTGGAAAAAATAATATAGCCTATATCGAAATTTATAAAAATTTATTAAATCTTAGAATTGGTATAACTAACTTCACTAAACCAATATCATCAAATTATGAAAATAAACAATTAATTCTATGGTTTGCAAAAAGAACTAATCTTTGGCAGCTTTGTCTATGTGATAACGCTGTTTTTATCAATGAAACATTTAATATAAATGTTAACTTTAGTAGAATAAAATTTGCATTCTCACAATATGTTCAACGTATTGGATTCAGCCCCAATTTTTATGCTGTAAATAACCCAGAATTCCATAAAATATTATTTCTCGAGAAATTGAGAGGAACATACTTTATATAATCATTTAATATATGAAAACTGAAAAGATAAGAATTTGGTTGAAGAAAGTAAAAGATTTCATTCTTTGCTGCAGAAAAACAATGGATGAAGTTGAGGATGTTATTGAACAAATAGATGGAAGTATAGATAATATATAATATGATGGAATAATATATTATATGATGGAAGAAAATATAATATATTATATATGAAAGATCAACATAAAAGCATATTTAACTGGAATCACATATCAAACAAACTGACAGAAGATCAGATAAAGGAATTAAAATCATACTACCACACATATCATAGAAAGTGTTGGGTATATAAACAAGCTGTAAAACACTTTAAAAAATGGAAATTGTTGGGTAATTCACTGTCTATCATCTTTGCTTCTGGAGGTATAGCCTCTTCTTTAGCAACAGGTGGTGTTAGTTTGATTGCTATTAGTACGACAGCACTTCTAATCCAAGGCTGGATGAAGCATAAAGACCTTGATTTGAAAATACAAAATTCAACATATGCTTATCAAAGTTATAATCATCTATTAATTATGATAAAATATGCAATGAGATTAGGTGAATTTGACAGAGAATGTTTAATTAATTCAATGAATAATATTGATAGTTATGTTATTGATATTGGACCTGTTGTTGATAAATTTTTTATAAAATATGATCAGATATTTTGTCCTGAAGAATAGATTTAATTTTATCACCAATCAATGATATAATCTTTGCCCAATATTTTTCATAATATTTAAATGTTCTCTTGGATTTAGTTATTTTTATAGATTCATAAGGAAGCTCAAGCATTATAAATAATTTCATTATGATAAAATTTATGCTTATTATTCTTTTTCTTGATGGATCGATTTTATGAACAATCTTATTAATCTCTGAAAATATTTCTTTAATCTTATTTTTATTTTTAATAGTTAATTGAATATTATTATTTTTTGATATCATCCATAAAATATTATTAACATGATATTTTATACAATATACTGATTTTCTTTTGATTTTAAATATATTTTCATAAAAGTTAAAGTAATCTATTATACCCTCAGTATTATGAACTGAACCACAATTTAAACATGTTAAAAAATTATTTAGATTTTGTATATTTTGTTTACTACAACATTTTTCAAATCTCTTCATTTGGTTCACTACAACATTTTATAACTTCATCTAATATAGGTTTTTTCACAAAAAGGACAATAATCTTCTTTTAAATCTCTTAATTCATTATGTAGTATATTATTACAAGTTATGACATAAGTAGGAACATCTGATTTTAATATTGGGGCTTTATTATCAATTACTTTTTTTAAAAAATCCATTTTATTAATTCTTTTTGTTAAAACATTTAGGTTATAATTACAGTTTATGATTTCATCACCAATTATTAGATCATCATAATATTTATCATAACAACTAAGTCTATCAGTATAATTCATCTTATATATTATTATATAAGAAAATAATTTTTAAAAGTGTGTTTATTTTAAAATTAAAAAAATATATAGAATATATAATGGAAAAAACTGTTGAATATTGGACATGTGAAATTTGTAATAAAGATTATAAATTAAATAGTAAAAAAAGTCATTTAAATACGCATAAACATATAAATAATGAAATAAAAAAAGATGAATTATGGAAAGACCTTTTAGATACATTTATTTGTGATAGAATTTCAAAGATACATAAATATAATGATTATTTTGGAATAGATGAAAGTGATGATGACATCAGAAATAGATCAATAAAAGATGTACAAAGAGAAGTAAGACAATCTTATCTAAGATATAATAAGACATTCAATCTTATGTTAGAACAAATGATATAAACATATAATTCCGCGGATACAAATAATTAACACATTTTCATAAACATTTTCAACAACAGACCTATAATCCAATACTTATATATAATACTGAAATTTAATACTTACATATAATACTGAAATCTAATTCTGATATCCAATACTGAAATTTAATACTTATATATAATACTGAAATTTAATACTGGATTTCAGTATTATATATCATTCAATATATAATGGAACATTATCTATACTTCATATAGATAATATCATTCAATTCCCCAGTTTTAACAACAGGACTAATATTCAATACTTAGATTCAATACTTAGATTCAATACTTAGATTCAATACTTAGATTCAATACTTAGATTCAATACTGAAATTTAATACTTATATATAATACTGAAATTTAATACTGAAATTTAATACTAAAATTTAATACTGAAATTTCAGTCAAAAAATTCAGTCAAAAATTCTGCTGAAAAATTCTGCTGAAAAAATTCTGCTGAAAAATTGCGCTGGTACCCCCATTTACTATACTACTAACCACAACATATACCATAAGTGTATGGGTTTCTGGTTATACTAGATAAACACAACTTACCTCAGTTCTTCTGTATCAGGTGCCTTGTTGTAAGTATACTTTGCCAGGACCCTTTTCTTGCTAACAACAGGTTCTGGAGGAGGCAATGGGTACTCAAGATGTTCTTCCTTTAGTAAGCAAGACCAAATTGTATAGTAGCCTATCAGATCATTCAGAGAATCAAACTGTCGTCCTCCGATATAGTAATCTCCACATACTGCTGTCACTCTGAAATGGCTGATTCCATTTCGGCCAAAGAAAGAGAGCGAGTATGTGCCAGGTTTTCGGTCACTTTCACGCACAAGGTATGAGCCAACTTTTCCATTGTCCATAAGTCTCTTTTCAGCATCTCCCCTGTCAAGCGTCCCATGGTACCACCTAAAAAAGAAAAAAAGAATCAACGATAATTAAATCAGAGAAGACTTCTCTGTACAGCATATTTTTCTGTCATTATAGAGACACTATCCCTCTCTCCTCCACAGAGACTCCAGGGAGGGGGAGAAAGGGAAAATGAAAAATCAGGGAGGACAGGGCACGGCCTCCATGCACTTTCTTTTCACCTCTCCCTATTCCTCTTCCCAAAAATGAAAGAGGCCTCTGTGGAGGAGAGAGACAAAAATGTGAAATCTGCTACAAAAATATAGGCTATTAACTGTCCTGAAATCCTTGAGAGCTCCCATATCAAACAGACAGGGATGTTCACCGGATATTTTGAAATAAACCCTTAAAGGAGAGCAATGTAGGCATGGCTAAGCCATTTTGTGAGCCCTAAAAAGATACCAGAATAGCAAAAATAGAATTTCATTGTTTCATGGGGTGCCACCCTAATCAAGACCTTGAAGGCTTCGAATGTTGGCAATTTACCTGGAACAACAAAGAGTAACTGAGACAAAAAGTCCACAATTTACAGCCCTTCAGAAGCAAGACAACAAGCATTCCTGCTTTTTTCATATGGAGTCACCACTTCCCCCGGGTACGAAAGGCAAAGAGATTTTCAACAGCAAAGCTCATGGAAAAGCAAAGATTGATGTAAAGATTTAAACATTTGCTGCTGTTAGATATTTATTCAGCTTCACCTTGGGCTTCACTGTGGTGGTGGAGCTTGTGTGTCTCAATGACTCAGAGAGCTATGCCAGTGGGGACTTTTGTCCCTGGCAGGTCTAACCTTCTACTAAAAGCAACCTCTGTCTGTCAAGACCTCGGGCCAATATTCTCCCAGCATGGTCTCATGCTTGATAATAAGAGCCTGTTTATATCGATGGAGGTAACCCTCTTAGGCCTATTTTCACAGAGAGAGGGTGCCCTGGGTTTTTCACCTAGAATGACTGAAATGCAGCCCGTCTTTACAAGCAGAATTCACAGCACTTCTACCCAAGTTGAGACAGTGAATGATAGATGATGATAGTCCATGAAAGCTGGTGGTCAAACAAGAAAGAGCGCCCCAACGATCATCAACAATCATTGACTATCATTGACTATCATACACTAACTGGCCTGGGCTTTAATATTAGAAATTTACTGCATACATTGTTGTAATGGTTTCAGCACTCTTTGGCCACCAAACTTAAATTCAATTTGTTATTGGGTGAATCAGCATATTCATCCTTGTGAAAAATTCAAAACTCTAGCTTTTGTTCAAAGATATTTTGTAGTTGAAAGATAAAACTAATTTTGATTATAAAATGACACTGTTTTGTTTCAGAATTTATACATTTTGTGGCATTTACTTCACATTTAATTTAAGACATGCGTGAAGACTTAACTCCAGGTAGCTGGGATAGCCCTGGCATAACCATTTACATACAAAAAGCTGCCCACCCAGAAGAGTGCCCCAGCAAACAGACAGGGTACCCTGGCTAGGCAAGCTACCCTGTACCACTCAAGACTTTTGCCTATTAATTGGACATCATCAGGAAATGCTCTATTCCAGCAGCAAACTGTTGCCCGCCCAGTGTCGTCCTGATCTTGCCAGCTAGCCTTACTTAAACCTTTAACATGGCTTCTATAGACAAAACATTAGCCCTCCTAGAAGTCAAAGTAACCCTAACAAGCAAATCTCCTAGGGTAACCCTACCTTGCATGCAAATACAACCAGGAAAACAATAAAGGAGGGTGACCCTTCTGCAAGGGTTGCCCTCCCTCCATGCAAAGAGATCTCAAGATGCACACGTTTCATGACACAAACAGTGGTTAAAGTGACTGCATTCAGTACAATACTCTGTGGTGCACAGTTTCAGCCCTGTAGGGAAGTTCCATTTTTTATCTAAGCCCCCAGTAATCCGGTTCCTCAATTTTGTCGGTGCCTTTTGATAAAAGAAATCGAAGGGGTGATTTTTTTTGACACTTTTGAAAAAATGTCCAAAGGGTCCAAATGTTGTTGGCTTCTTTCAAAAAAAGATCCGAATCCCCTTTGCAAAAACTGACCATCCTCAAGAAAATGGCATGTCCCATGTGTAAAACAGAGCGTTTGGGTAAATGGAAATAACCCTTGAAAGTCCTGTTTAAATGAGCATTTCTTGTGGAAACTCTACTACTAAGAAAACAGATACACAACGAACGAGAAGCGCGCAGCGATTTTCTTTCCCTACCAGTCATGATATTTCGATCATGAGTCGATCAGACTTGCTATAAAGTCGTTTACTTACAGCAGTCGGAAATCAACAGTAAAGGATAAAAGTACATCAACAGTAAAAGATAGAAGTACATCATCCTGTCATCCATCCTGACATAGCAAGACTGCAGTGCACGCTTTCGAGCCACATATCGACAGGAAATGAACCAATGCTTCCCATTATCTACACATTATGTCTGACAATCTTATCGCCGCAGTTTTGGCAAGGTTACCTACCGTAAAATCAGTCCATAAATAATGAATTAAGATAACTAAAAATGCCGAAAAATAATATAATACGCTTCTCCAATGGCCTTGTTTTCGCATTTACCGATATTGCCAGAACATATCTCAAGAAGAGCGTGTTAAAATGGAATTAGAAGTATATAAACACTGAATTAAAACTTGACGACATAGGGCCCAATAGGTTCAAAGGAACAAAACTTACTGATCATCTGAAGGGGCGCTAAGAGCTAGCTCTATTTCTTCTTCTTCGTCTAGGCATGGGTCTGGTTCATCCTCGAAATTATCATCTGGCTCGTTTTCAGTGATTAAATTCGTCTCAGAACTGGACGAAACATAGCGGTCTCTGAACGCCATATTTCCTCTGATTTCCTCTCCTTCCCTTTGACCTTGCAACGCGGGCTCAACAGCCATTTCGTAATAGTCGCAAGCAGGGAGGGGGAGGAAGTGTATTCCTTGTTATTTTTTCATTTCCGTGATTTTCTTTCGATTCTGCCATGGTTTACGGTAATGCAAGCCAGCAATAAATATATTAGATTGTCAAGAGATAGATAATGAAATCAAGGAGATGGGAGCATATCGTTTTGTTCTTCCAGGTTCTGTGCTCGCTTCGTCGACTGCTTTGTTATTCTGGGTCGGGAGGTTGGAGAACTGAAAATGTAATTAAGGTTAAGGATTAAACGAGACTTGCCTGTAAGTTGAAGTTTGTTCTGGATTCTGACGAAATAGAAACAGGCTGAAACCGTTGTACTTACTTACCCAGATTTGGAAATACTTTTATTGACTACAGAAGGACTACAGAAGGGCAAGCTAAGAAAATTCACAAAAATTTATAGGGAGGCAAAATTAGAATAATTGCTGGCGAGCGATAGCGAGGCAGCACACTATTCTTTTCAATAGTGCAAAAATCCGAAATTTTTTCGGATGTAAGACTCGAAGCCTGCGCAGTAGACTATTATCCGGGACAATTGAAACGACAATCATACGCACATCACATGGCTGTCATATCATCCGGGATCCACGCCTGAGATCACTTTGCACGTGAGACGTCAGACGCTTTCGAGATGCCGTTGACGTTGCCAATTTTTGCCATAAAAACAAGTAGATGAGCATTTTCTAAATGTCTTCATTTGCTTGTGAATTATTCTTCAAGGTCACGAACGGTTAATGATGAATCTCGAGCAAGAAAATATATCAATTCGTGTTTGGCTGCTTTCCTGTATAATCAATTTTTGCCGATTAGAAATATGCAAATATCAAGCGTTTTTATCTCCCGCGGGAATACACTGTCTGCTTGCTCCAAGTTTAGGGACCGGTCATTATTTATGTGGGGGGAGGGGGGATTTTTTTTTGTTTTAGCATGAAAGAAAAAACGTGACCCACCCCTTTAAGCCCATTAGTTAATTCTTGACCCACCCCCACATAACTTTATATGAGGTGACCCACCCCCAACCCCCTTCAACCTATACCTCTATAAGGAGTTCCTGTTCACTGAACGAAATCAGCATATCTTGTGGACCAGTGTCCTTGTTCATGTGCCTTCTTGTATTGTTACAGTATGGCTGGCATCATCTGATTCACTTTCGCTTTCACTTTCTTCACACAAAACAAGGTCATTGTCACTGTCACTCTCATCACTGTCTTCACCAACACTGACGCTTGAAGGAAATGTAGATTCCTTTGAAGTTTCATAATAGTGTACTGTGATTTGCTTGATTTCGTGGGGCAAGCAGCACCTCATTGAAGCGGCAATACCATTGGGCGTTGAAACAATAGAGAACACTCCTAAACAAAGCCTCTAGCCCTGATAACGAAGAAGTCTATTGTTAAGGAGAACGAATGAAAAATATGTTCATATGAGGTGCTGGACTACTCGATTTTTGTCGATTTTCTTTCCGTTCTTGCTAAGTTTATTATGCTCAATGTATACGTATTTGTCCAACTCGGGGACTTTCAGAGTGTCAAGCTCCCCCTTCTCTACAAGTGTTTTCCAGTCATAGCAATGTACATATTTTAAGGGGGTAAGTTCCTAAAGAAACGTGGAAGTATAACAATATAATTTTGTTTTATCAACTGGGTTGATAATGTGAATTGGATTCACATTCGCTCCGACGAAGGGCTAATGCTCGAAACGTCAGCTCTTGAATCTCTTTATGGTGGCCAATTCACATTATCAACCTAGTTGATAAAACAAAATTATATTGTACATCTTTTAAGGCTCGAACTTGCTTTTCTTTTCTTCGCTCTTGCTTACGGATCTCATTGACACTTTGTAGTTGCGGCAAGTGCTCAATGTAATTCTTCACCAGTTTTTCGTCTACAAAGAACTTGGAGAAAAATTCTGTGATAGCATCCGATGCATTAGTTGACCCTTGCTCGAAAAGCTTCTTAATATTTGATCGTGGCTGCCAATCATCGGGAATACGCTTCTTGCCATTTTCATCATTATTGGAAGAAGTATGAACTCTCAAGTATTAAATTCAGGAAGTGCAGATTGGTCTGGAATTGGTCTTGGTATTCTTCCAGTTGCTGGTCCAGTCCAGGCTATCTCCTCAGGTCCATCTGTTACACAGCAGTGCTTGCCCAATGAACCATCTTTTTCTTTACATGATTTACATGATGCAAGAGATGTCGATGTTAAACTTATCAAATTGTCAGGTGAATATCAGAGCCTTTTTGATGATAAAGAAAGCAAATGCAAGCCATGGGCTTCAGAACAAAAACTTTACTGTGAAAGCCTAATTAAATGTAGTTTTGTATTTTCATCGTTATCTGTAAATTGTGTTATCTGTATATTGAGCTGTTTTTTATTTATTAATCATTGTATTATAATTCTATTTTTGGCAAATCAAAAAATAAATAAATAAATAAATGCTAAGCAAAGCAGTCACTGATATCAAAAAACAATTTAACACCCTCAGTGCAGGCATTAAGCCGATTTTCTGCTGCCAAGGGGAAAAAGAGAACAAGAAGTCAGAAGGAGAATAGAAGAAAGGCCAAAAACAGAAAACAGGAAAGACTCCAGGCAGCTGTGTTCAAAACAATGAAGAACATTACCCCGGACTTGTGGACCATTGAAAATCTCTGCTTCCCTGAAGGTTACAACATCAGTTCTACAAGCCAAATTCTGTCTTGCAAAGGCAGACTATTTTACGCGTTATGGAACTTGAGATATCACTCGTCTTAAAATCGCGCTGGATGCTAATAATACAAATCGATGCCTGACCGACGACATGAAAATATGTTCGCACTAAACTAGAAGACAAATACTCAGCGCATGGAAATGTTCATTTCCATAAATTGTGTATCTCAGTTACGAAGATACATGTGGCGGGAAAAGCGGCACCAACTCTAAACTGCAGTGTTCTGACCAGCGAGATGTTTTTTTAAGTCATTGCGTCACGCACTCATGAAATGATTACACTCGAAATGCGGGTCGAAGTGTTCACAGCTAGCCGTTTAAAAATTTCCCTTAGCGGTTCAGCCTTTTTCCTGCAGCTCTAACGCCAGCACTTACTTTCACATTGAAACCCCTAGTTTACCAAAGGGTTACAAAAGTTCGAAAACATAATCCTTTTTATAATAAAAACGCAAGAGTTCAGTGTATTTTACACTATTCAAGGTATTTTACACTAAGCAAAACCGTATGAGTATTATGTTTAGATTAATATCCATCTGCTGTTGTTTACAGGTTATAAACTGTAGTATTAAAGGGGATCTTCCCAGAAAAGCCCAGCCTGCATGCAGCCGTCTATAATAATAATAATAATAATAATAATAATAATAATAATAATAAATTTGTTAAAAAATAATACATTTTATTCCTAAAGCGGCTGCACGCAGGCTAAGAAAAGCCCAGACGAACGTTGGAGATGAGGTAGTTGGGGCATCCCTGTGGAGTCCCTAGTGACAAGCGCCTTCTGTGCTCACAACTTTTGCCGACTCGTCTATATCAAGTCTGGATACGCCCTGTGAGAACATCAATACGTAACATTAGCAGATAATAAGTGATTATTCTTGTCGGTAATGCTGGTAGAAACCGATTCCCTATATAGGGACTGAACTCGCGGCTGGGTTCAGCCCCTATATAGGACGCGCGGAAGAGAGAGTTCAAGAACAGGACTAGCTCAAATTAAGATCGAAAATGCCTTATTCTGCCAGAAGAATGCTCGCTCGTGGGAGCTCAAAACGCGAGAGAACCTGTTCGATTGATTCCCAAGTCCTTGGGTCCATTCAGTTTCCTTGGAAAGGAAAGAATTCGACTGAGCGTTAAAAATCTTCTTTTATTGAAGGAGCTTTCGATAAGATTCAAGGACTACTGGGAGAAATTCAAGAACCTCCTCAAATTTTCCAATTTGCAAGGACTTTTCAAGGGGCTGATGCTTTTTCCAGGACTTTTCAAGGGGTTGATGCTTTTTCAAGGACTTTTCAAGGCCTGCGAGAACCAACCTGCTCTCTTTTACCATCCTAATAGGTTTTGAATTGTTGTG
>OX393563.1:18768332-18828332 GCA_947652115.1 Blastomussa wellsi | reverse complement strand
CAGACTCCTTGGATTCCATCGCACCAGATTGAGTAATGTCCTTTGAACACAAAGAAGAGTTAGCTGTAATCTTCGGAGAAACTTGCACGGGTGACTTCAAGAGATGTCGAACTGGCGTGAGAAGAACGACGCATTCGTCCATTTGATAATCTTTTAATGGAGTTCGCTTCTCTGACTGCGAAAAAGTAGATTTTGGAGTGATTTTTCCGGCCTCTGAAATGTTATCTGCATTCTCTTTCTTCGGCGTTGTCACCAAGCTTTCTTGTAAAACGTCGTCTGGGCAAAAATCCTCCATTAAAGGCGCCTTGTGGCTAGTGCTTTGGAACGATTTGGACTTTGCATGAAGAGGATCTAACTTCATTTCCTGGACTTCCTGTACCCCAGAGAAGGGAACTGACGAAAATCCAATACTAGAATATGAACGCTTTTTGAGGAGTCGTGGAGAGGACCTAGTGGCCGAAAGTTTTTCTTTCGGTGGCATCGGCCTCTGTCGAATTGGCGATTTTTCTTTCTTTCGATCGCATTCTTTTGCCAACAAACTGTGGAGTGAAAACTTCCTCTTCCGCCGAGGAGAGAACCTCAACGGTGAGACAGTAGCAAAGGCCATCTTCTGGGGTGTCTTTTTTACAACGGTCTCTTTAGAAGGCATAGAATCCGCTCCCTCTGTGGGCCCTTTCTTTGGGAAGTCACGAGAATACCACCCAGTGAAGGACCTGGTCCTAGTCAAGGGGCCTGCACTAGCGGTGCGCCCGTAAAATGACTGGCTCCGCTGAAAGACAACTGCTGGCGGCCTTCGTGGACTTCTTCGAGGGAAAGCCTCTCCTGAAAACAATTGACATATTTACGTTTACTTGAAATAATTCAGTGGTTATTCCCTCCTAAGCGTCCTGGCTAAATTAAAATTTACAGTAGGTTTGAGTTAGTTTAACTTTAAAATTGGTTTAGGCAACGTGTTGTGATACAGGTGCTGGAATAAATTGTATGATAATCTGCTAGAAAAGCTGCAACTTGTTTTGTACTCGCAGCACCCATACGATTTTGGATAAAAAGCCCCAGTAACAGTGAAACGTATCGACTGATCGACGATTACTGAAGGCTGAGCTGCCCCGACCCAGTTCACCACCACCACCACCTCCTAACCCCTCCCAAATATAATTACAGCATACATGGGCTAAAGCGGACATAGTAGCCAAGAATAATCTTATTTTTCGTATACATGTAACAGACTGTAACTAATTCTTTATAAAGCTTCTCGCAGTGAAACATATTTTTTTAAACAAAAAAAGGAAAAAAAGTGAAACGTGTCAACACAAACGCTTAGAGGTTACAGGTTCCTTAATACAATGATCGAGGTTATTTACCAGCTTGTAACTCCTTGAGGGGTGACTCCTGTAAAACATGCACTTCTGTATAAGCTCTAGAGCGTTTCCTGGAATACAAGTATGGATAGCAATAAGGCTACATGTATCATTTACTACATCAGGGTTGCTACTCATCAGAAACTAAACAATTCCCTGACTTTAAGCTAAAATTAACAACAAAAACCACTGACTAAAACGGCGAAACCTCCACGCATCACTGAGTATCAAAGTCGATCGCTTTACGCGATGCTTTTCCGGCAGAAAATGCATTTTTTGTCTTCATGAAATCTTGTGCACCAGAAATAGAGCACAATTTTAACTGACCTTTTCTAAAATGCCCTGAATTTCCCTGGCCATGAAAATTGTTGTTTTTCCTGAACTTCCCTGACCATGGCAACCCAGTATAACAAATACGCAAGGGACACTACTCTCGTTCTTCTGTAAAAGAACACTGCAAAGTTCTGTTACGAATTTGGGGAAAGGATGGCCCTTCTCGCTGCAAATCACATTGAAGTAGAGAGTAGCAACGTGATATTCGCTAACAAATACAAGGGCTTGTGTTTGTTCTGTTTTTTTTTTTTTCGTCTTTCCCCTTCCTTTTCCTAAAAGGCAGCGAACATCTCACCTGGCACGATCCTGTTTATTCCACAATGCATGAGAGACCTGTTTATGAGCAGGAGTCTCTTGAACTGCAGATTTTGAGAAAGACCCTGAAAAAATTGATTGTAGCGTAAGCACCTCAGGGATACACAAATAAACCATTGAATAAACTATTGTGTTGCGTCGCCCAAACAACACTCGAAACAGCTTTCAAATATCTTTGGGTAATTTGGTTTCCGTGTGATCTTTAAGCCAATAATGAACTAACTAACAATTTTGTAAAATTTATCCGTTAATTGCTCTTCAAAACGGAGTTATACTATGACCATTACTAATTTTAATGACATAGACGATGAAAATTAAGTTACGTAAAGAGAGTAAATCCTTGTCAAACAATTTTATCATGAGTATAGAGCCCTGCTCGAGGGATTAGGGCAACCACACCCTGTGAATTTCACTAATTTATCTAAAACCGATCGTAATGTGACTGGCATTTCCCTGTTCAAATGGTGATCGACAGTTCAAAACACTGATATTATCATATTAGTTTTAGGGTCAGTAAGCATGAAAAAAGGTATGTGGCAAGTCATGAATAAACAACCTTTCACGTCATTTTCCGAACACCACCAGTGCCATCCGGATGCCCTGTTTAGCATTGCACTATACTGGCACATTTCAGTGTACCTACCCACAGTATTTCTCCGGTGGAATCGTCGTTTGACTTGATCTTTTTTCCCTCCTGACTCTGATAGCTTTCTTTTCCTTGACACTTTGACAAACGAAGTGTTCTCATCGCCTTCCTCAGATTCAGTGAACAGATTTCGTCTGACTTGTTTCACAGGTGTTTTCTGACCGGTAGCTTTCTTCTCGTGCTTCTTATTTCCACCTATGTATAAAATTCAGTGTTTCACTAACTACTGCTCGAGTGGTTTTCAATCGAGTGTCCAAAGAAAATAAACTTTGCTTCGGATTGACTGGTTTTGCATTACTTCGCTTGGTGATTGGTTTAAAACTCCCAATCGTGACTCGCATGCACACATTTTCCCGCGCTTCATCTGGGCCACATGTACTTTGAGTTCTGATTGGTTCACTGGATTTGTCCGTGTCGTTTGTGATTGGCAAGAGTAATTACTTTTGTTTTAGTTTTAAAACAATCGATCGAAAGTTGCTGTAAAGCGCTTTTCAAATGAGTGTCGTTAAAATAGCCCCTTGTAAGTAATCCCTCTAGACACTTACAAAGGACGTAAATATACATCTAACTTGACACTGACAAAATTCATTTTGTTTGTTATGTACATTTTAAGGAGATTGCAGGTTCTGAAAGGGCACCACACAACATAGCCTGTTGCGGGCGTTCTGTTTGAGATTGACAAGAAAAAGAGCGCGTGAAAAAGGTGAGAGGGCATCTTGTTTCACTCGCCCTTCCACTCGCTGCTCCCCAACTAGCCGAGCACCTGAAATATGCTAAAAACGATAGGTCAGCTCGGGAAAAACGAACATTTTGATAACAACATGAATACAATCAACTCTCTTCTTCTGTTAGACAAGCACTTCAATTATGCAGATACTTCTATTAGAAAAAGGGGCAGATCCAGGCATTTTTGATAGGGGGTCCAAAGTTGAGTAACGATAGACGATCCTGTTGATGTGAGAGCGTCAAACAAGTTGTAAAATAAAATTGGTTAGGGAAGCGGGGGGTCTGGACCCCCCGTGACCTTCCCCCTGGATCCATCACTGAGAGGGTGAAGCAAATAAATATGGACGTGCAAAATTTGGGGGTGACCATATCTATTTTTTTATTCACTTCACGCTCGAAGGGCTAAGAAAAGAGGGCCTCTTCATAGTCTAGCCATCCTCGAGAGAGTTGATTACACGATTAATGGACAGCATGGAAGCACAAAAACAATTTAAATTTCACAAACCTTGTGACCTGATGGAGCCATGGGGTTCTTCCTCCGTTTTCTTTTCTTTATCCTTTGGTTTTGCTTTTCCAGGCACAACAATCTCTCTTCTTTTACCAACCGCATCTGTGACGCTCGGATGGCGAGTGAGAACACGGCATCCACTGCTCCTAAAATAACAAATAAAGTGAATTGCCTACATTACACAACGCTGTATGCTGTACTAGGCTATAACCGTTATGTACCGCAGTATAAAGCCCTCTTTGCATATCTGTATCCACCTTATTAGATTTAAGACAGGTTGTCACCCTCGCGCGAGTTCACTCAGCTGTCCGGTACCAAAATTCATTCCGGTTTCAATAAAACATGATGTGACTTTTCTTTTCATATTCTTTTTTATGGCAGGGTTAATGGCAGTATAAAACTCAACCCCACCCCACCCCAATAAAAATGGCTTATGTAAACACATCTAACACCAGAATGAAGGTCATGCCAGTTTTATGTACACACATCCTTACCTTGGTTGACTAGAGTCTTGTTTAACGCTTGAAATGGAGTTGACAGAGCGTCTGATTGGCGACTCATCATCACTGGACCATTTGGAGGGCGTCAACAGTTCCCTGGGAGGGCGCATCATTAGACCCTCATAAACATCGCACAGGAACTTGGCAAGGGTGTGGCTGTACCTGGGGGGAGTGGGGTAAGTAAAGATTACAAGATTACCAGATGCACGCACAACATGACAAATGAATTGAAAATAACGTGTGGATTATTAAGGGCGATTCTCACTCGAGAATCAAAAGTAATTCGCATCTGCTTTGATTTTGCATTACTATGCTCCCAGAAATTCTCCCAGTAAGCTTTGTGATTGATTTAGAAAACTCTACGTTCTCAACCAATTAGAAGCAAAACCAATCGTGAATCCTTTCGTGAATCCCTCGCAATTCTTTTCACTCACTATGCCCCGGCTTAGTGTACTTGCTCGAGTTTTAATTAGTTTAGTGAATTGTAAGTGTTTGTCCAGAGCATCATTAACACAAATTGCTCTATGAGAAAATACATAAAAATTAATACAATTGCAAGTACCTACCGTTGAAGAAGAACCTCGCGCAGATACACAGTGAGGAACTTCGGATCCTTCATGAATGAGATGGCCCGTAACAGTACAGTTACCTGCAGTGCACAAACAATGAGAACACACAAGCCATGAAGCAGGGTTTATACTTTTTTGAACTTTCGAAATTCCTTGACCTTCCAGGAACTTTTTCCATGCGTGATGACTGTTGATAGATTTCCAGATCCGAAATTTGGTCATTTTCTTGGAAATGTTCAAAATCAATGTTTCTCGATTTCAGGTGCAGAAAAATCTGCCTAACTTATTTTGTAAAACCAACAACACTTTCCATGGCCCACACTTAAATTCCATGACTTTCCAGGCCTGGAAAATGTAGTTCTAAGCTTCAATGGCAATGCCTTTCAAGGTTTTCCACGACCCAGACAAACCCTGTAAACTTTTTTCAAGTAAGAATGAAATGCCATGGTGACAAACAATACTCAAAGACAAGAGTATTTGCATCTTACACTGAAGTGTGCCATTGCCTTTCGTGGACCCAAAAGCATGGAAGTTCGGTAAAGGTACAAACAACAAAAACCCATCTCGAAATTGAGTACTCAAGCAACATTATTTAAGGGCTACAGCTTCATTACACAACAAAAAGTTGTTTGTGATGTGGTGAAAAATAGTGATTAATACTAAACAAATTTCATGAGAAATGGTATGCTGCTATAAAGTAACATGAATAAAGCAAAAGATAATTAAAAATAATAAAAACTTGTGAGTTTCAACCTCTTCAACAAGGGAACTGTTTTCATCAGCATTTGTAAGAACTGCAATCTCCATTCTAAGCAAGATTTGAAGCTGGTATCTACAGGTAAGGTATCAAACATGATCAGTGGGGTTGCGGTAACCATTGTACACGTATTTATTGTCTCACAGTGAATAAATTCCTATTTGGAAAGTTCTTTTATCCAGTTGTTCTAACAAATACTCTAACAAACAGAAAATGATTTTAAACACGACATAAATGTAAGCATATGATACAGTTCGACCCAGAAAACCGTGAACACCTAAAATTATTTCTGGAATGTTGTTTCTCAACCAATCAGATGCGAAATGAACTGAACAGCAAGATGTGACCGCAACGGTTTAGATTAGCCATGAAACAACAAGTTGGCTTTTTCTTCCACGATAATACCGTTAGAAAATACTGAAATTGTCACTATTGTTCTATTTCTGACCTTATGCATAAGCAAAGAGTAATCATGACCAATTTTTTACTAAAAAGAGATGCTGCATTCGATTGTAATTCAAGTAGCGCTGTCTGGCTGTGTCTGATAGCGCTTGTTTGATTCAACATCTCGTTTCAACAAAATATCGTTCGTAGTTATTCTCTGCTAATGCATTGGCTCTCAAATAGAACAATAACAACAATTTCAGTATTGTTAACGGTAAAATTGTGCTGTAGTTGAGTCTTGCGGTTTCACATTGCATGTGATTGCTCGCAAAACAATAAACATTCCTGAAATAACTTTAGGTGTTCACGGTTTTCCGGGTCACACTGTAAAGAGTATTGCCAGGATGAGAGCCTCATTAGGGTGTTTTCTTACAGTAAAAGGGAAGCTGCATCAGAAAGTGCTACCTATTCTGGCTGAGGGAACATGTATATAAAAAGAGAATTTATGATGTTTCATCCAACAGTTTTTAAGTGGTTTTCAAGTGCTCCAAAGTCCAATCCCTTTACTACTTCTGTTTTCTTTCTTGAATACCCCCTTAACATATTGAAATCAGTTGACTGTTTGTCCAACTTGTGAAATCCCCATCCTTCTATATACCTCCAGCCTGAAAAGGGGACTCCTTTTGGGACAAGGCCTCCCTGTATAGTCCACTATAGGGAGTAACCCCACACCTGGGTGAAACGTTGTAATCAACGAGAGGTACATGTTACTGTAAGTGAAAAGAGAAATGACTGTAATGTTCACAAACATAAACAACCACTTACTCTCTGACTTGCTGTCCAGTTCTGATGACATCACTGCACCCTTCATATTTTGCTCTAAGTGCTGATATCGTTAGAAGAAAATGCTCTTCTATAAACTTTGAAGCACAATCCTGAAACAAGACAGGCATCAGTTTTGCAATCAATGAAACCTTATTCCATCGTATCAGAGTTCTAAACAATAACATGAGATAAACAACAGCGAACTCTGCCACTGCCGGTCCTAGATGAGAAAGGAGAAGGTTTTGGCGTGTGGCTAGCAACCCCACCCTGTAAAAAACACCCAGCTGCAGAAACAGAAACAGAATTACTCAAGACAGCTCAGCTCTTGAGAGAGAGAAGGTTCTTTGCTACAAAGATGGATGATGCCCTGTGATGAAAGCTGGAGGAGGCTATTAGGAACTAGTGACTCAGTGGATGTACATGTATGGAATTATAGACATTTCATACCACTAACAAGACAAGACTTTTCTAAAATCAAATCAAAAGTGCAGAAATACACACCTTTTCTCTGCCAGCCCCTTCATTTGCATAATTCATGGCAACTATTGTTACTATGTTGTTGATTTCTTCAAGTATATTTGCTCCCTAACCAAAAAAAAATGATTGGCATCACAGACAAGGAAACATTATCATCAAAGCTTCTTATGATGACAATTAATGGAGATTAGAAGTAAAACCTTCAGCTCCGTTTCTTACCTCTAAAATAACTTTATTACATAAATCATTAACAACCTTCACCAACTCTGCTTCATCTATAATAACAAAAAGAAAATTTTGTATTCTTAATGACAATAAAGATATACAAAACGACAACAACAGCAAACTATCCACAGTGCAGTTATCATATGTGCTCAAACGTTTGAAAAATTATTAAGTACAGAGTATTATTAGAGGCCCAGAGGGAGGCACGGTGACTGAATGGTTAGCATGCTGCCTGAGCTCAAACCCTGGCCAGGGTCACCAGCCCAGTGACCAAAATCAAGAACAATGATCAAGAGCTCAAGAGGGTCAACACCCAGACTAGAACAATACTTTGAGCATTATGAATTGCCTTTGAAAAACTTGTTGTTTTGCAATTTTAACCTACCGGAATTGAATTACGTACTTTATTAATTACTGACAGTACTTTACTTATTTTCAATTGGTGATTAAATTTTTCACTGGCAACCAAACTTAGATAGTCATTGACCAAATGTCCATGAAGGAACACAATTTACTTGGAGAGTTGAGATTGTCTCATTCCACCCAGGAGTCCTGTAGAATAAAATTGGATTCTAATAACTTGAAAACCTGAAAAACAGGCTAATGTGTGATGGACTACATGAAGCAGTCCATCCATTTGGGTACGTACATGTACTTAATATGTACTTAGCAAAAATCCTAGACTAGGCTCCTTAAACAGGTCATACACTGGGCATTAACATACAGTGTACAAGTTGTGCAAAAATAACTTTGTTCCTGTAAGGTATCACAGGTGGCGGAGGGGAGGGGTAGGGCCGGGGGATGGGGGGGGGGGGGGGTGAAGCTCCCACAAGCAAAAATTTGGGGTTGCTGAAAAAGGTGGCGAAATATCAGTAGCGCAGCATAAAATTGCGACAAAATTAAAACGGAATTAGAAAGCCGATTCAACCAAGCAAAGTTAAGGCCAGTCGCTAACTTAGAGAAACTTCTTGTGGGTGCAGCAAAGAGTGATAACTTCAGCGAGCTGGAAAGGTCTTACTTTGGAACTGACATAGACTGTGGCCGGGTTGGGCACCAGCTTCACCTTGTGCATGATACAGTGAAAACTATGCTTCCCAAAGTACATCAGGTTACAAATATAAGAACCATTTGCGAAGCTTTCAACAAAACTCCTGTCACCAAAACTGTAGACATTGCAAAGAAATTTGTTCATGCAAATGAGCAATGCAAAGGACATTTTGGAAAATTTTAGTAGTTGTAACCGCTCTGAAAGAACTTTGACTCCACCAAGATTAAAAAACTCAACCTGGAAAACATGGTCCCTCATTAACATCCTGAGGCATATTAGAACTCTGAGAATATTCTCTGGAGGAACTCTTCATGTACGATGAGCCCCCCCCCCCCCTCCCCATGTTTCAAAACGCTCCACCCCCTCTGGGTATACACATACACACCTTTGATATCACATGGGAGGTCTTGCATTCCAGCACTTTTGGTTGTTACCTGCTTGTCATTAATGGCATTGTAACTTTCTTCTGTTTTATTCTTATCAACTGCAAGTTGGCTTTCATTTTTATCCAGCTTGATGTTTTGATCTGGTTCTGTTTGCTTGGCCACAGTTCTATTACAAGAAAAAAAGACAATCTAAAAATATTACAATGTATCAACCTGCCACGACTTCCAATGCTGATGCACCTTCCCAGGATTAAGAGGCAAGAGTCAACATGATCCCTCTTCAAATAGTTTTTCAGGCATACAACATGCGCCAACAGAAGTCATGCACTCTCTAAAGTCTCTTCAGATTGAGTCGAAAGCAAATTTCAGGAAAATAAAATTTAGCCAAGGACATCAGAGACATGATAGTACAAGCTATGCATCTTAGCTTTCCTATAGAAAATAAGTCTGGCTACACTTCAGGGTCCAAAATTGCGACCAGCTGGTCGCCAATGCGACTGAAAATTGAGTGTTGGCGACCAGAATTTCATGGTTAGTCGCCAACAGCCGACTAACTTTTAGCATTGTGTCAATGTTTTGAACGAACACCCAAGGAATTAAATAGAAAAATTTTGCATTTGATTTCAGCAAGAAACTTACCCCTTGTCTTGTCAAACTTTTAATCGCCACAGAAAGTAATTAAGATTAAAAGTAAAGGTAAGATTCCTGTTAGATGACCTTCAACAACCGTTGTAAACCACGTACTTCAATCGACATTTAGCAGCCGCCCTATTTTCAGCGGTTTGGTCTAAACGCCATACTGTGCACAATATGGCCGCTTGTTTGTGTGTGGCTTCTTGAAGGCTTCATACTACTGGTCAGTCTTAAACTAAGAGAGGTATCTATTCAAGGAAAACTCCTTTTCAACTGAAATGCAAGCTACACGATATTTTAATGCCTTTATAGATGGGAGTCTTAAAGAAACGTTTTTCAGAACTCAATGTTTTCGTGTTTTGCTGTGATACAAAAAATTTATGAACCACTTTTTGGCGACTGAAAAAAAAATACAGTATTCAGTCGCCATTTTGCGCCTGTACAAAAAAGTTAATTTCGGACCCTGCACTTGCAAATGCAGATCTAATCATCCTACTAATAATATATCCCTACCTCAGTTTCAATGCATCTTTTTTCACTTTTGTTTTCTTTGGAGTTTTTATCTTTCTCTTGGGCTGTCTTGGTGATTGCCTTGCATTTGAAGTTGTTGATGCTGAATTGGTTTCTTTGCTGTTATAAAGCTTCTTCAATTCTCTAATTAGATTAGCTTCACTTTCATCATCATCACTATCATTAAAATCTTTCTCTTCTTCAGACTCGTTACCTCTGTCAAACAAAATAATTAATCTCATATGTTAGAATTAATGTATTATTTCCTTGTTGTCACAAGAAAAAAATACGCAACTTTGAAAGATATGCATACAAGTGACATCAACCTAAACATAGTTTGTGCCATTTTAAAAACTAACTAAATACCATAGATCTCTTAAAGGCTTGATATATAAATCATTTGCATTAGGTAGGGTACTTTCTTTGTCTACTTTCTGATCATGGAACTCTGACTACCGTAATTAAACAGCAACAAGTAACATTCTGATACAATGCCGTGTATATATACATGTAGTGCATAGCTTTTCAGAATCCTACAATATTTGTGCTGTTCTGAAAGGCCCACATTCATCCAAGCAGCTTTCCATACTTGTCCATGTTTGTTTTGGAATGGTTCTTTTGTTGAATGCAGTGTTCTCATTGGCTGGTATTACCCAAGTGACAATTTTCAACTGCATAAAATTCAAGCAATGCATTCAAGGTGACAGTGGGCCTTTAACAAATTCCATTTGGCTGTGTCAAGATTAAGAGTCACATCAATCAACAAGTCGCTTTTGTACATTATTAGAGTGCAGACAGACAAAATGGAATTCATCTGTTCCCAGTACACACTGTTCATTGCACAAAATGAAGTACCTTCTCAGTTCACTTGGAAGTAAGCTGTTTTTACTGCCAACAATAGGAAACAAGCACCATGGATCAAGGAACCCTGCATCAAATTTTTGGGCATCAGGTGTCATCTGATCTATAAGAACACAAAAAAAAATCAAACTTTTCAGCTCAAAGCCTGAGAAAGACTCAAAAGGAGTTAGCAGTACAATGTATTTAAAAATACATACATTTTATACTGGTAAGTGTACCAAAAGTGCTCTGTGCATTTACATGTAGTGACATGAACATTTGCATGTACATCAAGGGCTGCATTTTGTATAATATAAACAATAGCACCTAGCCTAACAACCAACTATCTTTTTGGGCCAAACAAAATCACTCCCTGTCTTATTTAAGAATTCATTAATACGACCACCCTGTTAAAACCATGCCAAGTGGCCCATACTGCTGGAGCTTATCCCAGATTCTGTAAGCATCTAGGAGTGTTTCTATTCCCCCCCTGGACGGGATGCTAGTCCATCGCAGGGTAACCCCCAGCATTATTTCACCAGTACCCATTTATACACCTGGGTGAAGAGAGGCACTGTGAAAGCAAAGTGTCTTGCCCAAGAACACAATGCAATGCCCTGGCCAGGGCTCAAACTGAGACGGTCTGATCCGGAGTCCAGCACAGTAACCAGTAGGCCATTGTCCTGGTCAAGGTCTCATATACTTACTTCAACTGTACTGTTCATATGTAGCTTAAACAGTAACAAAAATATCATACTCTGGTGTAAATTTACCTTCTGGATTATATGTACATTGAGATCCTGCTAGCCTGAGAAAGACTTCACTGTACCCAAGTGGTTCAGCTTGTTCAGAAACAGTTTTTGATCTGTACTTATTGACCAAATGGTGAGAGGTTTCTGTACTTTTCATGTTTTTACTGTCCAACAATGACATCTTTCCATTCCAAAGAAGCAGCTTTTCAAACATCACAAGAAAATCTGAGGCAATTACACTTATCACACCACAGACAGAGGTCAGAGGCTGGAGAACTCCACTCACTGGCAAGCCACTATCACAGTCAGTGAAATCAAGAACCTGCCATAAACAAATATTTAGACAATGATTGCTACAACCCTGCAGATCCATTATTCTTTCTGGATGTATAGTATTTTCTAAATGTATTAGCACCCCTGGAGGAAGGGAGGTGCTAATCAGGGATATAGGATTGGCCCCTCTGCACTTATCAAGGTTTGGATTTTCAAGTGAATCTGTCTTTATCAGGAGGGGGTAAGTTTCTAAAGAAACTGTGGTGCTGCGTCGGTGGGAAGTATAACAATATAATTTGGTTTTATCAACTGGGTTGATAATATCAATTGGCCACCGTAAAGAGATTCAAGAGCTGACGTTTCGAGCGTTAGCCCTTCGTCGGAGCGAATGTTCAGGGTCTGGACCTCTCCTAATGTACATGTAGATACAGTAGGATATGATTACTAGACTTTTGACGAGCATTTAGCAATTGGGGATCAGATACGTCCATATTATTTTACTTGTTTAGCACGTCAGTCAACATTAGATTATTTTATTACTAGAATAAATAAATAAAGAACTGATAATGTCGCTAATTATAACAAAATGCTGTAAATAGGGTCTGAAAATAGAGGACAAAGGGTAGGTATTAACATGTAAGGTTATTTTTCAGGGTTTCAAACTCCCAGCAGGTCAAGTATGCCCCTCCCCCCCCCCCCCCCCAGGAATAGTGCATCTCATGCATCTCATAACTGTATATTCCAAGCCTTGAGGCACTTTTTTCCAAATCCAAGTCCTACAATTATTACTAAACATTCCATTTCTTGTTATATATACATTGTTTTTAGATTACACATACATGTACATGTACGTTAGTCAACAATACATTGTTATCCTTAATAATTTACTTTTTTGAAAGAAAAAAGTCGCTAGTAATAACTATAATTATATTTCTCTTTGACTTCTAAATTTTACTTACCAGAAGTTTGTTCTCTTTTGCCAAGGAAAGTAAGAGTTCTTGGAACCACCCAGAAATAAACCTTTGCGAGCATAAAGCAGAGTTTGCTGAATCATCTTTACTTCTGCCATCCAGGCCAATACATGAGAATCCTTTTGTGGGGTGCAACCATGTTGGGCAGACATTGGTGTGATTTATCACTCCTCTGATCCACAGCAGATTAGGAGAGCTCTCATTAGAATGATGATGCTCTCTTGGGTCATGCTGCTTTGCCTCTGGTTGGAACATGGAGCGAAGTTTTACACAGCAATGGACTTTCTCATCAGTACCTGAAATATGCACAAGAACAGCAACAACTAAAACAAATAGTATCAACTTGGGCATGGATTAGTCCACTAGCACTAGCAGAGAGGACCCAATGGCAATCATGCTAATGTTTGCCACATCAAGAGGTCTAAAGAAACTAACACAAAAGACAGGGATGTACTTGAGGCCTAAATTGGCTATGAAGACTGACATAAATTCAACTTAAAGGGTACAGTAGTTAGGTTGATCTTCATTGATAAACAACAGAATCCTAATTTCTTGTACAATGTACCTCCAAGGAAAACAGCTCTCGGTTTGAGAATTTTTAATAAGCTCTTTCAACAATAGTTTCAAACACCAATTAAAAGAGTTTTGGAAATCGGAATTACACTGTGTATAAATTGTTGAAACCAGACTGATCATAAGTACCTGAAGAACACAGGAATCCAGTGGCCTCAGAACAACCCAGATCCAATGGCTGTTGTGTGATGCTAGCTACTTCCAGTATGTCTGTTGTCTTTCCACAGAAATAAAAATCCATGACAGTTTTAAAGGGAAGTAAAGGTCCATGACTCGAGTTGAATATAACTTCATTGCAAGCTGAAATATCTCTTCCTGATTTATTTATCAAGTCAGATCCCAATGAGACATTTTTGCCAGCATATATCAATGCTGAAAGAGGTATCAGTCGTCCACCAAGCTGCTCCACAAAAGCACCCAAGAGTGATTTTAAGCTTGCATCCTAAAATGTAAAATTAAATTTGTTCAGTATAAATCACCTTTGGCTTACAAAAGTATTGGTGGTAGGTGGAGCTATTATCAAAATATTCAGGGCTCGACATTAACACTTACTTGTATCCATTTAACGCCCTTCCCCCAACCCCACCCCCCCCCCTCCCTTGCACCAAAACAATGTGATAGATGCCCCGGGAGCTTATCAGATCATTTACGGTTTGGGGTCTTATGGTCTACTACATGTAGGTCTTCCCCTAGAGGCCTCAGTGAAGTACCGGTATTTAATATCCAAAGAGCACTGTTTCTGGTTGCTTTCTTCTTTTTGGTGCAATTAAATCTTGATGTTACTTACATGTATCAGTCAAATCAGAAGCATATCACCTAGAAGCGTGCAACTCCCTATATGTGTTTGAAACTGTGCTGCCGATTATTCCCAGCCAATCAGAATCACTGAACCAGTTTTGCCCTTTTAAGGAATTCAAACTTTGGTGCTCTTTGCATCGATCCTTGCAAAATGGCATCCGCTTGTCGCAGTGTTTGGACAATTTCAAAGAGAAACCTTTTTGATATTTCCATTTCTGTCTGTCTGAAAGGTCATTTACAGCAGGGATGTAGCTAGTATTTGTCACAGATGGAAATGTTGACTTAACAGACGGGTACACAGGTTGTTTTTCAGCAGGGAAAACCATGCTGACAGCTGGGTTTTTTCTCCGGCTCCTGGCTATTATCTAAATCCCTGTACAGGTTTTCAGGTTTTTTTTACAAAGAAAAGGGTCAGGAATAGGTTTAGGAGGAACTACATCCAAAGATGTCTGACTTCCATTACTGCTGAAATGCATGCACAACATGGCATAAAAAACTTAAAAGCAATGCTCACACAAATGATGAGTTTCATTAGAAACGAATCACAGTTTGCTTGTGGTTAGTTTCACTCTGGTTTGCTTTCGGTTAGTTTTACCTCAGTTTGCTTGCGGTTAGTTCCGGTCCGGTTTGCTTGCAGAAAGTTTTATTTGCTTGGGCAGCAGCCTACTGCCTCTTGCAGTTAATACTAAAGAGTTTTCCAAGACCGTGGGCAGAATTTTAGTGATCTTAACACAGTTTCAGTCATCGAATTTGACCTAAACAAAGTCAGGATTTTCCTCAATTCTTGCGTAATACTCACGTGTAACTATTTTGAAGCCCACATGAAGAAGCAAACCATAAAAGGAAGTGAATTTTGATTGGTCAGGAATAATCGGGAGCAATGAACCGAGTTACCCGCTTCTAGGTGATAAAATCCAAGAGCATCCATCAACCACTTCCCCACCCCCCACCCCCAACAAGAGAGTTATGCAAACCTACTGTAAGATGCAGTCAAGGGTTTGCAAAACTTTCAAGAATTCTTCCAAACCCCGTATCCCTGTAAACATGGAAAAATTTCTCTATTGCTTTTATAAAATATTTGTCAAAATACGTGCGAATCTTAAACATAACAACCGTGTTTACATAACCTCATCTAAGCACATCTATCGACCAATGAGAGTGCACATAGTATCTCAGTTATTTTATAAAACAACTTAACTATGTCTGAGTTCAAGCCTTCACCAGGGCACTGCATTGTGTTATTGGGCAGGTGTACAAATGGGTACTGGTGAATTTAATGCTGGGGGGTAACCCTGCGATGGACTAGCATCCCATGCAGGGGGGAGTAGAAGTACTCCTAGTTGCTTCATGCTAAGGAACCTTGGATGAGCTCCAACCTGATTGGCTGCTACGCTCGTATACAGACTTTTCTTCTTTTACTGCATAAAACTAACTTTAGTTTAATAAAACAAACAAAAATACTCTTCAAAATAATTATAACCTTACGTAAACTCATGTACCTTCTCCTGTTGGGCATTTCCAATGCTAATCCAATGCAAACAAATGTTTCTTTGTTTAAATTCCTTGTACAACACTAAAGGCATCAGAATATTTCTGACACCATCAAACGTTAGAGACGATGAAGGTTCACCAGTAAAGTCTGAGATTGAATCTTCATCGCAAGGGCAGGCACTCAACAAAAACATGACATTACGAGTCTTTGATCTGTTGCCATGACCAAGCAAGTTGATACTTCCACGAGTTCTTCTTACAGGCGAGCTTATGTCTGGTCTTTCCCACTGAAAATCGTGAACTGCATTCGTAAAAGCACAAGAAATACATTTAGCCCCGGCTGGTGGTTTACTGAACGTGGATATTTCTTCTCCGTCCAAATCCTGCTCATTTCGTTCATGTGCGTTTTCTTGCAGTTGTTGTGTGAAGGATTCGTTCAACTTCTTCGACGCTTGATTTTCAAACTCTTCAAACACTTCTACAGAGAAATCTTTGAACTCATGCCGTTCAAATTGGTGTGACAGTGACCTAGAGTTAAAGAATTTGTATCCCCACCGAAGATTTGATCGCTTTCTTCTGTCGTTTATTTCGTTGAAGTACGTGAGCAACCTAAGCACAGATAATCGAATGGCGTTCGCAGTGTCTTCAGCGGAAAAATTCGATCCCCAGAACGAAGGATTACAATCGATGAGAAATACGATTTGTCGGCAGATGTCTTCAGAAGGTTTATCTGGCATAACTCTCACTAGATCACAGACTTTTGCTTGTTATATGGAGTTTTTTTGGTAACAAAATTGAGTATTTCCTTTGTTGTGTAAACTTTCAACCATAGTTCGTCAATGCAACGGGGGCTGTGAAATGAGTGAATAGAAAATTTCCCGCCACTAGGTCACATGATCTTGTGGGAACAGGTTACCAAGTCAAAACTATGCCATCGATCCTCCGATTTTAGCGCAAAAATATTTAGAACGCCTGATCGCAGGTTTAAGAGATTACTGCACAGGAAGCGTCTTTCGATCTCTATAAATAGGGTCAACCGTCAGGCGTAAACGGGCCAAAACCTTAGTCGAAAAACATAGCCGTGGAACATGTCAACCGTGAAAAGATTCTAGCCACAAAAGTGAAAATCTTAAATCTTATCGAGACTTTATATCTGTTTGTATGTACAGGCATGTGTCTTGGTCAAAGCAGTTTAATTTAAAAACGATCTTAGAGCTCTAACTGTTGCTTGTTATCAAAAATTCTTAAAAAAAATTTTGTGCGAAGGCCGATTAGCGCTAAACCGGGGTTAAATTTCAATCAGAGTGTTCAAAAGCATTTTCTCCGATACTTTAGAGCATTCAATAATCAAATTGCCGCCAAAAGAATTGAGCTGAATTTGCGAACTGAAATTTCGCACTAACCCTGGGTTATCTTAACTCAGCTTTGAGCAACCCGGCCCAGAAGTAACTTATTGGGTTAATAAGAGTGAGTTCTGTTGTTTCCCAATTTATACATGAGGGTAGACTGAATTAATTTGAAGTAAATAAGCAAATGAGGATTTAATGAAGATTTAAAATTATATTTATTTCGTCCTTTTTCCTCTATTCCATTCGTCCCTTAACTTTTAACCGATTTCATAAACAAGAAATCAGTGACAGATCAAGAGGAGGGGCTTGCCTCCCACCACCTTTTCTTCCCCTCACCCAGCTCTCAAATGGATATCCATGAAAAACTTCTTGTCCTGGGACTGAGCGGTGCAAGATCACTTCTTTAAATGTGGTGAACATATAATGGCAGGCCTTCACGTGACTAAAATACACATTTTGTTACAGCTGTTCATAGTTGCCTCAACAAGCAACGACATCAAATGTAGTCCTCTATACTAAAATAATTTACGCTAACTATAAAAAATATACTATGCATAAGACCAAGCAATCACTTTCTGTTCAAAATTGGACGAATAATTGCAAATTTTGACATTCCTAATTTCAGGCGGACAACTATATATATTCGATTAACTTTCAGAATGTAGCAATTAGAATAGCATATTTTGTAGACGGAAAAAGTTGCGTGATTCTTTTTCAATACATGCATTGCATTGATTTCCTGACAATTTAGATGAACTAAATTACTGAATAGTTTGTCTGGTTTATATAGCTTTCATAGCTCGGCAGCAGTCACAAGCCACCAATTGTTGTTTGTAATGAAGGAAGTAAAAATCACCGGTGCATAAAAGCGCACGAAGAAAACTGATGATTCTAAGAATACTGTAACACGCTCATTAAAATTTCAAGGGTTAAAACGGAATAGTATAAACCTATATCTTTTTGTCGTTCGATTTCATCAGTGGTAGCAAACTCTATGCGCAGAGTGATGATAAATAATTATGAAAACTGGTCAAAGCTACTGAAAACATGAAAAAAACATAATTAATAGTCATTAGCTCACACATGAATATCAGGGGTCTTTAAAAATTATTCATTAGAAGACAAGTTCTGAGTAGTTCATCAACAGTTACTTTTCAAAGTTCCTTGTATTGACTTGTACCTTGAATGAGTAAGGTTTCAGGGTCAATCCATATATTCCATCAAGGTTTAGTGGTTCGCTGTTTGGTGGAAGCTGGAAGTGTAGACGCTGCAGGAGGCAACCAAGGAACATAAACAACTCAGCTTTGGCAAGGCTAGCACCAAGACAGCGTCTTCCACCAGTAGAGAAGGGAAGAAAGAGAGCCTGCTGGTTTACAACAAGTTGCCCATCCTCGTCGAGGAAACGGTAGGGGTTGAAAATCTCAGGCTGGTGGAAGTTTTTTGGATCGTGATTTACAGCCCAGAGATTTACTAGCACAGTCGTTCCTTTCGGTACATAATAACCAGCCACTGTGGTGTTCTCGGTGGTGTAGTGCGGGAGTGCCAGTGGTAGAACGCTAGACTTTCGTAGGACCTCCAGTACTGTGGCTTGGAGCAGAGGTAGTCTTGCACGGTCTTGTAAAGTGGGAAGGCGGTCTGTTCCTATCTCGCACTTCAGTTCCGCTTGCAAGTCTTCTTGCAGTCTTGGTTGTGAAAGGACAAGAAGTAAGGCCCAGCTCAACGAGGTAGACACTGTTTCAATCCCAGCGCCAAAAGTATCGGCCAAAATTGTAACCAGCGAGTCTTCATCTAATGGCATCTCACCAGCCTGTAGTTTTGTTGCCTTGTTGTGTTTTCCAGCGCTCAACAGGTCCTCTCTGATGATATTTTCCAAGGCTGCAACCACATTAACGCCAGCCTCTTGAACGTCTGCATGCCGCTGCAGCCTATAAACATTTCCTACAAAGTCCAATAGCTCTTTCACAGAGGCTTTCATGGCTTTGCACTGCTTTCGAAGCGCAAAATGAAGCCACGGGAAAAAGTCTAGCAAGTTTATAGCTGCATTGTGTTCGACAAACTCAGCTGCTTTCTTCATCAGGCTCTGGAATGCGACGGTATACTCGTCCTTTAAATTGTCTCCAAACACGAGTCTAAATGCAAAGTTAATAACGACATTTTGTAGGTGTGGAATTACGTCGTGAGCTTCGGGCGTGCTTTCTGTCAGTAGGCTACACAATCGCTCTGTTTCTTGTTGCGCCAAAGTATTAAAACGGTTTACATCGCTGAAAACAGAATGCAGGGCACGGGTAGCCAATTTCTTGTTTCTATGGTGCAATGGACCAAAGTCACCAAATGCTATGCTCTTACCTCCGACACTGCTGATCTGAAAATTGTGGAAGGGTGGTCTCCCCGAGAAGTGGCCAGCCTTTTTCGAGAGGGCCTCTTTAACGGTCTCTCCGTCATTCAAAACGATTGCTTTCCTCCAACCAAGGCGAATGGAAAAGACGCTTCCATAAACTTTGGCCATCTCTGATAAAGCGAGGTACGGAGAGTCGCCAAGATGAAACAGGCTTCCGACTAGTGGTAAACCGAACGGCCCAGGTGGACTGTTGTCTCTCCAAATTTTGGACAATCCCATAAAAAGCAGCACAAATGTAACAGCCACGCAAAAGCTAACCAGGTAGCACAGCCAGCTTTCTTGCAGGACTTCATCCATGTCAACGATCTCCAGATAGACAAGTTCAGCTGGGATGCTCAAAACAGGCTTTTGTAACAAATTTTGTTCCAGTTTTTCACCCCCGGCCGTATTTATATACCCAGCCACCCTGTAACCTTGGTTGTTTACTTGAAAATGTCCCAATGTCAAGGTCGCTAGTCACACTTGAAAGGCTCTGTTTATCTAACAAACAGATAGAGCGTGTCTCAGTAAGGGCATGAATCACGGAATCAAAAGCGTTTAACTTTAGCAAGCCTACTTAGAGTTAATGAGAACTTTTTTTTTGAATCATTTATACAATTGGTGCCTCTCGTACAAATTGTTACAATCGTCAATGCTATCAAGATATCGCCTGTCGCCAGGTTTTTAACACACCCACCTCCATCCCGTGTCGATGTTCCGTTTGGCTACATTTTTTCACAGTAGCCTAAACATGGTAAACAACATAGTAATTGGAAACGGCCGCTCCTCCTGGCGCCTGATTTTGCGTGTGGCATTAAATTTAAAGGAATGTTCATAGTTATAGATGTACAATGAGCAATAACTCAGAGAAGCCAATATAGTTTGTACTACTCACTTTCAATAATAAGTAATAATTAGTTACTTGCGTGACCCGGAAAACATGGTGCTTCACCTTGACTCTCGAACGCCGTCGGAAGTTTTGTGTTAACGATGATCGTCAAAAAATGCCGTAACTTTCAGTCTTGAAGAACAACCGGTGTTTTTTGCTTTAGTTTTATTTAGGCCTTAAAAACGGGAAAGAGGTTATATGAAGCTTGTATGGTACACTTCATCTAATCATCCGAATCTAAAAAAGGTTTCACAACCCGGGTTCAAAGCCTAGCAAATCTATGTATCTAGTCTACCCATTCTAGAGCAAAATTTAAAAGCTTGAGTGTATAGGGTAGTGGTACATTAGTCATGGTAACAAGGAAAAAAAAGTGTGGTACTATAGTTAAACATTTCCCCCTTTAAAGTATTGGAAACAAACTTTAAGGTTACAAATATCAGTTTTAACCTTGGCAATGAAAATAGGAAGAATATAAGTGATTAATTCATGTTTTATTTTCCCAGTTTTTATGTCTTTATAGCCAAGGTCAGTCGAACAATCAGACTTCTAAATATCAGTTTCAACCTTGACTTTCACAATGTAAAGAATAGGCGTTTGTTTCTCCTTTGTGGGTGTCAAGATCGACTCTTTTGTGACTGATCGGCTGACCGCAGGTAATTAGTTTTCAAACTGACATCTATTAGACTGCTGCTGCAGAAAGGGTCGGCACAGCTCACGAGATCAACTATTGAGCATTTGGAAACTATTTAAAAAAGACTCCTCCAATTCCTTCTCATTTTTGGAGCAAGCTTGTTTGAATGTGATCGAGTACTAATAAAATTTAGCTATATGATGGTAGACTGAGCCAGGCCGTTTTTTAGAGAAAAGACCGCAGCACATGATAAGGAATGCGGAAAGTTTCGGAATACTTGATACTGAAAACTGGATCTCTGGTTAATTAAGCTGTATTGCCGCTAAATTTGTCACATGTGATCCCAAGGTCACACAAACTTGCGTCAGGTACGTAAGTCGCGGTATTCCACACGGTTGATTAATCCTCAATTTGCCCTTTAACGTTCATATGGAAAAACACGTATGCTCTTGTAATTTTTTGCAACCGTATAATTTAGCTCAGCTCCAAAACTGTTAAATCTTGGGTGAAATTACAAGGCTCGTGCACCGCAATGCCGATAATAACCTGTTCGCTTGGTTTCCTTCTGTTTTGCACTTTATCCAACTATATTTGCCTTACGGATGAGTGCACTGGGAATAGGTGTGATAATTGCATTTATTTAATTGTCTTAAAGCCATGGTGCACTTGCATGATTCTTTTTTTGGAATCGCTATTTATTTCGAACTTGTTTGTGCAGTCGATGTTCACCTTACGACCTCTTTCATCAGCGACAATTTAGCTCTAGTTACGCGTACGGCAATTGTGGGTTGAATTGTCACTCAAACGCCGCAATGAAATCTCTCGACGCCCACCCACGTGCCCCTTTTGGGAATTACCAAATCACCATGAGACCGAGACGGGATATTATTCTAAAAAGCTTGCTAAGCGACCAACCCACATTGACCTACATTGCTTCAGTGTTTGATCTGATCGCTTGCTAGGGAGCTCATTCTCGATAATTAACAGCTCTAACGTGTTATCACTTTTTCCAGTTACCGAAGCGCCTGCTAAAAGAAGCTTCGAAAAAAGACAAAATGACTCGCCCTGCGGTCACAATAAAGCTCAAGACCGTGGCTCAAACCCAACGATACTGGCACATTCTATTAACAATATACACATTTATTCATCCATTTTTACATTCTCAAGTTCTGCGATGTCCTTTTCAAGTTCACAAACTTCATCGTCTTCATTTTGTTCTTCCGCATCAATTTTACTTTTGATCTCGGCAATGCTGTGTCGGAGTCAACAAGCTTCGTCGTTCCAACGTTGATTGCGTGAAGCTTCTTGTTTCTGACGTTTCAGCCGGGCCTTCTGGGCTTTGTTACGCTTCTGCGAGGACAACAGGGTATCGAAAATACAGCAATTATCGCATTATTGTGAGAAAACAGCTTAAATGGGCTTACCCCCAAGGTTGAGAAACACCAAAGAGATAAAACTGAGCTGGCGATTATTTTGTAGCGCGCTCGATTGAAGCCACGAAACCGGAAGCAGACAGGGCCTGGGGGAGAGCTCAGTGAACAGGCTCCTCGCGGCTTCGCCTCTCAGTTTTCAGCATTCTCTTCCCATAGCCCTTTTCGTTTTTCTTAGCCGGCGCCAAGGCCCTGCCGGCTAAGAGAAACGAAAAGGGCTATGGGGACGAGAATGAGTTTTCAGTTTCGCGGCTTTCACTGCTTGTTTCGATCGAGGGCGCTACCAAAATAAACCGCCAGCTACCAGGCTGAACTGGGAACAAACAAGGATGGCTTCAATGGCGAAAATTAAAAAGGATTTTAATTGACAAAATTGAGAAATTTAGGCTAAACCAGGGACTAAACTTTCAACATGTATTATCTATGACAGAAAGGGGATTTAGGTCAGGGTGATTTTAGACACGGGTTGCTTAATATTTACTTGTACAAAAAATACTTCTGCAGAATTGCGAAGAGGATATAAAATGAAAATTAAGCAGTGAGAGCAAACCATATAGTTGGTTTCCTATTTTTTCAGAAGATGGTTTGAGAATTTGAAAAAAGTGACAATTTTTTCAATTTTCAATCACTTCCATCCTCGTCATTAGTAAAATTGCGTGACTTACCCCCGGGGAGGGACTTCCCTATGAAAATGACGGGGTGTTCGTCGTACCTTTTTGGGGGTAAAATTGATGGATTGGTACCGCTTAGGGTACTTAACGTTAAAATTACCACCGCTTGAGTTGTCGCGGTACCTTTTAGGGTATAGACCTTTTTAGCTTCGTTTGTTTGTTGCCCCATTTCAGATCACGTGATGATACCCGTGAGACTTATTGCTTTCAAATTCAAACAAATCCACGCTGAAATGAATGAATAATTTCCAAATGGACAAAGGAATAATTCTCGGGAGAGCATCACATGATCTGAAATGGGCAATTTACATACCTAGCTAAAAAGGTCTATTGAGCCAAGAAATGACAGGATCTAGGAACTGTGTGTGACTCCGATGGTTTTTATTTGAAGTTTTCATTTATGTGAACCATTGTTACAAACTACCAGAATTGATATTAAAACTTGTCAATGTTGGTTAATTTGGTGTTTTAAAATTGGTTTCTCCAGTAGAAGTGGTGGTACCCTTTAGGGTTGAAAATTTGGGGGGGGGGGGGGGCACGCCCACTAATCGAGATACTGGTACTTTTTAGGGGTACTTTTCAAAATTTCCACTGCACTGCTACTGTAAACGTTCAAAGACGCTTTGCTTGCTAAGAAACCTGCAAGAGCCCCGCCTCCATGTTATGCGAGGCTAGATGTTCAAGTTCAAGAGTTTCCTTTTAAAACGATGGGTGGTCTTTTCCGTTTGCACCAAGACGACCAAAATCACCAACATCAGCCATCGGCTTGGAACTTACGTGCAGAGTTTCAATATCTCTGTTCAGTTGAGCTTGTAGCTCGTTTTCTCTTTGTAGCTGCCAATACAAAAGTGTTGGAGAAGACATTATTTTGTGCGTGTTCGTCATTTATAAACTTCGAGATATAAAGAGAATTTCAAGACATTTTGAAGCTCTTTTTTCACGTAATCAGAGTAATCAATAACCAGAGCAAATACAAGAAAAGTGATTAAGCCCTTATGATCTCTTTAAGTATAAATAGGATTGAGTTGCAGGGCAAAGTCTGCAAGGTTCTTATACAAAAGGAATGTTAGAACGCATTTTTTTATCATAAAGAATCCTTAGTTCGTATAAAAGGAACAAATGGCCTTTGTCCACCAAACGTTTTCGTAGCTCAGTTGGTTAGAGCGCCGGACCGGTAATCTGGGAGGTCATGGGTTCCAATCTTGTCGGGGACTAAGAATGGTTCCCTTTCCCTATTTTTCAAAACGAGTCTAAATGCGAAACTATTCATATGGAGATAAGCTTGTTTTGCATGAGAATGAAGTTGCAGGTAAAACGCATTTTCATATGAATGGACTTGTTTTGACACTGAGGCAAAGTGAACTCTGAAATGGCCCATTTTTCTTTGTCCCACGTTCGTGTCATAGCTGATCATTTCATCTTTATCAGAAACAAAGTAATTACAACAACACTGAGCAAAAAACATCTCGAGGACAAAATGCGATGTTTTCAACCTATCGCCCTATCACCCCATTCCAGAAAGAAAAACTTTTAACGGCAGCCGGATGAAGAGAGAAGAAAAATTATAGCAAAAACGTGGGTAGTTATACTATCAAAATCACTAGAGTGATAAAATGCAGTCGCTAAATTTGGTCTCGCACTGCGCCAATCTCAATCACGTGAGTTAAAAAAATTATCACGTGGACACCCTTTGCTGAAAAACAGCATGAAATCCATTAAAATGAAACAAAACCTGCCTTTCTTTCATCCTGAATACATCCCGTGAGTCTTCCGACTCTGTTTGCTTGATAGCGTCATTATTGTTGTGACAAATTCTGGAAAAACGATGTTCACATGACCCATGAAGCGACCGTTAAAATCACATCATCGCTGACAGGACGCTCGTAAACACAAAACCAAATCACGTGTTAAGAATCGAACTGTTTCGAATTCAAATTTCTATCCGCAGTTTTACTAGGCTCGATTTCCGCCGCTCTCTCGAGTCCGGTCTTCGTTCGTGTTCGGGAAGGAGCGCGGGCTCAGATTCCCGAACAGCGGCTGGTAATCGAGCCGACCGTTTTACCACTGGTGATTTTGACAGTAATTTCACCTCGGCTTGTGTTAAGGCAATTGATTCCTCTAACTGTTTTCTACGTATTTTCTCTTGGAGTACTTCAGCACGTCGGGGTTCGACTCTGGGCTCATCGCCAAAGCTACGAATGCGTTCTACTGTATCGGTCCAGGCAGAAAGGAATAGTCACAGGACGCGAGAAACAAAGAACTTTTGACTGAGATACAACGGTACAACGTTTCTAGACGAAAATCGAAAAATATACTGCTCAAGATAGGAAATAAGATATATATTAGAGTGTTTGAAAGCTATCACTCAACCAGCTCTTCGACACTCTGCCGGCGTCATTTCTCCTTTGAAAGACCTCTTCTAAATTTAAAGCTCAATTACGTTGCAAGTTTAATAAGGCAAAGCCTCGTGTCAAGCGACCCATACTGTCAGGGCTTATCCCGGTTTCTGGTTTCGCTCCGACGAAGGGCTAACGCTCGAAACGTCAGCAATTGAATCTCTTTACGGTGGCCAATTGACATTATCAACCCAGTTGATAAAACCAAATTATATTGTTATACTTCCCACCGACGCAGCACCACAGTTTCTTTAGAAACTTACCCCCTCTATTCTGTAGTACTAAGTCATGTCAATCAAAGGGTGGCCCGGTCAGGGCTCGAATTCGGACAATCCGACCAGGAGTCCAGCGCACTAACCGTTAGGCCACCACGCCTCCCATAAGTTTATCTCATATCATCATCATCATTTATTTGCCTTTATGTGAATAACAAATTTTAGAAATACAACAGGTTTTTAGGCGAGGAGACCTCAGGAAACCACCAGGCTTATAGGAGAGGCCACCTCGACATCACAATATTAAACGAGATAAGGGCTGCGAGGGAGTGCGACAGAAACTAACTCAGAAACTTTTTTAATAAAAACTCTCGAGCACTTTGTTCTTAAAGGTAGAAAAGCTTGACAAATTGGTAATAGAGGCAGGAAGACAGTTCCGGACCCAAGGTCCTTGGTAAAGGAGCGAATGATTTTTCCGGATAAACTGAACTTCTAAATTTAAATCATGCGTGTTTATCATCCCATTCGGGAACTATACCGGATTGATATGTATGGCACCAAAAGAAACTTTGTACGCCCTTGCAAGCGGTTTTGCCAATGTCAGTTAAACGAAGTAAGTTAATTTACTTTCACCATCACATGCATTCTTCCTCAATCTTAGCATTCGTGGCTATTTTGTTCTGCTATGCTCTTGTAAATTGGACAATCTGACTCATACTGCTCCACTTGTTTAGCATACATCTCCATTTTTGTCCGGTACTGCTTGTATGTTCTACAGACATTGATATTAAATAGTTATTTTGAATAACTGCCCTCACAAAACTCTCATGTTTGCCAGAGTTATAGCAATTGTTTTCAACAGTCCTGTCACTGGGCCAATTGCATTTAGTTAAAGGGACACTGTCAAGGACATTTTTCAGCTTTTTAGTAAAATGGCCTCAAAATTATGACTAAGATCTTTCACCCATACGGGAAATGCTCCTAGAACATCAAGTGACAGATACCACTGAAGCAAATTGTTTAAGAAATAGGGTGACCGTAAATAGTTTTTATCAATTTTTCCAAATCACAAGGACAGAACTTGAGAGAGTCAGCTGACTTTTTCAAGTTGAGATCTAAAGCTCCTTTAATATGGTATCTCAGTAATATCACTCTATATACAGCTTCAGTGCACTAGCATATTAATTTTAACAAAACTTGACAAATGCTTGTAGGTTTCCATTGGTGTGAACACGTCTTTGGGCTGTTGAATATTTTAAGTTATACTCGTGACAGTGTATGATAAGTACAGCCCGATACCTTTGACTCACGTTATGTGTAGTTGCCAGTCTTCTGCATGTCGTTTGCTTCGGTTTGACTAAAATTAACAAAGGGTGCGTTCCTTTGGGCTGATCCGGATCAGGATCAGTGATCCGAGATCACTCAGATCATGGTGCATCAAAGGAACCGGCGAATCCACTGATCGTGATCTAGATTCCAAAGGAACGCACCCAAAGATAACGAGTCTCTATACTCATTATTACTTACTCCCTGTCTCTTTCCAGCTTCTCATTTGCCATCGTAATCTCCCTTGTTAGAATGCTCTCAGATGCGATAAGTTGGGCTATATCTGGAAGGAGATATATAGTGAAATGGAACTAGCTTATTCAGAAAAGGATCCTGCAACAGATAGCCTGAGATCAGGTTCCTAGATGGAGAATATTGCACCAGGCGATTGAGCTCGCAACATTTTTTTTTTGGCCCATCATTATTTATTTCTTCTGCTCATTATCACGTCCAGGTTGTCAATCAACCCTCAAACGTCAACAGCTGTCAAAGGACTGAGAAAATGTGTTTCTGTCGAGAATGTAACGTTAAACTGAACATCTGTAAAAAGTTAAATATTATTTAGTCAATGGCACTGCTTGTTTTCATGAGAATTTGAAGCTTTTTCAGTTACGCTGAGGAAGCTTATTTCTACAACATACCATGTCTCGTCGATCCCCGGGATAAAATGAAAGAAAGAGTAGGAACTTGGATTGTGTGTGGGATGGGTCATCTTTTTTACAGTGGAACTTCTTGTTTGGATATCATCTTGAATATAGTCCAATGGAAGCTTTCGTCACGGGACGCGAGAAAGGTGTCCGTAACGGGATCATGGAGCTGGCCGCTTATGCGAATGGTTCTATCTCGCAAGCGACTACAAGAGATATAACGGATAGGTGGCCCCTTTACGGGAGCCTGTTCAGCTAATTTACATTGGAAATGCCAAAAAGATACCACTTTATTGAAGGATGTGTGGTTTCAATGCGTTATACAGTGTCAATGCAGTGATAATTGATGGCGATAATCAGGGGCGAAATACTGTATACAGTATTATTAAAAACTAGCCATGGTATATTGCATTTCCTGAGTTTTGACTGGTTTAGAGACAATGATGATATATGAGCTCATATACCATTGACCTACAAATAGGTTACGTGTACGCGTAAAAGAATGCATTTTTCGCAATGTTTTGTAGAATATTGTTTGGGCGTTTTTGAGTTTTTAATAAAACAATTATTCCACTCGCGCTTGTTGGATATGAGATGGATGGATGGATATTGGATATGGCTATCTACCATCTCATATCCAACGCGCGCTCGTGGAATAATTGTTAAGTATTTAATAGGGTTATGTCAGTGGAAATATACCTGCAACCGCTTGCGGAAATGTGTGAACACAGAATTTATATCGAAGTTGAAAAGTCCTGAGCGTGATGCCAGTTGAGTGTCGGAGAGAGAGGAGTGGGGGGAGGGGGGCAGTTTGACGTAGCAATTTTGATATATCATGTTACGGCAGATGTTAAAAATTACCTCTTTCTAGTTCTTTGCAGTTTCTCTTCTTTCTAGCAACATCATCCTGGGTCAAATAAACTTTTCTCGAAACAGCAGCAATATCAGCCTTCACGGAATTGATCTTTAACTGAACTGTGAAAATTCAATACAATTCGTTGGCTCGGATAAACTGAGATATAAACACCTTTTTGTACAAACAGAGCTTCACCACTTTTTTTCATATAAATATATTTCATTTACCTTGGTGGGTCTTTTCCTGATTTTGACCACATGCGAGTGAATATTAAAAAGAAAATAAATGAGAAAATATCAGTTGTAAGTATAAATTGAACCGAAATGCTAAATGACCAGAACTCACAATTTTTTCAAAATTCTTCTCAATCAAAAGATCTAGAATTAAGCCAATCCAAACAGAGTCCGAGCTTCCTACTTCTAAACAAAGCGAACTGACCGTGGTTTGAATAGAGCAATGCTTCTTGGTGAGATTGTCGAACATTCAGCAATATTTACCCCCCAACTCCTGGCGGCTGAATTTGATATTTTCTGAGCACTTTTCGCTATCGCCTAGTTTGCATCGGCTAAGAGCTTTTGCTTTACTTGTATAAAAATAGGGCTTAAGGTTATTTAGTGTTTTGATTGGGATATTCCATTTAAAATCCGCACCTCCCCCCTCCCATCCCCCCTGTAGAAGACAGGTCTTTCAGTCTACCCCCTGATGAAATCCCTTGAAAACATTTTCACCTATGACCCCTATTAAAAGAATGACCTCCTCAATAATTCCATTAGAATGTGTTCTCCCTGAAGACGTCCAAAGGAATTTTACCCCCAAAGAATTCCATAACTTTTCACCGGTTCCCCCTAAAGAATTCCTGCATTTCCATTCTTACCCCTTGAGATTTCTCGCTCCTTCCCCAAACGAATTACACTGTTTCTTAAAAGGGTTTCACATATATTTCAAGCTGGTCAGTACTGAGGGTGAATTGAAACGTACCTTCAGCTGGTCAAGAACTTCTTGCCTCTTGCTAAGTTCGTTAATTTGCTGTTTTTGAGCCACAGCTACTTCACCAGCCAAGGCAGGTAAACTAACAGCTTCCATTCGACTGGCTTCATCAACTTGTTCGGCGAGAAGAGCTTCATTTCGAGTTTGAGGAGTCGTTTCTTCCACTGCATCTGGCATTAAACAATTTACTATTCGAGTTGGTTTTGGAGGACTGGAAAGTTCCATATCTACCCAATGCATCCACAGCTAGTTTAATGAATCGGTTTTTCATATAGGGACAGTTTTGTCTTGGTTTATATTTATTAGTTTTTTAATACTAACAAGAATGAAACACGAACGCAAACAATTTCCCGCCAAAACACAGCGGCCGGGCCAGCACTAAGTAGTACCCAGTTCTCATTCCAGCCGTGGAACTCTAGTGGAGGGAGACAGGGACGGGAACGGGGAGGTTTGGGACACGGGAGATGTAATGTAATGTAATATAAAACTTTATTTAAACACGGAGAATCATCAGTTAAGCTAAAAGTTAAAAACTAAAACATTACTGTTAAACATTACAACTGTTTTGCATGATTGCCGTGTGGGAATCCGATATCTCAGATACCTTCTTAATACCCCTTTTAAAGATGGGAAGAGAGCGGGATTCACATCGTGGCGGAAACCAGAAAAACTCTGCTCCAAGTGGGTCTCCGAGGTGCATGTTAGTGTTCTTGGCGCATTTCGTGTACGCGGCAATTACTTTAGCACGGCTTTGACGCTTCACTATGTAGTGACGTTATGGTTTAATCATAGTGGTTTCACACGTGACAAGCGGCCATAGTGGACTGCTGAAACAAAATACAATACTTGCATCAAAATAGTGTTCAATTGCCAAATGATTGGTTTGGTACACCAACATTGCCGCAGTTTCTTTGTTTTGGAACACCAAAATGGCCGCCGTGACGTCACATGAAAACCCTCTATGACTAAAAAAGACGATGTAACAATCAAACTCGGTTCATCGACAATTGTCTTGCATTTATTAACACCTATTATTAGATGTACACGATCTCATCAAACGTCTTCCCCTTTCATTTTAAACTTTGATTGTCCATAGAAGTTGGTTGAAAACGAAGTTACGTACACGTCTTCAAATTCTTCCAGTGTATCAAATCCTTAATAAATAGTGTTTCCGCTGTTGGCCAGCCAGTTTGGTCGATTAGTATTTTTACGTTGCAAAATAGGCTATCCCCTCCTAAATTTTCAACACAATTCAACATAAATGTCCTCTTGATTGGTAGAAACCTGGTCGTTGTTAATTTGTCCTTTTTTATTCAAGTTTAGCATGATTTGTTTTTTGCGATAAAAGTAAAAACCTGTACATTCACATTTGTATCTGTAATTGAAATCTCTTGTAAATTTAGTGGGTGTTTATTCTAAAAGTGGCACGCGCATTCTAGCTGCCAATGCCTTTAAAGTCGACAATCTTAAACAAGATTGCTGGAAGCAGATAACTGCCTGGTACATACTGAAAAATTAATTAAAATGTCATCGGAAGCTTGGTGTGATTAGTTCAATTCCAATACGTGGAAAACGGTTTGTTTTATCTTCTTTTGCACATGGAATAATTTTGAAAGGTATTTATCCATTTCCTTTCCCGCAATAACCGGAAAATGGGTTCGTCAACCAAGCAGTGTTGGCAAGCTTGTTTGCTTGTTGTTCCAAGATGGTTCTGTACAATTATTTTTCTCTCGGTTTCAAATTACAATTGATCACCATATAAAACTTCCAAAAGCGCCAGTTTCTTTCCTCTTGAGCGCATGCTTCTCTGTTGTACACCGCTGACTCACTCACATGGTAATAGGCTTGTCCTTGCAGGCGTTTTGACAGAAGGAGCTGATTTTGCGGAGAAACTTTGGGTATTCACGTTTAGAGACGGCTCGTACAACTGAAGGCGGAGCCCACCCTCCAGGGTTAACTGTGAAAAGCAAAAAAAAAAGTAGAAAATAGGGAACAGTAGAACTAAGCAAAGGATATCAGGACTAAGAACATTTGCTCTTAGACATTTATAAAATAACTGAGATACAACGCGCGCAACGTGTTTAGATGAGAGTATGTAAATATGATTGTAACGTTTCACATTCGTATGTATTTTTTTGTTCCATGTTATACAGCCTCACCTAAGCACTCGAGGGCTTGGGAGAATTCTCGAAAGTTATACAAACCCTCGCAACTGTCTCGAATTCTCCCACCCCTTCGTGTTTAGACGAGGCTATTAAAACACGGGAAAAGTCTTCTACGTTTCTTTCGCCTTGCTGATACAAGATTGAAGGGTTTGCAGTGGAAACGAGAACAAGGTCTTCTCCATAGCAAACGATCAGCTTTACATGGGAACAATTAGCTTTCACGAGTTCTGATGATAGGGAATAAAGTACTCAAACGTACCAGTAGTTTTGGACCGCGCATTGCTCAAGGTAGCGAGACAGGATACCTACCATTTGCAGTTTAAGTAATTTGGCAGGATATATGATGATAGGGAATGGAGTACTCAAACGTACTAGTAGTTTTGGACCGCGCATTGCTCAAGGTAGCGAAACAGAATACCTACCATCTGCAGTTAAAGTAATTTGGCAGGATATATGATAATAGGGAATGGAGTACTCAAGCGTACTAGTAGTTTTGGACCGTACATTGCTCAAGGTAGCGAGACAGGATACCTACCATTTGCAGTGTAAGTAATTTGGCAGGATATATGATCACGGGTAAGCTTCTGTCCCTCTGCTCTTGGTTCAATAAACGTCTGACAAAATAAGCCTACCACAATCATAGCGCGAACGAACTTGTTTGTCTAAAGAAGAGAAAGAAACACATGATTTACGGAACAATGGGTGTGAGCCGTACCATCTACATGAGAAACCGCAAAAATGGGTGGAGAGTCAATCTCTTGGCAAAACTAGGGTGACCCTGAGGAGCAAGTCATCTTTTTTCTCATGTAAACACTTGGCTCGCCGACATAAGGAAACTCACGGCATGCCGAGAGTCACGTAACGCCCAGATTTGAGGTTTTCAAGGACAAATTTAAATTTTAAAGACATAACATGTAACTCAACAAAGGCGACAGGAACGGAGGGAACTCAAAAGGAAAAAGGGAAAAATGGGATTTGAATAATTTATTAATTTAAAAATAGTTAAATAACTAATTATACAGGATCAAGTTTGACTCGGCCAGTGGGGACATTATATAAACACTCGGTAAAAGATGACTCGGGGGAGGGGATTTACAACCCTCCTACCAAGGACAACTCTACTCCATATAAGCAGGCCTTACGCATGGCATAAAAAGAGAACCTTGATAATGCTAACACAGTGCACGTGCACCTACATGACCTGTTCACGTGTCAAGCACGAGTAAATGGATTGTTTTATGCAAAATCTTACCGGTGCATCAAGGTGATCCATTGAATTGTTGCAAACAATCCACGGTCGTCCCACCTCGTTTTCCTGTCTGTCACCAGCTTCGTACGACGGTATTTCCCGAATGTGGGAAAGGAAGACAGTGTCTCTCTGGGAGGACGGCCACACCCGTTTATAAATTTGATGCATAATCACTGAACTCTCACTGAGTTGCTCCAAAACTCTAGAAGACTCCAACGTGCCTACATAGAAAATGCCAACAAACAAAAATTGATGTTTGTGCTGCTAGTTAATACCACGTACGCATATACAGGCATAAACAAACCCAACATAATGGTGGCAGCTTTTGATATTATTTGCTTAAGTCTTACATTATAAAGTAATCAAAACCATTTTTGAAATTATAATAGATGTTCTCTAAATTAAAGGGGCAACAGAACATACAGAAAGTCAAAATACTTATATCTGGAGGAATAAAACTGTTTAAAAATAATCCGGTAAACTTTACCAACCACCTGAAAAATGAAGTATTTGTTTCAACGCCCTGTGGTACATTAGGCTACACTGACAATATCTTTGTCATTAATTTATATCTTGAAAGCGATAAATTGCTAATGGAAGGCGTTTTGTTAGAGTTTAGATTGTCTACACATGAGTAACAACGAATAGATTAAAACCAACTAAGAGCTTGAGGGATTCGGGACTTTTATAAACGTAAATCAATTTTCACTTGGATTGAAAATCAAAAAGCAGATATTGTGTTTCTGCAAGAAACGTACAGCATACCGGAAGTTGTGAGAGAATGGAAATTCCAGTGTAGAGGACAAATGTTCTATTCTCATGGTTCTAACCACAGTAGAGGAGTTCTTCTACTAATTGATTAAACACTTCGTTTTGAACTAATAAGCATAAAAGAAGACGTTCACGGCCGGTATGTCGCTATAGAAGCTCTTATTCAAGAATCGCCTTTCCCTGTTGCTCAATTTATACGCGCCAACAACATGCTCTGAGCAATGCAACTTCTTCGAAACGATCTCATCAATTTTGGATGAAATGAATGCAGATGCCAGCTGTAATATTATATTGGGTGGAGATTTTAACGTCCATCTTGATCCAAATCTCGATAATCTAGGAGGAAGTACGGCCATTAAATCGTCAGTCAAAAACATTAAAGAACTTATGCTTGCGCACAATCTAGTCGATATATGGCGGTTGCAAAACCCCGATAGTAAGCAGTTTACTTGGTCCCAAAAAAACCCTCTCATCAAGCACCGTCTGGACTATTGGCTTGTAAGCAACTCTACTCAAGATCACATTTCTAACTGCAATATTATTCCTTCCATTAAGTCGGATCATTCTGCTATAACCCTTAACCTAAATAGTTTTAAAGAACGTCCATTCGGACCGTCGTACTGGAAATTTAACTGTAGCCTTCTTAATGATGAAGAATATGTTAGTTTGATAACCTCAAAATATACCGAATGGCTGGAAGAATTCGCTGATGTTGCCGACAAACGGGTTCTATGGGACTTAATTAAGTATAAAATGAGACAAGAGACGATACATTATAGCAAGATGAAAGCCAGGAATCGCAGAGCTTCCTTCGCCGAAGCAGAAGAAAAACTTAAACATTGTGAAATGAAATGCGCCGTACCCCCGACGAAAGATAATGTCGCAGAGTTAGAGCTGATGAAACAAGAATATGAGTGCCTGTATGACTATATTGTTCAGGGTAAAATCATTCGGTCTAAAGCAACCTGGTATGAGAAAGGAGAAAAAAATTCTAAATTCTTTCTTAACCTTGAGAGCAACAAAAGTGGTAAAACTTGTGTTCGTCGTTTGTTCGGCAGTCATGGTAAGATAATAGTTAACTCGCAGCTTATACTGGGAGAACTCGGAAGTTTTTACCACAATTTGTACAGTAACCAAGATTCCCAAGATATTGACGACATTTGCGCAGAATTTCTGGATAATACGAATATGCCTAAGGCAACTGAAGACACGAAATTGCTTTGTGATGGCCCACTGTCAACTGAAGAATGCTATAATGCACTGTTAAAATTTTCGAATGGCAAGTCACCTGGAAATGATGGACTAACAGCAGAATTTTACAAAAACTTTTTGGAACCTCCTAGGACAACAACTAATTGATTCATTGAACTTTTCTTATCAGTACGGGGAACTCTCTAACACTCAAAAACAGGCAATAATAAAACTGATAGAAAAAAAAAGGATAGAGACAGGAGATATATAAAAAATTGGAGGCCCATTTCTTTGTTGAATGTTGACGTCAAGATCGCTTCAAAGGCACTTTCTTTACGCCTTGAAAAAGCTCTACCTGAAATTATTGGAAACGATCAATACGCCTACGTGAAAGGAAAGACGATATTCGATGCTGCTAGGACCATTGACGATATAATAGAATATACAAAGATTACGAATCAATCTGGCATAATGACTGCTATTGACTTCGAAAAAGCCTTTGATTCCATTAGTTGGAAATTTTTGATAAAAACCTTAGAGGCATTTAATTTTGGCGAGTCATTCATAAACTGGGTTAAAACTCTCAACACCAACATTTCTAGCTGTGTGCTGAACAATGGCTTTTCCACTCAGCTATTTGAAGTAAACAGAGGGGTTAGACAAGGTGATCCGTTATCTCCATATCTCTTTATTATTGCTTTAGAAGTACTTATAAAAATTCGAGGGGATCGCAGAATAAAGGGTATTGTAATTGGAAATGACGAGACTAAAGTAGCTGCTTTTGCTGATGACCTCACTGCCTTTTTGAGATACTCCCTCTCTTAACATATTTTTTAACACTCTTGAAAGATTTGGAATCTGTTCCGGGTTGAAGCTAAACAAGGACAAGACGGAAGCTCTCTGGCTCGGTAACAGTCACAATGGCCATCTTCCCAATATAGATCCTGGAAAAATTAATCAACCTATAAAAATCGTGGGCATCTTCTTTACTTACGACTGGCGTAAGAAACAAGAACTCAACTTTGATGCAGTTTTGACATCTCTAAGAAACACTTTAAACACTTGGCAATGGAGGAATCTTTCTCTCTATGGAAAAATCCAAAGATTGAAAACCTTTGCCATTCCGAAACTTATGTTTAGGGCATCTATCATTTTAAACAAAGAAATAGTGAAGCAAGTAAATTCTATCATCTACAAGTGTATTTGGAATGGGAAGGATAAAATTAAGCGCCTTGCAATAATTAGCGACTATGAAAACGGAGGCCTACGAGTGCCCCATGTCCAATCCATGATTGATACTCAACGCATCCAATGTCTTAAAAAGTATATAGACAAATACTCCAGTCCATGGAAGCATTTCCTCTCCTATATCTTGAGAAGACAAGGTGGAAAATTTATTCTGCACTGCAACTTTAGTTTAAGTGATTTACCCACGGAACTACCTATTTTTTATCGCGACTGTTTCGGCGTTTGGTGTAAGTTAGTGAACAACAATATATTGAACGTGGAACAAGATCGCAATGAAATCTTGTGGAATAATCAGTTTTTGCGAATTAACAACATAACAGTTTATACTGAAAAACTGATCTCTAAAGGAATCCTTTGTAATGGTGATATCATCTCTGTGCAGGGTGGGCTTCAACCATGGCTCACTTTCAAAGAGAAAGGGCTTTCGCTGAATGACTACTTATTATTGCTCGGAATATATAATGCAATTCCTATCTCTTGGAAAAATATCTTGAGTCTTCCGGAACAGCTGTCACTTGGCAAGCCACTGACAGAAGAGAACTGAATTACCATCGATACATAGGCGATGAAAGCGTGAAACTGGAACAATTAACCACAAGGAAACTTTACTGGGCACTTGTAACAAACATTCAAGTACAACCGTCTGCTCAGCAAAAATACAACAATTTATTTAATGAACTAGACCTCGACTGGAAGACAATTTATTTGATTCCACACAAAGTAACATTAGATACGAAAACAAGAACTTTCCAATATAAACTACTACATCGAATTGTCTATACTAATAAATCTTTTTAAGATGAAATTAGCCGATTCTCCTATGTGCTCCTTTTGCGATCTTTTAGAGGAATCCCTCGAGCATCTCTTTTGTTACTGCAGTTTTAGTAAGGAATTTGGGATGTCTGTTGTTTCTTGGTTAACTAGTATAGGAATAAATGTACAGCCTTTAAACGAATCTGATATTCTCTTTGGCCTAGTACAGACAAGATCATATTTGCTTCTTCTTAATCATATTATTATCATGGGAAAACAAGAAATATATGAGAATCGTCTAAAAAAAATTTAAGCCTTTACTAATGCACTTAAAAAGCAAACTTAAGAGCACAGAAAGGATAGAATGGAACATTGCTACAAGGAACAACAGACAGGAAATACATAAAAGAAAGTGGCAACCTCTCATGAACAACTGCCTTAGTTGAAATTAAAGAATGGATGAGAACATCTCTAGAACATTTCGAAAGGTTTATTTATTGATTTATTTTATTTGTTTGTCTGTTTATTTATTTATTGCAGCCCTAACGTGTTGTAAGTAAGTAGGTAATTAATGTAACTATACAACGTAATAGATATCGCAGTTATGTAACGTTCGTGTATGTACGTATATGGAATTGTAAGTAAGTACTGTATAATACTCTAGAAGCGGAAGTGCGTCTAAGTGTTTATAGTGTTTGTAATTGTAAGTAACTGTAAGTGCATGTCGTTAAAAAATTAAAATTTATTAAAATTAACAACTGCATCGCTAAAATGGAGGTTGGGTGCCTGAGACATCCAGGAGCTTCCACTATTGGCAGCCAGCTCCTAGATGAAGACTGCTCCCATGGCTGGCAAATCCTGGCAACCCAGCCATGAGCCCCCACGCAGTAAGGGGAACAGGCACCCGTCACACTGATGAACAGTGGAAAGAGGGAGGGAAGGGGTGGGAGAAGAACTGCCAGGGCATAGAGCTGCCACGCTCAGCCAAGATGGAACGCTAAACGGAACGCCTCCTGGAATGCTACGCTACAAGCTGCAAGCACATGGCGTTTGACGCATGCGCATACGTGCCAACACCGCTGACTCCAAGGGAACGCAAGCGCTCTTTGTTGTTAACTCCATTAAATTGCATTTAATTACATTTAACAACTGCATCGCTAAAATGGAGGTTGGGTGCCTGAGACATCCAGGAGCTTCCACTATTGGCAGCCAGCTCCTAGATGAAGACTGCTCCCATGGCTGGCAAATCCTGGCAACCCAGCAATGAGCCCCCACGCCATGCCGAAGGACCTCCGAGCCGAGCGACAGCCAGCTCGGAGAATGGGGCTCATGGCTGAGGCGAAGCCAGAGCCCCAAAACACAACACCCAAGTCCGGAGGCAACCAGTTGCTGCACCGACTAGATAAAGTAAGCGACATACCTGTCAGGATATTCTGCCAGCCACTGAGAGGATGGAATCCACCGGTGTGCGCACGTACAAAAGATAAGCTTCGCTTGACCAGCGGCCCATGGTCTTAATGAGGTGGTCTGGAACGCCTCGCTGGGCGGCGGTTGTAGCTGCACCGATTCTAAAGCTATGACCTGAAAATTTTCCAGGTATGCCCGCTGCCTGTAAAGTGGATTGCAGAAACGAAGAGAGAAGGGCCCTGGAAAGAGGACGGCCATCCTGGAAAAGGAAGAGGGGCCCCTTGCTAGGTCCACGAAGATGAAGGTAGCTTGTCAATGCCGATACCGGACAGAGGGGTGCAGAGCCACGGCCGAGGAAAATGAAACAGCCATTCCGGAAAGGGTCAGTCTTAGCACATTTAATGAACACTCTAAAGCTTTGAGGGTTTGAAGAGGAATCAACTTGAATATCCGCTGTGGTCAGGTGTATGGAAGGGTCAAAAGAACTGTTCGTTGTGAATTCTCCTGCTCGAAGAAACCCGAAGAAGCCGAGGCAACAGGCTGCCCACAGCATCACATTGTCTGGTTTAGATAGATCCAAGGACTTGTGTAGAACGGTCATAAGGTCTGCCATCACTGGCTGGCGCCGAGGGAGATTTGAACCCTGGTGTCGCTTGATCCCCCTTAAGAGACGCTGAAGTTGAAGACAATTGGTGAGTGGGTCTGGATAGCCATAGTCAATGTGTAAGGAGCGAACAGCCGACAGATAAACCTTAATGGAAGAGTGATGAATGCGATCTGCTAAGTGGGCACAGAAGCGCATCAAAGTTTGTTCGCTGGCAGGTAGTGGAGGGTGACTTAGACCAGAAGGAACATCCTAACTGCAGAATTCTAGGAACTGGCGTTGAGCCGAGCCATAAACTTGACGAGTAGAAGGAGCAAGGCCATTAGCCAAGTAGAACTGGCACTTTCCTGTCAAATCACGGGAAGCTGGGCCAGCAGCGATGGGGGTATTGGAGTTGCCGCGTGAACTGCATGTGGAGCTACATGGTGGAAACGCTGGAAATCGAAACGGGATAATGCATCAGCAATAGAATTATCCTGCCCGGGAGTGTACGATGCAGTAAAGGCGAACGAGTTCCGTGCTGCGACAAGGGATAGGTAGCGAAGAAGTACCATCATGTTCGGATCCTTTGAGGTGCCTGAACGTAGAACGCTGACTACCGCCATATTATCCGAACAAAATTCCACCCGTTTAGAGGCCCAACGGTGGCCCCATAGCACAGCTGCGACAACCACCGGAAAGAGTTCCTTGTACGCTATTGATAAAGGTTGCTGAGCAATGGACCACTTTCCAACGAACCATTCATGGCCAGAAATCGCGCCGTAGCCCAGAGCGCCAGCTGCATCGGATGACACCGAGAAGTCAGGTAAAGGTGCCCAGATGGGGGCGAGTAGAAAACTAAGGCCATCCCATGAGAGGAAAAATTCGCGCCACCAGGAAAGGTCTAAATGGAACTCTCGGTTAAGCCTGATGGGATGGTCGTCTCGCCGGAATGCTGACAACAAGTTGATCATTCGGCGTAGAAAAGTACGCCCCTGAGGTATGACTTTGCATGCGTGATGGAGGGTGCCGATGAGAGATTCCAACTCCTTCCTCGTACAATGCGGTTTGGAAGACCAGGATTCCAGTAGGGCAGCAATACGCTCAAACTTGTCCCGTGGAAGACGAGCTTGGAGGGTGAGTGAATCCAACTCAATACCCAGCACAGTTAAGCAGGTGGAAGGTCCCTCCAGCTTATCTGGGTGAAGAGGAATACACCACTCCTTAAAGAGCCGTACGCAAGTATCAATGTTGTTCTGGCAGACAGGGGAGTTGGGAGGACCCAATGTATGAAAATCATCAAGATAGTGCAAGAGGAAATTCAGGCCATAATTGTGCTTGAGGATCCACTCTAACAAATCTGCAACAGACGAAAAAATGAACGGTGCTGAACGTAACCCAAAAGGGAGAGCCATATCGATAAAGTAATTGCCCTGCCATTTCATGCCAAGCAAATAGCAGTCCTCTGGGTGGACTGGAATGTTGCGATAAGCACTCTCGACGTCAAACTTTGCCATAAGTGTACCTCGGCCGAGACACATAATCCCGCTAATAATATCATCTACCTTCATGTACTGCACAGAAAAAGGTTCTTTTGAAATGGCATCATTGACGCTATGGCCCAAAGGACTGGACAGATCTAAAATGAGCCGCCACTTTCCCGGTTGATGTTTTTTTGGAATCACTCCAAAGCGACTGACGTGGAGGTTTGGAGTTGGGGAGACAGGGAAGGGGCCCGCTACGCGACCTTTTTCGATCTCTGAACGTAGGTACTGATCGATCACCGATGGTTGAAGGGCTGTTGATGGCATGTTATGAACCGCAGACTTTAAGGATACCATTGAGGGGTCAAAACCAAGACGGAAACCCTTTGTGAGACCCGTAATTACATAGTCCACTTTGCCTTGGTGAGGGTGACAACGAAGTTCGCCCCAAAGTTTTTGTGCATCAATGGGGGTCACCCCAGAAGGGGGAACCAAATCTTGCCGAAAGGTACTGGCAACCAAACACGAACTGGATTGGGGGGTCTGGGTTGAGACTCCCTGAGGCTGGAGGCTAGCCAGCGTAACTTCTGCTGAAGATGCAACAACATGAACAGGCACAGGAACTGAAACCAAACTATGTGAAGGAGAAAATGAACGACACAACTGTACACTATTTACAATGTTCAATGGAGAGGAGGGGGTCCTCGCCACCGTCTCAACGCCGCTGGCGTTTGCTCCGTGGCGGGGTAGAGGACCGTGAGCGCTGAGCATATGACGATGAGGCCCGAAAGGGGCAGTTGACACTAGGATGCTCTCCTTCACACCTCTCACAGCAGTGGCGATACCTACATTGACCAAAGGGCCAGGTGCAGGAGCCATTATTCCAGGACCGGCAGATTGTGGACACCGAGGCTACAGATCTAGGAGGCGAAGCAGTGGTAGGTAACTGATGCTGTTGTTGTGGCAAGCGCGTGTGAAAGTTGTAGAGGTCACTGTTCATACGGGACCAATCGGTCAGACCTGACGCAGCCGCATCTTTACGGAAGGCTGTGTCATAATGAAGCCAGGCCTTGTCAGAGAACTGGCGAGCGGTCTGCAAGATCAATAGCTTGTACTGGGTCATGTCTTGCCATCTAGCTGGGTAGGAACAACAGAAGATCCACATGTACACTGTAAAGGCTTCCACCCAAGTTACAATGTCTGTTATCTCTCGAACCCTTTTCTTGGAAGCGATGAGCAGGTTTCCATTCAAGTACGCTTGGGGGTCCGTATCCTGGGCCTTGACATTTTCGGGTAGCAAGTCCGCCAGCTCAACGAACTGCCCGGCCTTTATTTTCGTAACCAGCTTCTCCGGGATTGGCGAATACCCTGGGCCGACGACAAAAGGCTTGTGAAGCAACGAAGAGACCGAGTGCGCCATGGTGGATGCAGGGGGCGGTGGAGAGACCAACTGGCCGGTGGCGGGAAGCGCTCCGCTCGAGGCACCGTAGGAACCAAACAACGATGGACGTGAAAACGACGAATTGCCCAAGGTACAATAGGTTGAAATGAAAGAAGGGACAACAGAATTACCTGACGATGGCCCAGCAGCAACACCTGGCAAAGAACTAACGTAGAAGGACGGAGAAGGTGTGCACGTGCTTGACGGCATGCTTCCCACTGTGGTGACAATCGAAGCAGACAGCTGACTCGTTTGATTTTGTACGGCCGCGAGAATTTGAGGCAGCGAATCCCCGAGCGCTCGAGAGAAAGCTTGCGAAAGATCCTGAGCGGACAGCACGAACGATGAGGGCGAGGTTACCGGAGCCGACGAAACCACGGAACTTGCCACTGAAGAAGAAACTCCTGAGGTAGTCCGCAACTGCGAAGAATCCAACATGGCGGCGGCGCTGTTATTCGTCGATCGCCCGAAAGCTGACTCATAGAGCACGCGGACAAAGAAAGAACACGCCAAAATAACGGCACAAAACAAGAAAAAGGACTCGAAGAAACTGTAACACTGATAGAAGAACTGCCAGGGCATAGAGCTGCCACGCTCAGCCAAGATGGAACGCTAAACGGAACGCCTCCTGGAATGCTACGCTACAAGCTGCAAGCACATGGCGTTTGACGCATGCGCATACGTGCCAACACCGCTGACTCCAAGGGAACGCAAGCGCTCTTTGTTGTTAACTCCATTAAATTGCATTTAATTACATAAAATTAAAAAAAATTAAAAAAAAACTGAAGAGCAAACTGATTTGTGCATGACTGTCAAGCAAAGCACACTTGGCTGAATATAACAGTACAGTACATACTTTCCCAATCCATTCGAACATCTTTGTCAAAAAAATAGTGAGCCATCTCTCTTGCTGTGACACCCTGTAAACAAAACCAAGTTAGTTAGTTGGTTAGTTAGTTAGTTAGATAATTAAGTTAATTAATTACACACGTACGTACCTGTACTGTATGGGTAGCCTTCATGGGATCCAGCACAACACCACCTTCTTCATAATCACGACGGTACACCTGTACAGAAAAAAACATATCATATTATCATAATACAGTTGTTTAGTGGAGTTCTTTATAAATTGAAGTAAGAATATATTAAGATAAACAATAGCCTCCATATGGTGTGGAAATATCCTCAGATATTTGTCTGCAGACATTATCTCTTCCAAGATGCGAACAGTTTTCTGAGAGCCAAGCTCAAGGAAAACTGTGAGGAACAGACCAATGTTCAAGGATATTTCCACACCAAAAGGAGGATATCATGTTTATTGTCCTTCCTATATTATTCAATGAGGCCACCAAATTTGGAGACCTTTTCAAAATAGTTTCACTCTGTTTAAAACATTCAGTTCTAGTCAAATGAACAGTTTACTTGGGATGAAAACTAAACATGCGAACATAAATCTCAAATTCAAAATCTGCGGAACATCGCTTGGGGTATATTTAACAATTATCCTGCGAAATGGGGTGGCATGTCACATGATACTTAGCCAATGAGGCCGTAGGCCGAGGTGGCTAAATTCAGACAATATTCAACAAGATTGAGCAGGATAATTGTTTTATTATTCAACAAATTGTTGACAAAGAACATTTTACAGCTAGAAAAATTGCCGTTATGCAGCACCTTGCGAATTATTATTTAATGTATAGCGCAGATGAAGGACAACAATTGCTTCATTGCCATATATGGGCAACATGAAAATTTGTTGAATAATAATCTTGAATATTCCCTAGCTTTATCAGCATCACGTGACGTGTTTAGACCAATCACGTGTACAAAAAAGTACTTACAAAAAAAATGCTCTATAACCAATGAAAAGTATACAGTGAAAAAAAACATCAGCCAAAGAGTGCTTGCTCTATGTGGCTTGACCATTTTTTCCCTATATCCTACTTGGGGGATCCTACTTGGAAGCACTGTTTTTCATTCTATTCCCACAAGAGAACCTGTTCACAATCTATCAATTGCTGTACAAAGTCATAATAAAATCAAACAGACAGGTCAAAATGGTAAAATAAAAAAGCACAAGGGCTAAACAAAGTAAAGAAAGGAAATATCTTTACCTGGTTATTAATTTACTGAGTATTATTACGAGGAAAATGGTGATTCTAAAGTAGTTTCGGACTTTCATTTCAATATAGATAACATGATTACAAATCTCATAATAACTTGCATTTGATAATGGTGACATGACATTGCTGAAGCATCATGTTTTTATATCATTCAGTATTTTTTATCCTAAAATCCCTCTGTGATCATACGCTTTATTCCTACACCTGAATCCCTGAGCAGATGAAACAATCACTACACTACAACTAGATACCTTCATATCTCCATCCTCATATACTAAGTTCCAGTTGTGGTCCACATTTTCTAAAATTATATGTAAGCTGTCCTTTACGTTTTCATCAACCTGTAGAAGAAAATATGAAAGTTTTAATCAAACATTTTAATCGGTGTAAAGTTGTATCATACTGTAATATGTAAACACATTTAAACTTAACAGAATGTTCAAGTTAAGACAGCGATCAGAAGAGCCCTACTGCATTACAATGAATGACCTCGTTTTTATTCTAGATATTATTTTAATGGCTGTGAAATAGCCAAAGAACGTTGTATGCTGCTCTTCAACAAGATGTAACTGCTAGGAACTTGTGACAATCCTACATGGAAAATGAATTGGGTTTAACTGTGAATGAACTGGGTTGGCACCTCACCTTATTTTACTCTCCCTACTTAATCGTTCAGCTAATTTAATTCAATTGTATCTATGTTTATGCTGCCATTATTTATTTGCTTAGCTATTGTGGTGTCCAACTAGAAAGCTCTGCTCCTTTGGACACTGCACACCAATTAACTGTCTACACTGTACATTATGGCCTAATTAATTTTCATTCTTCTTTTTTTTTTGTAATTTATAATATAAATATTGTGCAAATGCTTTGGGTAGTGTAAATAAAAATTGAATCTTGACTCTCGAATCTTGGGCACTAAGACTCCAGTGGAATAATTACTTTCCTGTGTACATGATAATTATCTTCCATCTGGAGTGAATGAATTAATTTGTGACTTTGTTTCTGCTTTGGGAAAGTGCCAGGAAAGAATTAATTAAATTTATTCTAATACCAATAAGCTACAAGTAATTTGACATTTTGTTTAAACAGTCACTACCATAACTCATGTGATGTCAGATTCTTCCATTATTACCGGTAATTCCTCATCCAGTATGCATATATAATAGTTTGAATGGATTCAGTCCACAATAAAATATAATTTGGTTATATCAACTGGGTTGATAATGTCAATTGGCCACCGTAAAGAGATTCAAGAGCTGACGTTTCGAGTGTTAGCCCTTCGTCGGAGCGAATCAAGGAATTGTGTGTCGTGTGTTTTTACATACAGAAAGATGGAGCTTCGCTATTGGCTGGTGCCTGGTAACGTGAAAACTTCGGAATAAATTAGTTGAATGAAAAGCGTTCGTTGATACCGTGAGGATTAAGAGTGCCAATTTGAAAAATAAATTTTTGTTCTAGAGTTTTACAGCTTTCTGTGTTTCCTTGGTGAAGGGAAAGGCCGCAGACTGCCATATGTTGAATCACTTGAATCTCTTTACGATGGCCAATTGACATTATCAACCCAGTTGATAAAACCAAATTATATTGTTATACTTCCCACCAACGCAGCGACGCACTGACGCACCGACACAGAAATGCACCGACGTTTCTTTAGAAACTTACCCCCTCTACACAATAAAATATGCTTGCAAGCAAACAACTTCCCTTTAAACATACCAAGAATTGCTACAGTTAGACCTGTTGTAAGGTGACTGACAATGGGCATTGAGAAAGTCTACTGCAGTTTACATGTTTTGCTGTACAAATACCAGCAGTATACAGATGACTGTCATTTCCCATTGGTTCGTCATGCAATGTTTACTCCAAATAGTTACACAACAAGTTACCTCTCTCACCCTCTTATCCTCTTTGCCCCCTACTAGTGTGGTATAAGGTGTATTACAGTGTCTACAGTGAATACCTTGTTCATTTGCCACTCAGACTAGCTTCCCGTTTCCTCATAATTTGTAGCCATCAAGACTATTGGATTGAACGCAATTCTCTAATCTTTGATTACTACTAGTAAGATCATTTATCTGTGCACGCAGGCATAGAATTATTTTGCCTGGTCATGCAGTCTTTCTCCAATACGGTTGTGTAATCCCTCTCTCACTTATCCTCTTTGCCCCACAGCAAGACATAGCTGACATAAGGCATATTACACTTAGATATTGCTCTTGCCAGTACCAGGCTTTGTTGTTCCTGGTGGTATCCAAGTATCCAATTAGGTCGAATGCACACCTCTAATCTAATCTAATCTAATCTCTGATTATTACTAGTTTTAAATAAAGACATCAACCTTGCACACTTGAACAGTCTTTACCTTTCTATTGTGGCTAAGTACCTGACTCAAAAAAATTTTAAAATAGCGTACCTCAGTTTTTAATCTGTGAGGGGGTTCCTCTATGGTCAGTTCTGATGGTGGAGCAAAATTGCTTCCCTGGAAATCATCCTACAGTATAACACAATAAACAAGTTAAATCCCTTACTTACAAGACAAACAGCCAGAAGAAATAATTTCAGCAAACTTTTTTTTTCTCACACATGTCCAAGGCAGAACCCAAGAGCCAAAATTTATAATAGAAAGTATGAACCAAAACGTTTCTTTGAACCTTGAATAATTGTCCAGATTGAGGGGTTGGGGGGGGGAATTTCAAACCTGGATGGATATTTACTGGGTAAACACACTCACTTTGATGGCATCTTCTTCATCCTGGCGATCAAGAGCAACTTCTATTGCATCATAAAACTCTTCTTCATTTAAAGCACTGTGAGGTCCTTCCTACCCATGTATAAGAAAACAAATATGGAAAGCCAAAGATTAATCAATGTTGACCCTCGCATTATTGTAGTACACTGCTTGTATTAGAGTCGCTTTCATTGAAAGAACATTGTATAGATCATAATAAAATATTAACAGACGGCCAGAGGATAACAGTCTATACTTATTGCGAAGCAGCCAAGCAAGTTGAAGCAACATAACATCCTTCCAGTGACAGCGAAATGTTTGTGACAACTTGGCTATAGTTTTTGAATGGCTAACAATAATCATAAATTCCGTGAATGGTTCTCGCCAGGCCTCCCAAAATAAACTTGGAACTTTGGCTTAAAGCTCGTGTTGTTATTTGTTGCTGAGTGGAGACAAAATAACCTGTTGCTTGCAAGAGATTTCAGTTTTCCTTAAAATCAGTTTATTCAAACCACTCTCACCTCAAAATCTGGACCTCCAATAAATGCCTTTTTCCTAGCATTTACAACTGCTGATTTTAATGCTGCTTCTGCCTTCTTACGTTTCTCTACTTCCTGATAAAGGAAAAGAAGAAAGCCACCCAAGAATTAAATTATTGTTTACTGTTGACTTCTTGAGGACCAGTTCAATACACAGGTTGTCACTGTAGTAACAAGCACTTAATAGACCATTTGCACTATTACATCAAATCAACTCCCAAGTCGCTAATGGAGGGAAGGTGCCCAAGAAGCCCAGGGGCAATCACAATCACATCCCCAAGGCGCTAATGGAGGGAAGGTGCCCAAGAAGCCCAGGGGCAATCACAATCACATCCCCAAGGCGCTAATGGAGGGAAGGTGCCCAAGAAGCCCAGGGGCAATCACAATCACATCCCCAAGTCACTAATGGAGGGAAGGTGCCCAAGAAGCCCAGGGGCAATCACAATCACATCCCCAAGGCGCTAATGGAGGGAAGGTGCCCAAGAAGCCCAGGGGCAATCACAATCACATCCCCAAGGCGCTAATGGAGGGAAGGTGCCCAAGAAGCCCAGGAGCAATCACAATCACATCCCCAAGGCGCTAATGGAGGGAAGGTGCCCAAGAAGCCCAGGGGCAATCACAATCACATCCCCAAGGCGCTAATGGAGGGAAGGTTCCCAAGAAGCCCAGGGGCAATCACAATCACATCCCCAAGTCGCTAATGGAGGGAAGGTGCCCAAGAAGCCCAGGGGCAATCACAATCACATCCCCAAGGCGCTAATGGAGGGAAGGTACCCAAGAAGCCCAGGGGCAATCACAATCACATCCCCAAGGCGCTAATGGAGGGAAGGTGCCCAAGAAGCCCAGGGGCAATCACAATCACATCCCCAAGGCGCTAATGGAGGGAAGGTGCCCAAGAAGCCCAGGGGCAATCACAATCACATCCCCAAGTCGCTAATGGAGGGAAGGTGCCCAAGAAGCCCAGGGGCAATCACAATCACATCCCCAAGGCGCTAATGGAGGGAAGGTACCCAAGAAGCCCAGGGGCAATCACAATCACATCCCCAAGGCGCTAGAACACCCGACTGGCCTGCCCAACCCGCAACCAAGCCACGAGCCCCCCGCGCCAGGCCCCCCTCAGGCACCCGTCACACTCGAGCCAGATAGCTCAGTGGAAAGAAAAGAAAATAAATAAATAAATAAATAAATAAAAACCAGGGGGGATAGGGAGGGAACGCCGAGAACCGCTAAACTACTAAAATCCAACCCATTCAACGCCACGCTAACAGAGCAATGAAATGCTGCAAGCACATGGGATGACAACGCACGAACTAACCAAGAATACCGCTGGACAATGTCAGCCCCAGGGCCCCCAAAACCATATGACTGCTGCAAACGCAATAGAATGCACCAAAACGTTAAACAAACGCTAATAGACGGCCAAGATTAACCATTAACAATTATTGGATGAGGTTTTTGTGATATCCAGAATAATCAAGGTCAAGGTAAGGGTTATCAGCTGAACCCTTAGATATCATGCACTGCGGTCATACATGACATGATTACCCGTGACCTTGAGCGTCCTTGACATGATTATTGTATAATCTGCAGTTATGATGTCACGAGCACTGATTTCGAAAATTCACTGTAGGCTTTCGGCCAATCAGAAAAGAGTTAGAGAGTTAAATGTATAATAATTATTGTTATTGTTGTTGTTGTTATTATTATTATTATATCATAGGTGACAAATTACTCCTTAATTTTGGTGTGAAATTTCAGCATTAATCTGTAATTTCACATGTGAAACTATAAAATTGCCATGGCAATGTTTGGCGCGAAATTTTTCAATACAATAAACAAGTCAAAAACCCATGATTGTGAGCGTAATTTGTCACCTATGATATTAAAGGTAATCAAATCGTATACTCGTGAAATTAGGAAATAATTTTACTTGCGCTTTGTCAAAATTCTTCCCTCGCCGACAAAACGAAAGTGAAATTATTTCCTAATTTCACTCGTCACCATTTGATTACCCATACTTATTATTTATTATTATTATTATTATTATCATTATCATTATCATTATTATTATTATTATTATTATTATTATTATTATTATTAGTGCTTTCTCCTTCAGAAAAACATAGGTGGGCCGAGAATCATTGCATGTTTGATGTCATAATGCAAACGGTCTACCAAGTACTGTGTACAATAAAAGTATAAACAGCACATCTAAGTTTCACAGTTTTGCTAATCACTTAAACCTTAAAGTAAGAAAATAGAAGACTAAACTGAAGAATTTGTATGACATCAGGGTTATCTAATAAAAATAAGGATTTTTGATCAGTTGAAATCCTTGTTCTTGTGATAATTCATAATATTCCTGCATGCAAATTCTTGTGCCACCTCAATTAGCTTTGTAACTATATGCTGGTTCAAGAACCATTTTGACCACTAGCTGGTGTTGACCCTGGTAGTTCTTGACTTCGTTTGTAAAAAGCCAACTAGTCGGCCTCCTGCCTGTTGGAATTCTTAACATTGAAATGTTTAGAATTGTGCAATACTTGTTTCAATGCTTGTTTACATTGGCATTGAAAACCCAGATTGGGGAGTGCTAAATTAAAGTCATCCTTATCATTGTATTATTAACTCCAGACTTCAGTGGGCTTAAAGGAATGTTACAAGGTATTAATTTTTAACTCTATACCTTATCCAATCTCCTCTGCCAGTGATCCTCTCTCTTGTTCATTATATCAATACAGTGTTGAAGAGTTGCCAAGATTCCAGCTGTAGTTGCTTTAAAGGTGATCGATTCCCCCCTGAAATCAACCCCTTTGGCATTTGCAATTGACAGCACTGTGGCTGGATTGTCAAAGCTATCAGAAGCTACCTTCTTGTTGCCCAAGTTACTAGCCATTTCATTTAATGAGGCAGGTGTAGGAGTAGTTGAAAGTTCATCCATTTCATCATCAGCATCATGGTCCACTGAAAAATAAGCTCTAAATTAGCAAGTTGTGTAAGAGATTGAAATGTGTAAAAGATAAATATCTATAAAATTATACTGTACTCCAAGATTTAAAAGCTGAACAAAGCATTGAAAACTTTATGAACCAGTAAGCAGCAACTGCATAACATGTCTCCGAACATTATTTTAGTTAATGCTACTCTTTTGTAGTTGGATATAGCTCCTTGAATTTCATCTGAAAACGTCTATTACAGGAAAAGAAAAGAAGGACCAGGGGAAAGAACCAGGGGAAAGAACTGCTAACAAGGGATTAGAGGGACAATGTTAATATTACAGGACTTACATCCATCATTACTACCAAACATATCAGGGTCATGGCCATCAACATGAGGGGGCTGTTTGAGATTTCCACCTGCTCCAGCACAAGCATCAAAGTAGCTCTGAAGAGTGTCTATTTGCTGACAAACAATGTCCCGAAAGGTCTCCAGTTCCATCAGCTTTTCACGCAAGCCTCTTCCCTTCTGCCAAAAGTAACATCCATGGGTCTTTCAACTCAAATAACTAACAGAATATTTCTGATGCATACAGGTCTGTATGGCGACTCTACAGTTTGGTTCTGTTATCAGTGTGAAATCAAGCCACTGAACTTGGCAAAATGAATTAAGAAGCATTGTATGCTGGAGAATACAAGACTGCAAACTTTGACAAATAAAGTTTTGCCTTTGACAAAACATACTTTGAAACAAGAAGTTAAATCCCCTATCCATCAAATTATCCCTATCTGTTCTGATACAAATATATACCTTTGTATTCAATAGGATATTTCAACTTAAGTTTCTAAAATATTGTAATCAGGTAAGTGTGACTGCTAGCCAAAAATATGTTACTCGGTTCAATCCAAATTCCACAAAGTCTGAAAATTTACAGTGTCTGCAAGGTCTGTTTACACAGATGAGTTTTGATGCAATTTTTGTCATGCTCAATGCAGAGTTTGCCTCGCTCAAGCAAGTGTAACCTAGGGGTGATTAGGACATCATTTGGAGTTTGAACATGTTAGATACTTTTGCAACAAAAATCCATCAAAAATTGCCTGGGTAAATGGTCTTAACATAGCTAACAATAAAACATCTACAATCAATAATACCTTGAAAGAAGAGGATGATGCTGTTGTTGACAAACTTGTTACTGATGACAGTGAAAGCATGGAGCTCCCTTTTCTGAGACTTGACTCTGAACCATAGCCAGACTCTGCAGCCTAACAGAGAAAAAAGTTTCACCTTAACAACGTAACTCTCCATCTATATTACTCAACCTTCTTTCTCCCTCCAACCTACATGATCTCTTCCCCCCTCCAAGTATCTTTACAGATTCTCCCTTTTTCCCTTACTTAATATGTACACTTACTGGATTGCAAGGGCGCAGTTGGGGGGGGAGGTCCTGGGGTGCCGTGACCTCCCTTTGTGAGACTTTTAAAAGTAAACAAGTAAAACACAGTGTGGATGTTGACATGACAATCTGGTGAGCACCCTGGGTGCGACCCCCCCTTTGACAAATCCTGGATACGCCCATGTATTGAAACATTTTAAGCAAAAAACAACATAGATGCATACATGTAGATGTATCAGATGAACAAATACTCCAACATCTACTTACTTTTACAGCCTCTAGTCCATCTACCCATTTCTGACGCGTTTCTACATCAGGTGCTCTCAAGTAGTACATGCAATCATTGACACTCACGTCAAATCTGCACTCATCAAAATCATGTGGCTGTTAAGAAGGAAAATCAAAGTACAGGTACATTGTTTATTTGATTGTGTTATTAGTGCACACTTCATTATTAACATACATGCCACCATTTTATTATAGCATAAACCCTTCACCCCCTAAGGCAAACGGTCTTTCTTCGCGAATTAAAAAATATAAACTGGATATGCATGAATGGTATCCCATTTGACAGGTGTTGATCAGTGAAATTCATAAAACTTAAAGGAGCTTTCAAATGGCAGATTTTTTCAAGACAATTTTGGTACCAAAAAATTACATTAATTGCCAATGGACAAAGTGACCAAGTTGCGACATTATGTGCCATGGCTCTACATGTATATAATAATAATTGATTCAATTGAAAACCATGTGCTTGTTTTCCAGCACAAAAAATTATTATGTTTTAGTACAGGGCTGATGCAGTGGTGAGAGCATTCACCTCCCACCAATGTGACCCAGGTTCGATTCCCAAACCTCACATTATAAGTGGGTTGAGTTTGTTGTTGCTCCAAGAGGTTTTTCTCCGGGTACACTGGTTTTCCGGGTCTTTTGGTGCGTACCGTATGCAAATAGTACATTGTATTACCTCTCTTCACGATTCTTTGTAGTTTGGGGCAGCATTGTTTGTCATTGTTTATTTCTTTTGTTCTACGTCATCTGTGACCGGTACCCCAGAAGGAGCTGGTTTTTCCCTCTCATCAAAAATCAACATTTCCAAATTCCAATTAGATCTGGAATGCACGGTTATGTTCAAAACGAGCTGCAGCTCTTAAGTGTATCGTGGGTAAATAAATTACATTTACATTTTTTAACTCGATTTTCAACTAACAGTAATCCAATGATTGACTATTAGGCAAACTCACAATCTAATTCTAAAGCCCTTTTCTAAACAAGAAGAGGACTGGGTATTAATGCCTAAAATCTACTGGATTCTATTGGGTTGAAAAGTGAATCCTACCAAAAATGAAAGAGCATCCGAGCCTTATTCGGAGCGTGATTGGAAAAAAAAGGAAGGCAATTTTCCTTGTGGTTTGCACTTTACGAATTACACATGCACAGAAGATAAGTCTGTAGTGGTGTCTCTCCAATCCATACAAAGGTCTCTTTAAATATAAGATTTTCAAACATGTACTAGGTCATTCTCGTCCCCATAGCCCATAGGGCTCTGGAGACATACGATTTCAAGTCCTAGATTCTAGGACTTCTGGACTTCATGTATATAGCATTGATGGTTCTACATATTTTGTGTTGTAATAAGGCGGCCGGCGAACATTTTCACTTCCGTTTAAGATTTCTTTGTTCTCAACAGCCAATAAAGAAAATTTGAATTTTTTTGAAAATCGTATGTCCCCAGAGTCCTTCGTTTTTCGTGCCAAGGCCCTGTCGGCTAAGAGAAATGAAAAGGGCTATGGGGACGAGAATGGTACTAGGTCTTCCTGTTTAATCCAATAACACTCAAATTAATTATTTTAATAAACATAATAAACATACTGTTTGAAATGAATACTCTTTCTAGTGACAGGCACTTCAATTCAATCGATTTTAAATATTCGTTCCCAGTCCCCAACTCATTTAGAAAATGGCTGATTAGATAAGTGAGTGGCCTGCGAGAACACCCACAAAACTTACTTTTGTTTAATAAATCAGTCTCTGGTGTTCATGCTAAAACAGTAGGACAGCTTACTCTCAGTTGGATCAACTTTTGATACCTAACTCAGGGCTTTGCCCCTTGCCAACTATCAGCTGATAGAAACCTTGGGCTTGTTACCTAATTCTAATTTTCTCAGCCCAAACTAAAGTTCAGTCTGCTTCAGTCCAGACACCTCTTAAAAGTTAATGTAAACAATGGCCAAATTTCTATAGCCCATTTAAATTTGTATGGACTTTAATATGCCCTTAGTCATTTTACGGCAAATCAATGCATATTGTATGGTACATTACAAACAGGTCCAGTAATCAGATGGGCAATATCCAATGTCTGTTTTCCTAGCTCTGTGGCTACAACACTTTTTCTTTAATCTTAATCTTGGAGAGCAGGTTATCCTTGGCTCTGAACACATTAATACACTCCCTCTGTGAAACATCCATGTCATAATTAGCCACGCAGTCTCAGGCTGAGCGCGAGTCTTTTTCTGTACAGACTTAATTAATGTACAATTCAAAAGACCAACCAAATTTATGTTACTTCTGAGTTATGTCACCAAGGTATATTATATGGTTCGGAAATTCTTTATTTTCCTTGTGGTTTGCACTTTACGAATTACACATGCACAGAAGATAAGTCTGTAGCCGGCCAGGAACGTGTTTGGACAGGTTGACAAATGAAGAGCAACACATCTCACTGTGTTATTTCCTTTTCATTTGGCAAATCAATCTAGCCATTTCTCATAAGCAGTCATTTATTTTGAATTTTAAGTTCTCGTTTAAGACTAATTTGGATCTGTTTAGTGTGAAATACATATATTTTGTGTCAAGCGGTATGACAAATACAAATTATACTATAGCAATGTAATGCTTCAACATAACACAGCTTTTTCAGGAAAAATTAAACTTTACAAGGTCTGCCTGCTTTTCAGTTGTTTTTTATTGAGTGAAATAGCAGACAACTGTAAGATTTGCTTCTTACATTTGCTGATTTTTTCCCTCTTCAGTTTTAGAGTGAAATGACCTTTTTTGTGTCATTCAGCAAAAGCTTGTGTTTATTTATACAGTAAAAGTTGATACTTGCAAGTTTCAACAGGAATTTCGCAACTTGAGGGAAATCCCAGTGACTACAACAAGCCTTGACTTTCGCAAACCTTATAAATGTTTTCGAAAAGGTTAAGAGTTTCTCAAAGTCCATTCTATGCCCTCATTATAACAAATTTTTCCCTCATAACAATCAAATGTGGCAAGGTCCACTTTTCACTTTTGATACAAATTGAGGAAATTTTTCAAATACTTGCGTGCCTGTCGTGTGAAGCCAGACATAATGAAATCAACATTTGAGTTTTCAATGGAGTCTACTTTGATAAATAAAGACAATGTAATTCACAGAATGTGTCTACCTTGCAAAAACAGGTCTTGGCCTAAATCAGATAATTCCTTTTTACTTCGCAGGATTTTATTGTCAAATTGATTTCTGTTTGCATTCAAGTAATTCCAGTATTTGGCTGTGATAACCGAGTTTTCATTCTGCGAAACTAAAAACTACAGTACCATCACATCGGCACTCATAGAATTTGTCAAGGTTGTAAAATTCCTGAAAGATAAGACCATAGGCATCTTTAGAGTCATGCAATTGCCGACACACAGTTTCAAATTAACGTATACACATGTTCAGAGCTTTTACAACTTTGTGCTGGGACACAGTACAGTTAAATTTTATGAGCACGGCTATACGTTCCATGAACATCTGGTTTATTATAATTGCTTCATGGCAACGAAAAAGAAATTATGGCCTATTCTGTTCCTTTGGGCACATTCCTAAACAAAACTCTGAGAAGTAGCCCTGTGTTTGTAATTATTGTTCTGGAAAAAATTCCCAGGATTATTCTGGATATAATCTTGGCTATAATCTGAGATAACAGGTTTACAACACAAAGAAACAAATTGAAAAACAAATGAAAAACAAGCTGTAGGCAAATATTTATGTTGGTTAATATGACCAAGTTGTATTGATAGTTTATATACAGAACTACGAATATAATAATACGCAAAAACATCGAAAACCTGGGCTTCAAGTTTCAAAACAATGAAAAGCAAGACATGTGGTGGCATCGAATTACAAACTTGTGACAAAATTACTCAGCCGAGTGTCGCGATTTTTCGGGTTCTTTAATGCATAATTTTTGTAGCACCCGCAAGAAAACACACTGAATAATTCCTCAGACCTCAGAATCAAAGCCACACACAAGAAATATCAGATTGAAGTCTCTCCTTACAAAAATAAAAATAACACAGAAATGAGTTCATGGGTGTTAAAACGTATCCCGAAAGCAAAAACATGTTCTGCCTCGTTGCGTCTATATTTCATGTCGACGTTCTGAAATATTTCAACCATTTCTAATGATTCAAGGGCACTTATCTCACTTATCTGTAGAATCAAGAAGCTGGGTACGTTCTTTTACTGTCCTTGTCACGTCCAAGTTTAGCTACTCGATTATATTGGATGGATTAAAAAGCTCTCTAAGCGCTCGTACTATCACGAACCAATTTATAATGTGAACTTACTTGTATGGTAGCTTTTGCCACACTCATAGAGCCTCGACAGCCAAATGCTGTATCGTATTCTGATTTGTAGTACGACAATGTACCGCCGCTCAAAACCACCCATCTTTCCTGCCATCCGTGCAGGTAATTTGTCCATTTTGACAAGGTATCTTGCAGTTCTGGTAGTTGAGGCTGCGAGTTTGTACAATCTAAGTCGTCCTCTTCTTCGTCGCTCAAGCTTGGTGTATGTTCTCCAGACATTGTAGAAACTTGCTTGGAGAACTAAAATGTTTTTGCTTTTTCTAAGAAGAGAATTGACAAAAGTTCATTTGGTATTCAAGCTTATCGCCGCTTTGTGCTCCTCCTACCTCAAGTCCGCCATGTTTGTGTTCTGGGTTCGGCGTGACGTCATTTGGGTACCAGTACCCGCTGCGCTGCGGGTACAGGAGTGAAACGGGGACGAGACCCAAATCGGGTCAATGCATTCTCGTCCCCAGAGCCGCTTGTCCCTCTTAGCTGGCTGGGCCTGTGCACGAACAAAGAGCACACCGAGGTTTACAGGATCCTCAAGTTTGGTGCTTATCGGTCTAATATTGAACGAGATACAGCCAACCAAAAACTCCAAAATTTACTAAGAAATATATGGAGTTCGGACAAAGTGTCCGGCAATCCATACATTTCTTAGAATCTTCTTAGTAAATTTTCAAGTTTTTGAATGGCTATATCTCCTTCAATATTAACCTGCGATCATGCCCTTTCTCCCCACTTATCATCTCAGCATGATACATTTGCTTGTCGGATCGCATGTAAAAAAAGTCAGATTTTGGCTTTTCATCTGATTGGTCGAGAAACAATGCTTATGACCTGTTTGTGTTCTCATTGGCTGTCTTGTTTAAATGAGGCTTCCGGTGAAGACAAAGTATGTTTAAAAGTTCAAACGATTGTAACGATTTTGCTGAAACCCTGACAAATTTACGGCATAATTCTCAAAAGGCCGAGTACAGAGATCGTTTTTAAACGGTTGCAAGACGCGTAATTTGTTTGCGTGGAGATGTTTTGGTGTTTAGCCCAACGGGTTTTTCAAATAATTTCAACTCGAATGTTGTTATAGAAATAATTCGTTTTAGTTACACCAGTTCAACCATCTTCCAAATAAATTTTCATTTTAATACGCGAGGAAGTTTTTAAATATTTTTAAATATAGTCATTGCGTGTCCAACGAATTATTCTGCAGACATTTTTCGCGCCTGGTGGAAATCCGAGCCACGAAATTAAAGCCAATTAACTGCAGTGGTTTTGACAGCTGACTTAGGAGGCGGATGGCGACCGGTTCAATAAATATATCAGGCGTAATTTTTTTCTCCTTATCAGTTAAAAAGAGAAAACGTCTAAAAAATTCGCCTGATCGCAGGTTACTTCAATATTGGCCTGATTAACACCAAACTTACGGATTTTGTAATGCTCGGTGTGTATTTTCTGACTATGTGGGTCTTGGTTGAATAATCCCATAATATACGGATTTCGTTGCCAGTCTCCCCCGTATGAAATCGGGCAATGGCGTTGAGGTTAAACGAGGTGTCGGATGTCGGGGATTCGTGTCGGGTCGTGTTGTCGTGTCGGGGATCGTGTCGGGTCAACTCCAGTCTCTCGAAGACATTCCCCTTTTATTTAGCCACTCGCAAGGCATTGCGGGTAATGTTGTGAAAAATGGCGGCCCTTGGTCCATGATAACAACTCTTGGAAAAATCGCAAAGTTTCAAGCGTTTATGAGAACGGCAAGTTGTGTTTAAAGATGCCAAAAGCAAAAAAGCGAAAGAGAGAGAACAAAAAAGATGAAGATCATGACGTAAAGAAAGCAAAATCGAAAGAAAACGATGGACGTCACAAGGAACAAGAGAACACAAATGTTTCCAGTCACCCTTATGAAGAGCAACAAGAAATAGATGATATCGATGAAAAGTTAGAACAGAATGCAGCAAAGAACAACTTGACGACATTTAACGTGAAGAGTATTTTGCACGTAAGTTTATAATGTGAGATTGTGTGACGGTTAAGCTTTTACATGATCGATGGCGTTTATAGGGGAGATATCAGTGACTTCACCCATTGTTATTAATGTGCCAACCAGAAAATTGTTGGCTGGTGAAATAAAGAGCTCGTTTGTTTAACTTGCTGGCAATTCAAATAAGAAAAGCAATGTTTGTAAACAAGTATCTTCCCTATAGATAACATACAGTAATGTAAGCTTACTGTACGTATTTACCCATTTATTAGTCGACTTTAGGCATCCTACTGACGAACGGTTATGGCAATTAGATATTTTTTACAGGAGCCAACATTGAGATTGTGGTCTGCCCCCTTTGAATTGTATATGAGTCGACTTACAAAATCAAAGGTTGACTTATACTCAAGTAAATGAAGTATTGCTACTTCTTTTCCATGTAAAATAAATAGTTCCCCCTTCTACACTGTAAGCTATCTTTTTCTTGAATAGTAACTCAGTTAATCTTTCAATCTTGGTAGAGTATATATGTTGTTGTTCACTTTTAAGCCAAAAGTCGTCCAGTTTTGTTTGCATGTCTAGGGGAATCACCATCTTGTGACAGTAACTGATGGCTTTTAAGATATTAAAATTTATAAATACTGTAGCTGTATAGCTAATTAAAATATATAATAGGCCATTTCTGAGTTCCCTTTTACCTCTGTTTCAAAACGAGTCTAAGTGCAAAATCATTCATATGAAAATGAGTTTGGTTTGCATGAAAATGAACATGGAGGTAAAACACATTTTGACATGAATGGTTTCGCACTTAGACTTGTTTTGGCACTGAGGCAAACTCAGCAATAGCCTATTGTATAGTCTGTCAGAACGATGTTGGGTTTCCCGAGATAATTAAGATTGGTTTACCGTATTTTCTCAATTAAATGCTGGGGTCCCAGTAAACCCTGGGTCTCTTAGCTGCTGGCCCTTAAACATTTATTCAAGGTGTAATACATGTACATTTAAGGTGGCTTACTACAGTTTTTACAAGACTCAAGAGCACATGCTGCAATTTTCTGCCTGACATCAATATTACTTGCATAGAGAAAAATTGCATTAGCAACTCTAAAAAGAAACAAAAACAAGTTTGAGCAATTTTATCGCTTTAAACCAACTTGGTATACCAAAAAGATTTCAGACAGGTAAAGTATGATAAGTGGGTTAGACATACAACCCACAGAGAATTTCTTGAATGCATGTTGTCACAAGAGCACGCGCTAAAATACCCAGTAAAAGGGTATACCAAATACAATTCACATCCAATTTTGTATAAACCTGTTTTTGACCCAAAATTTCTCAAAACCTACCATACAACCGATAATGAAACTTTCACAATTTATTGCTGTGGAGCGAGTGCAGTGAGCAAGCAAGCAGTTGTAATAATCAGAATGTATAAGGAAGCTATGCAAAATCACGATTTGTCGGAATGCACTGCACAGTGACTAGAATGCACTAAACGGAGACCAAAATGAACTACGTGGTGACCAGAATGCATTGTGCTCTGGTGATGCTTTGCTTTGAGGTAAAGAAGGGCAAAGTGTCATCGGCCTTCTTTTGGCGATCTTCTAGATTCAGGATGTTCAGGGTACACAGGTGTCGAAGAGACAAAACATGAAGGGAAAACTGTCATCTGCCTTCTTTTCGGTGGTCTTTGAAATTCAGAACATTCGTGGCCATGTTTTCATGAGCGATTAGCGAGT